>CM023360.1:4921723-4935688 GCA_013282895.1 Eriosoma lanigerum | reverse complement strand
AATTCGTGTAATTTACTGATAATACCGGTATCTCAATCCTACCTAAACTCAGCGTAACCACGTATACTAGGAATTATATTATTGTACCAGGAATCGGCAACTAGGGAGGGATAGATGGTTTTAGCAGCTACCAGACCAGAAATAAGCACCCGCAAAAATTAAATCCTTGATTCTCGATTTGAACGTATATAATTTTAATGACGATTAACATTGTTAATATGTTCAAATATTTAATTATTTTGTAGTTAATAATTTCGACTGTTTGAAGATAAAAATAATTATGATTAGTTAAATGAGTACAACACAAAAATAAGGAAAAACAGTCATAAAATAATACATTAAGTATAGGTATTCTTATTAGTTATTAAACAATATCACACGTATGCAATTTTTATTTGTTATCTAAATGTATTAGTTTTAAGTTGTGAGAATGCAATAAATTATTGGATATACAAATAATAATGTTGTGTTAAAAAAAATATGTTGCTAAAGATTTTGAAATGTATGTGTGTGGTGGTGGGGTAAATATCATTATATCATTCATCCCTAAAATATAAATCTAGTTGCGCTTATGTGTATATGAGAGTCAATTGCATATAAATTGAATTCCCAAAACTTAACCAAAATTATAAGAATATTAAAATATGTAATTATAAATTATAGCTTGAATAGAAATAAATCCCACTATGTCTAAACTAGATAGCTGGCTTCTTATTATTAGTGAAACACGACACCATAAAAAAATATAATATAGAAAACTCTGTAAACAAACGTTAATCACTTATCAGACTCTGTGGCCCCAAAATATATACCTATAAAACAAATTTCATACATTTCAAATTTTATTTGGTTGGGGGGGGGAAGGAGTAGTTTAAATGTTTATATTTTATAGTAGCTGGCAATTTTTGCCACAGATATAATTTTGTACTTGTGTGATAACAAATATTGTTATCATATTAGAAAAAAATCAGATTTGGTTTTTGTGGTTATAATAATGTGATACACTACACTCTGATATATAATGTATAAGACTTATGTAAAAAAATGTTAAGTGTAATTTAATTAAAAATAAAAGATGTATTGTATTTAATGTAAAAGCTATAGATGTATTTTATATAACATAAAAACACATAAAGACCAAAAGAAACAAACAGTACTGGCGTCATTTTGATAATAAATAATAAAAATACTCAAGTAATTTTTCAAAAAATTAATAAATATTAATGCCCATGACAAATTATTTTGAAAATACTTGGACTGGGCGAGTGGATTTCAGATGTAAAAGGAAGCCAGTTATTTTCAATAAATTTATAGAATTGATATTCATACTCGGAAGAAAATATATAAAAAATCAATAATTCTGTGGAAGGGTGGAATAATGAATTATTGTCTTCCTTGAAAGTCAATCATCCGAGTATTTGAAAGTGTAATGATACGTTCAAAAAAGAAAAATTCTTAAATAAAAATAAAAGTAGAACAATATATAGTAGGTCTTGAAACGGGAATAAAAAGAAAATATAAAAATTTTGCCAAGCGACTAAAAATCGTTTGCGATTATTAAAATAACAGATTAATTGTCGATTATTTGATAGGCATTCTGCATAACTTTCGTTTTATGTTTTTATAATATAATTTTATAAACGTATAAATTCTTAGTATAATAATATAAAAATGCATTATTTAGTGGCAGGAAGTTTGTAATATTATAACATAATAAAAATAAACTATTTGGTAAAAATGTTAATAACGTAAAATTAATTTTTAATGCGTTGTCTACACGGTGAATTCTCCGGATATAGGTACCACAGAAATAAAGTTGCAAATTGGTGTACACTTCTATGCTTTATACTAAAATTAATAAATTTAATATTATTGTCAATACATTTTCGCGGGACAGGAAAATATTATAAATAATAAGCATAGGGATAAAAAAACATTCATCTGTAGGCATGAATATAATATTGTCATATAAGATATAACGAATATTTACGGTTTTGATTCAGAATATTTTACAGACAAGATATTATGGAAAATATTCTGTATTTTCTGAATATCTCATCCAAACTACTTAGTATTCTGCGAAAAAGAAATGTTCGTGCATAAATACTTCGGCGAATATCTCCAATAAAACAATTTTTTTGTAAGTCATCATAAGCTTAAAAACGAATTTAATAATCATAATATAGTGTTTTAAAACACTAAAATAGAAGAAATTATGAAATATTTTTAATTTACAAATATTTTGTACAATGATACAAATTTGATTTTAATACTAATAAGATTTTTTTTCTAATGTGTTATCTTTATAGATGGCGGCGTGTTTCAATCGTTTTGCCGTGATAAAGAACAATTAGTGTTAATATATTTATATATCTGCCGCTAAATGTCGTCACTAAATCCGACTGATCATTGTCGATCGATTGCCAAGTTTTGTTGGTTCCAATAAATTAAAAGATTATTACATTAAACCGGGTATCAGAGAACGAAATGAAACTATTCGACCCAACAAAGAATCGACAACTGATATGACGATTAATTAACTTAAAATTACTACTCGATATCTAGTTAATGTTCAATGCAGATGTGTTGGATGCTGAATTTTACAACAATATCGTGAATGTGTCAATAAATACAGAATTATTTCGTTTACGATACGATTTCATAGAGATACAACGTTATTTATTTTCATTCGTTCTGTTATTTTAAAGTTTCGAATTCATATCGGACATATATATATATAATCGATTGGGAAAATTGTTAAACCATTGGACAATTAACTATAATAAAAAACATATCGTCACAGCTTAGACCAAATCGTTTAAATATTAAATCATCAAACAGTTTTTATAATGGAACACTTACCCGAGGTCATTTTTTCGAAAATCTGATTTCCCGGTTGTCGAGACCGGTCGTTTAGGCCGATGTCGTATTTCGTTGTCACGGAACAGAGCGTACCGTCCTCACCAAAAGCACCCCATTCGGTGTTGATAATCGTATTGTTCCGACTGTCCACGTAACAGCAGTTACACCCGTTGTCCACTAGAACGCTGACGCGCGCGGTCAAATCGTTCGCTCCGTTTTCCAGCAAAATGGCGCTCGCGTCGTTTAAAATAGTCACTGGTCCCGTCCTGACGCGGTCGCGACTCAGGGACTGCCGCAATCTGAACACCACATCGTGACCCTCTAGGTCTGCGCAATCGTATTCCTTTGTCGACCGATACATGATGGCCGAGTCCAAGGCGTTCCGGTAAACGGGAAACCCGAACGTGAACACCAAGGGTATGTCATCCGTGCGCATTCTCAGGGATCTCGTGAAATCGATCAAACACGAGGAAGCCCTGTCGATCAGGATGCCCCCGTCGGTGGATATCATCCGGCGCGGCAACGAGTACACTCGCGACCGGAACGTCACGTCGTCGGATTCCGAGACCGTGGTGAACCGGGTCCGGATGTTCTCCCCGTCCGACATGTCGAGGCTCAGGTACTTGTCAAAGGCCGTGGATTTCTTTCGAACGTCGGCGTCGGTCGGAAAAACGATGCGCGTTTGACTATTTTTGACCGTCGAGGTCACTTGCATGGCTTTGAACATCCGGTTAGCCACGTCAGTCAACGTGTCGTCGGACAGTTCAAACTTATGGCCGATCTCCTCGGCAATCAGCCTCCGTTGGAACATCTCCAGTTGGCCGATGTACCTTTGAGATGCGAACCTCCGAGACGGAAATGCGGAAAAGGAGGCCGACAGTAAACGCTGGGCGGACTTTATTATTTTACACATGGTCGCGATCGTCAATGTCAAATATTTATTTTAAAAATTTTTAGTTTATTTTGGAGTATTACAAGCGAATGTTATGATATTAAAATTATATTATCATTTTGTTTTCGGCCCGACGCGGTAATCATAATAACAATAACTGGTATCCCGTAGTTACTATGGGTATATTATGAATATAAATTTTGAGAGAGAGAGAGAGAGAGAGAGAGAGAGAAATAACGATCGGATTACTCGCATATGTTTACACCATTTTGTTTTTTCTTTTGTTGTTACGAACGTCCATAAAATAGACCTTTGTGGACATATTATTATAACGAATCGCTGTCGTTTAGTGATTCACGTAACGGTGATACAGACGTTTAGTACTTATGTAAGGACAATATTATACGGATAAACGTCATCGCCGTACGATTTTTAATCTAATTTCATGGAAAGATAACTTGATTAAAAGTTTCTCTCGTCTATATATTACACAGCGTGTGCGGCGTTTCTGTAAGTTGTTCGAAATTAATTTGACAGAAGACGTAGCTAGGATTTTGTAATTGAACGCTCGCGTGGTTCGCGTGCACGCTCCGAACTTATTAGATTTATCGATCGATTAATTCGACGGATAGGCATTTTCCGAACACGCTGTTAAACCACCAGCAACAATATGCACATGACAGCGATGATATAAAACGGAATTTTTTTTTAAAATTTTATATTATAACGATTTATAATTTTATACTACGAAATAATTGCGTCGGAGATGAAAAAATATCAATAATATTTAGTTTTTTTTATAGACGTTCATAATGTATACATAATATCTTTGAAAATTTCAGTGACCACATAAAATAAAACGTAAAATACTTTAAATCTGACAAAATGTTAAATGCAAAATAATATATTTCATTTTTGTCTGTTTGTTTTTAATTAAATACTGTTTTCAGCGATGTGATGAACGTGAGAAACTTAAAAAACTTATAAATATAAACATCATATTGGTACACTTGTGTGACAGTGATTCGTGACTGGGTTTCGTATTTTGTTCCATATTGCTGTAGGCAATACACGGGATTTCGACTGTCGATTTTCAACCATACGTATAACTGGTGTTTGTATATAGGGTGATCTGAATATTGTGTTACGAAAACAATTGCGATTAAATTTAAAACTTATACGATGTAATTCTCACCATATATTTGACACTAATTTATATTCGCACTGTATTTTGTACAAGGAATATATATAGGTACGTGTAAACGTAACGGTTGTAAATTCATTAAAACTTGGTCTACTTACTTCCAAAAACTATGCGCATACAGTATCAAATTTATTCTCATCGACCCTCCCGATGGGCATTCCTAAGAGCACTTATATCATGATATTGTAGCAAGCTACACGCACTATTATACGATCCATGTTTTAAGAAATGAAAACAATCGTTTTATAGACTAGAATTAAGTTTTTTTCAATATTTGGGTATATTTTAATTTACCTGATTCAACATCCTAAATTTTTTTAATTTAACCAATTTTAGAATTATCATATAAATTTATAATTCTAAAAAGAAATAACCGAAGAGTTTTTTTTATTTTGAACATTTATAAAACATATAAATAAAATTTATATTTTATATTAAAAATTAATTACCTAAATAATTATAGTTACCGAAATATTATCGTATTTAAACATATAAATAACGTCCACGTAACGAAAACGTTTAAGAATGTTAATATACGAGTACTTTTCGATATAAGGTGATCCCGATAAAATTATAATTTTTTTTTTTAACTTTATTTGTATTACAAACGATTACCATTTTAATGTTATGTTTGGCTTAAATATATTACTTTTCTTTAAGACCTATACTTTGACATACATTGTTTTTAATATTTAAATTTACATGCCTAACCAGACAAATTATGAATCTCATCAGACAAATTTTTAATTTTTTTACTAATATATTTTAAAATATCTTAGTAATTAAACTAAAATTACATTAATATACATTTTATATTTAATGGTTTGAGGAATTAAAATTGATTTTTCAGTTCGGCTTTTATTTGTAAATATTGATAATATAATGAGCTTTTACTACGGAAATTTAATACCTATACTTGAAGAAATATTTACAAACGCAAAGTTGAAACTATATTATAGTTTGTATTCACAACACGTATTATTTAAATTTATACTTGATAGGTGTATGTATAAATATGGTTGGATTATTCCATAATAAGTATACTGTGTCATGAAATATAAATTGTTTGTTTCAAATTCTAATTTAAACTAATAAAATCCAAAAGAACTGTATTATTATTTTTGTTATTTGATAATAAATTTAATTTTTATATTCTCACACAATGCTTTGCAGTTGTTTTGTTCGATAATCGATTTGTTGTTTATGCGCATATGCAAAATATTAAACAGAAACACGTGTCCGTTTAATACTTAAATATTATTGCATATAAATAATTAAAATAAAAAATTGCCTATTGATGATATATTGTTACGGGTCTTTGAAATTATTTTTTACTTTTTCTACTACTTATATTAAATTTTTTTTTTTTTTTAATGACCAACAACTATGGATATTTATATAAAAAGAAACATTTAGAATGTGTATTTTATAGAAATATCATAAGTTAAATGGCGCAAATAGTAAAGTATGTCATTGGGGACTTAAGTCACCACTGTTCATAAAATGTACATAATGTACTCATATAAAATATAATATATTATAAAATAATAACTGTACAATGTATAAATATATTGAAAACATATTGTATGTTTGTGTTATCTTAATAGTTGTATACAAAATGTAAAAAAAAAACTTCTGTAAAATGATCTAATAATTGAGATTAGATAATATTTATACGATGCTTATAATTAGCATGTATAAAGAGAGAACACAAATTTCGGCATAAATTGGAATCAAGACATTTTCTGAAAAATAGTGGAATAGGATACGAAAAATTGTATAATACCAGGTATTAGAGTAATATTATTGTCAACGAAATGATGAACATGTATAATTTTTACGAGTATATTATATGTGTAAAGTATTTGTTTAGGATTCAAGTTTTGACTCAAATGATTCAATCATTGACTCGAAGAAATTAAAAGGTATTTTCGAAATTATTTCCAAAAGTTTGGTCGATTTGAAAATTATTTATGATCTGAATTCTCATAAATTTGTATTATAAATTTATAACTATTAATTGTTGTTAATGTTTTTATATTTTGTCAATATAAAGTAATATAATGTTCAAGTAATAGTAAAAAAAATTAATATTTTTTTTTTAACACAATCACTTAGGTTGCGCTCACTTGATAGTATTAAATTATTTGGTGGACTCGTTAAAGAATTCAAGTACTTATTTGGCTTCTCGTTGTTGCACATTAGAAGATTGCGAAAACAAAATCGTCGATAATAAGGAACCGACAATTTACATGAACATTGACCTACCGATTTCGTAAGTACAATTCACAAGTATAATACTTTCTGATTATTACTTTATTTTATTTTTACGTATTCATAAAATTAAAAAAAAAAATTAAAATTTCTGACGCTATTTTCTACGAATTTTAATTTCAATTATCTTGTTATTGTAATTAGAGATAATGAGTTTTATTTTTATGAAATTAACATCTGCTTAATGTACCATACGCTTTTTATTTTTAATGATACATTTAACGTTGATGTCAGTGTTTTTGTTTTGTGAAATCATTATTTATATTTAAATTAAGTAAATTATTAAGTTCACGGCCTTTAATTTCATGGTAAGTTACCATACGTTATTAATTCGGTATTGTTTAATAATCTCAGTTAGGTTAAGTTGTTTTTTATGTTAATATTTTTATGGATGTCATCGCAGCTAATAAGTATTTAATAATAAGTATATATTAGTAGTTTATATTTGTTTATAGGTTAAATATATTATTTTTATACATTTTTACTTCATTAAGTGGTAATGGGTGTAACGGGCGTATCCTATGTTCTATGGTGATTTATTACTACTTCATTTTTTTTCTTAATAATCTGACCATAATATTTTCCCGTCAGTCTGATTTTTATTTCATTTTTTTTAGCTGATTTTCAATTATTCTACTTCTTTATAATTCCGCACGTTTAATATCATACACCAAATTAAATTCATTTTTTCGTCAGGATTTGTTCGGGTATAGGCGGTTTTCTAATCCAATTTATAACGATGCCTATTAAAAATATTTTTTTTTATTCACATAGACATTATTAAATTACATTTGTTATTAAAACAAACTGACTTGAATATTAGATTTTCAAAACAAATTACAATACGTTTTATCAGACACTGCATAAAAATTTCTAAAAATATACCCCTTATTAACCACTAAATGTTAAACCAGTGAGAGTGAATGTATTATTTAAATGTAGGTACCCTAATAAATATTAACAGCAGAACCTGATTTAATGTATATTATATACATTTAGTGTAAAATAATTAATAAGGGACAATGGTGCCCCATAGTTCCTCATTAAAATTTAAAGTACCTAGTAAACATTTTTACAACTGAAAATATTTATTTCAAAGATATTAAGCAATTCTGAATAATTTCAAAAGCGTTATAAAATGTTTTGATATTTTAATAATAAAATAATGATAAAAACAAATAACATTATTGTGCTTATAATTGATACATAAACTCAGTGATGGATACTGACCATAGTACAATAAAATTATAATTAGCAGAATAAAATATTGACTAAAATAATTGCATTGTATTTTATAATTGTGTTCCTTAACAGAATGTTAAATTCAATATGGAAGTAATTATTATTTTACTAATTACGCATAATAATATTCGATTCACTTATTGTCTCTTCTCTGAAAATAATAATATAAACTTATCGAAAAAAATGTTAAGTAATTTAAATATATTGTTAATAATCTAAACGAAATAATTAAATAATAATAATTAACTTTAATCAAACAATATTTTGCATTTATCTGTTTATATTATTTTAGAACCAGAGGATTGTACTTAGTTGTACCAGAAAAGAAGAAATTAAGATTTTCACAACAATTTGATGTTCAGGAAGTAAACAAAAAAATATAATTATATTTTTAAAACAGTTGATTATATACAATTAAAAAAGTATCTCTAAATATTAAAAACTTAAATTGAACACTTAAAGTATTAAAATAAAAGTACGCTTGATATATGTGACTTGATATTTTATACATTTCTTATCATAGCGTAAGATATTTTTCTACATAGTAAAATTATATATTTCGAGATGTGATATTTTATTACAACATTCGAACAACAAACTCTATTAAATATAATATTATTTAATACACGCAATTCATATATTAAATTAATCATAATTTAGACGATTATATTAAAAAACAAATTATTAATATTTTTAAAAATGTATACTTATTATTTATAGTGTATTAGGTCTTAGGTATATAATCTTGTTCCATATTATATTCAAAATTAAGAAACTTTTATCAAAAATTATTAATTAATATAAAAAGTTAAACGTATCAAAATTCAAAACAAAGAGTGTTATCTGAAAATTTGTATTATTAAAAAACAATTTCATTTATCTATAATAGATTCATGTTATATGATATACTGATATTTCAGTGTTTTTGTGTGTAGTATTAAATATTATTAATATTAATGATTTACATTAATATACAATGTTTTTTTTTATTGCTATCCAATTTCATTTTATAATAAATATATATGTTTATTATTAGTAGAGCTAGTAGGAAGTTATTGCATTTGCATGCTTTTTACTGTGAATTATTATAATTACTGTAGTAATGACTCAGTAGTCATTGCAAATATAAATTTCTTGATGCATTTTTTAATCCATTTTGAGCGCATTTTTTTATGTTACATTTTTTACATTTTACGGTTTCAACGTGAATTTACTAATTGTATGAAAATATTATTTGAAAATAATATTGGTTGCATTAGTTAATGATAATTATAAAATAATTTAATAAAAAAATATTGGTTTCAAAGTATTATCAAACGTATTGATGACAAAATATAAGTTTTACTACCAGTTGAATTACCAGATTATTTATATTATGTAATTTATTTTAAATATGCACTATAATGATATAAGTTGAGGTCTATCTTTTCCGTATAAAAAATATGTTGTTTTCAAAGAGTTCCTTTTGAGTTTGAGAATATGAAAAAGGTTTTTCGTTGTACTGTATAATAATATTTAAATTATAAATGGTTTTTGTACTTACATTTAAACTTTTAAACATATTTTTATTGTAAATCAAAGGGTAATTTGGTATATATTTTACCGCAATATTATAAAGAATTTAATTCGATTTTTAATATATTAACTTTTCAGATCAGATTATAAACATAGCATGATCAAAAATATTTAATAGATTTGTTGGGTGTATGGTCAATTTGTATGTATTTTATAATTTCATCGTACCTATTGTTATCATAAATTACTACGATATATAAACAAATTATGTTATATATTTTTATTAATCTATGATTTATAATTCGTTTTTAAATTATCATCTATAACGTTCGTATGATCGGCGTGAACATACTTTTAAATGCAAATGGCTATGTTTATTAATAAAAATAATCAATATTAATAATGTTTTTTCATCTATACAAGATTTTAAATGAATAACAATATTGGGTTTACATTATGAAATATACGCGGAAATTGTTATTTCATATTATGCTTTTTTTCCAATGCAAAATTTTATATATTTTCAATTAAAATTTAAAATCCATCCACCAAAAACGTATTTATGCGTATTTAAAATTGCAATATTGTAACCTATTAAAATGGGTATAAAAAAGTTCGTGTCCTTTTATAATCAGTGTACAACAGCAACGCGATTCGATGTATTTCAAATAATTGGTTCAGAACTATCCTATATATATATATTTTTTTTTTTTGTAATCGAAGTCATTTCGATGAAAAAATTTAAATAATTTCATTAAAAAAAAAAGTTTTGCTTTTTTACACTCGTTTTGTACCTTGTATAGGGTCGAAATTCTGCGGGGAATACTTCGGTTTCCCAATGAAAACGAATTAAACCGAACTGTAACATAGTTTTAGGTAGGTGTCTGCCCTTAAAATTATTTATTCATTAGTTTTGACATACTGTTGATTGAGCTTCAATATTTTTTCAAAACAAATTTAATCGCCATTCTATTAAATATTTTGAATTTTTTTACTTTTCGTTACAATAGGTACTGCAGTGTGTTGAGCCATGTTAATTAAACATAGTTATTTTAAATATTGTATATGAATAATAAATACCTCTATGAAATCATGCTTAAATAAACTTTTTATTTTTTGGGCCTGAAAGTATAATATTAACCTAAAATAACTTGTAACGTCACTGAATATCATCAATTTAAATATATTAACATTATCCGTCTCGGACTTTTTATTGAGCGGATAATTAAAGTTATTATAGCCTTATCTATATATTAAATGTAAAAGGCATATTATAGCTCTCTCATGAATCCATAACGTACGTACGTAAATATTTTACAAAACTTTTTTTTGCTCATTACTTTAACAAGAAATGATGGGCTAGAATTTCATTTCACTATCAGCCTGACGGCAGCAGATGGGAACTATGGACAGAAGGACCAGAGAGACGGTGATATATATATTTTTTTTAATATTATTGTTGTAAATATTCGGATTTAAAAATGTATTAATATTAAATTTTAACATTTTATTTGTATACATTCCTTGTATCAGACTGATGAATCAATTATTTACTTTATCCTTCAAAAAAACCCTTTGGACTCCGGCCATTGAGTCTTGACCAAAGGTAAAATCAGTAAAGAACCCCGATTTTTTGTGGTCTGTAGACGTTGTAAACAGAACAGCTCACAAACTTTTATATTAAATATTTATTTTGATACGTAAAATATTTTTACTTCTGTTATAAAAATCTTATCAAAACCTAAAAAAATCAATATGAAACATAAATACCAGTTTCCTATTGGTATGAAGTATGAAATAGTTTTTATATATGAAACGATTTTTTATCCATTTTAAGTTCCAAGTACAAAAAATTGGGAAAGGCCGATTGTGGACGCTCCTTCTTCATCCCTTCGGTTTTTGGAGAAATTAGTAGGGAGAGAGGAATTATTAAGATTTGAATGCAATGATATTGCATTAGAAAATACGATTCTGAGCGAATCTCAATGTATTGCAATACATTATACTGATAATCCATTCTAAAATTTACGACAAATGTAAATTACATATATAAATATGCAAAATAAATTTCAAATCCCTGTGATCAATATTCAAGGAGTTAACATTTCATAATAAAAATTGTCAGTCACGATTTTCAAAATATTTTATAAATAGATTAAATAATATATGAGTAGGCTTCTATAAAAGTTTCATACCTTTAAACCAAAAACTGCAGGTATTATTTAACATTTTTGGAAAAAATTCAAAACTCTATATTAAGCCAAAAAAAAAAAAAACCAATCCGTTTTAAAATTTTACTAAACGTAAATATTACCTATATTAGTACTCAAAAATATTTTCAAATCCCTACGATCAAAACTCAATTAATAATAAAAAAATAAAATAAATTAAAATAACGGAAACTATAATTTTACCAATTTCCTGCTTCTCAAAGAAAAATTTTTGGGAAATTCAAAAAATTAGCTAAATAAAGTACCAACTAGATGAAATTTGGTACGGAAAAGGTACCCTATTTGTGGTAATCGGACGATCATTTCTACCCGAAAAAATGTTTTCAAATATCAGAAAAAAAAATAATAAAAAGCCTAAAAAAAAAAATTTAGTCACGATTTTCAAAATATTTTTTAAAAAGATTAAGTAGTATATTATTAGGCTTCTGTAAAATTTTCAAATCGATAAATCCAAAATTGTAGGTAATATTAATTTTTATTGGAAAAAAATTCAAAGCTCTATATTTGGCCAAAAAATCAACCAGTTCCTTCCAAAATTTTACCACACTTGTATATTACTGATTTTAGTACTCAAAAAAATTTTCAAGTCTCTACGATCAAAACTCAATTAGTTATAACGAAATAAAAAATAAAAAATGACAAATATCGTAATTTTGCCAATTTTTTGTCATTTTTTGGTAGTTTTTCTTTTCTAGTGGAAAAAATTGGAGAAATTCGAAAAATGAGCTTTATAAAGTACCAAGGGGACACTATCCTAAAAAATATTTTCATACATAAAAAAAAAAACATCTTTTGTAGGAACAATACATTCCTCGCTCCGCACAGAATCTAAAATAAAATTAGATTATAATAAAGTGTATTTTTATTAGAAGTAATTCTCATTGGATAATTAACGAGATTCATAATAGCACTACTCAAAATATATATACCATGCGAAATAACTGATCGTGCCAAAAACTTTATAAATATCCGAACTCGACTCTGTTTGTATATAGAATTTAACATTTTTCTTTTACAATTTCTACGTTGTTAAACATAGATCAACGATAATAAAATTATAAATACCCGTTCGTATCGCTACGATGACGCTACATAATAATTATTTTATGTGTACCTATATTATTTAGTTTGGACTAACATACGAGTATATATAACACCAATTCATATTTTTTATATGCATTGAAATTTTCGAAAGCTAATTCAATACAATTTATTACGTGTTGTGTTTTTAATAATACTATGTATATTCACTATCATTAATGAACTGGTAGATAATATTAAATCTGTTGACAGTGAAGAGTCATATCTATAATATGTGTAATATAGGAATATCGTTCGCTCGTCCAATAATAATTATGGATTCAGATCAGTATTACTCAACATATTTTTTCAAAATAATATGACTTAGTTGTTATGAATGAGTTTTATGTCTGAAAAATAATATTAATATGAATGCAAAATAGCGAACCCTATAAAATATAAATTATATACAACTATTATTGATGATCTGAAATTGAGCCGTTACCCATAAGTTGAGAATCACTGATCTATAGACGTCATCATGACAAATATAGTTATTAAGAAAGTACTAGATGGTAAACTACCCTATAAAAAAAAAAAAAAAAAAAATACTATAGTATGTTGAATTTCGTACTAAAATAATATATTATTTGATATTATATTATATTAAAAAAATTATACTACTAAAAACATATCTATTAAAATATTAAATAATTTTATTTTTA
>CM023360.1:4583759-4921713 GCA_013282895.1 Eriosoma lanigerum | reverse complement strand
AATGTTTTATAACTATATTATTATTTAACAAAGTATTTAAATATTATTAATCTATACATTGATTTTAATATTGTTATTAATAATTGAGAAATAAATTGTTCTTTAAAATTTAAATTTATGCTTATAGAAAGAATATCAATTACTGTCCGTAATACACGCATTTACATATTAAAGTTACCGCATGTTTTTTAAAAGTATTTTTCTTTGACAAAGTATGTATAAAAATAATATTTATTATGCTATGTCAATTTTTTAAAAATTAAGTAATTATTTTTTTAATACTTAGATAAACTTTTAAAGGAAAGCCATTAGCAAGAGTGTAGCACATATTTGTAACATTAATAAAATGAAAGTATTGTGTTTATAAACAATTGACAGACTTCAAATAATAATTTATTGTTCAAAGTTTATAATTTACTCTCTCAGAGATTACATTTTTTTTTTATTATTAATGTAATATAAATATTTTTCTGTAATCTATTGTAATATATATATGTATATATTGGAATAATGACATATTTAAAATCTATATTGTTGTTTATTAATTTAAGAGAAATAATATTATTATTTTGTATCTGTTAATTTGTTTTTTTTTCGAATTGTTCATTTCTATTTTCTAATAAAATAACTATCATATATTTATATAGATAAATACGGGTCATCCTTCTAGGATAGAAAACTACTAACAAAGTAATAATATCTCTGTCAAAAATTACAAATTTTTAAAGACAATTGTTTTAATAGTTATTTGACATTAGTTCCTACCTTGTTTTGCTATATTTATAATTACAAAAGGTATATACAAATGTAAACTACAATAAAAGTATATATGAAATGATACATATGAAAAAAATTTTAAACCGAATTTAAAATTGTTTAAGTTTAAACAAACTGAAAACTTGAATATAAACAAATTGTTAGGTTTGACCGCGTCGTAGTTGATATTGATCACATACTAATAATAGCCAATTCACAATAATGATTTCGATTCTGTTTGATCATGGCCAAGGATTATGATGTATCACTCAAATTTCCGGTCATAGATAATCAAATTTCAACAGTCGGCTTGTCAGGACTAAGTGTTGATTTTGCTGTCGAATCATGTTGGGATGGCGTTTTCAAGGCGTACTTTAGTAAAAAATCGCATTCATACTTGATAAGTTTAAATAGAAAAGAAACGGAGTAAACGACTTTGGGTTCATTCATTGGACAGGACTCGCCAAGAAGATAGAGAATATTCATAACTCTATTGTTAGTTAGTGAACGATGAATAGATTGACACCATATAACAATTTTACATGATCGTGACCACTGGATCGCTCGTCAACCGATCGAGACCTGACCGCGACTACTAGACATTATAGTAGGGGTCACCAACTGGCAGACCGCGGTCCGAATACGGACCTCGAACACTTTTTTTGTGGACCCTTATCCAAGGAGTAATTTTTAAATTTGTACAACATAAATATAGAAACTATAAATACAAATTTAAAATATATATATATATATATATATACCTACTAATTAATGTGTGTAAAATAAAATTTGAATAAATAACTATGTAAGAATACAAATTTATAAATTATATATACCTATTTATTAACTTGTGTAAAAGTCATTGAAACTGTTTGGACCCATAGAAATTAGTTGGTGACCCATACACTATAGTGTGTAATATTTCATTAAATCACGCAATACAGATTTTGACCTAATCGTGATCGGACCACATTGAATACCGCCAGTGTAAATCGGCCTTAAAAGAATAGAGATGGGAATAAACAGTCGGAAAATATATCCGAGAAAAATAGCGAATTGAAAACATATCTATTAGATAAAATATCTAAAGAATAAATAACCAGTCAAAAAAACATATTATTATGTACGTACATACGTGTATGCGTTTGAATTACCTACGGCAAGTAGTTGCTGTTTATGAAACAAGACTTCATCAACGAGAAAATGGCAGACAAGTAATGAAAGAAACATAAATTGTATAAAATATGAGAATTATTTCGCCTGCTTTTTTCTATCGAGTTTTATCACTATATTTTCGTTCGAAAGTAGAAGAGTTACTTGATATGTTTTGAATAAATTCATGTTTTGCTATAAACAAATAATCTCGAAAAGATTCATTAATATTAACCATTTATCAGGATCGGATTGAAATAAATATTAAAGAAAATAAATTCTTTTTTTTTTTTATAATTAACCATCATATATTAATCAGCCAATTAGTTGTTGGTGGATTGTCTAGTTCTCCTGCTTTTCACTTTCCAAGGTTCTTTAATAACATTATATCATCAGGGAACAACATTTGTATCAATAATTAAAATAAAAAAAAATCATCTTATACAATTGAGTTTTAAAAAAAGCAAAAAGGTCGTCGGAGAAATTAGTGGTTTATTATAATTATATTATTTGAATGCATAATTGCATTCGAAAATACGATTCTGAACAAAACTCAGTCAGATATTCAATACAGATATTCCGTTCCAAAATTTTACCGCATGTGTAAACTACTATGATAAATCTCAAAAAATTTACAAGTCTTTACGTTAAAAATTGCATTAGTTATCATGATATACCTAAAATCAATTTCGTCAAAATTATTTCTAATAGGTCTAATTTATTTTTTGTGGCAAAAAATTTAATATGTTGTGTATTCTGTTAAGTTACAAAAATAATTTATATAAAAATATTTCAAGAGAAAGTTTAACAAAATGTCCAAATCATATCAACTTATTATTTCTCAATCCCCTTACACTTTTACATTTTTTTAGTATTCCAATGCAATATTGTTTTTTTGTAATTATAAAAGTAGCACATAGAGTTTGTATTTTAATTAATTAGTATTAAAAGTAATGACATTTAAAATATTTTCCTGGAGATATTACAATATTAGTAAAACAATTTGTTTAACTCGCTGTTTATACTCTTATATATACAATATACATAGGTATATAAAATCAAAAAAATCAATTTTGTCATTGTATCAATAGTTATAATGTTAAATCCCACCGTTATATTTATGATAACAATAAAACAAACATAGTGCAAAACAGATAACAATCATTGACAAATAAATAAAATCGTGGTTGTAAATTCAAAAATAATAAAAGGTATAAAATAGGTAATCAAATAACGAAATAATAATGAAACAAATAATAATATGCAAAAATACGCGAATATAATAATATTCTGAAAACTTAATATAACAAATTATTGTTCACATTGATGTTAAACATGACATTGTTACTTTAAAATTAATAATATTTAAATTGGCAAATATTCAATTTAAAAAATGCAAATATTAAACAATGTCATATTATTATTTATGTATTATGAACAGAATGAGTTTCAATTGTGTAACACACTTAATAAAAATATAATTGTTAGATATAAGTTAATCTAATACATAATTCGAAGAGAATGTTGTGTTGTATTTTAATAATTGGTAGATTATGTTATGTAATTATTTTAAATTGTTTACACAAGTTAAACGCAAAAAAACGAAAATATTTTATTACCTATGTAAATTAATGTCGACATAAGTCGACAAGTATATGTTTGTTCGTTTATGAATCTAACAATATTATATTCAGAGTTAAATTTACCAAAGTGCACATTATAATATTATGTTAATTAAATATATCACTCATTAACATTTTTGTTGACAATATTAAGTAAAATATTTATGAACAAGTTAATTATAAATTTATAATCTCATGACTGCATTTTAATTGCGTAGGTACCATATTGTTGAGGAATTCTTTTAAAATTTTACTGTTGAATTGAGTTCGATTTTCTATGGCGATTTGTGATGTAATTAGAAAAATACTGGAATACTACGAATTAATCCAATTAACACGATATTACTATGTAAAAAAAGTACCATATAAGTTTTTGCATAATTTTAATGAGAAAATAATGCAATATACATTTTACAATACAATTTTTTTTTTTTAGGTATTTGCGTTTAAAATTATATAGGTTAAACATTTTCTTTTTTCATCAATACGGTTTAAAATACACGTAGTAGGTTCGTAATTGTTAGTCCGAAGTTTGTATAAACGAAATAACTATTATTATAACTTTTAACTTTATAACTTCTATAAATTCATTGTCAGATGATTTCTTTTTACTAAATGCACTTAATTGTGTTCATAGATTTGCCGCGGAACTTGAATTATGGATTTACTTATTTGTACATATTTCATTTATGTGCATGCTATTTGTTCACGTGTACATTATAAATTACGCGCGCATTGTATAAATACATAAAACAAACAAAAAATAATTTTCTATTTTATTGATACGGACGGTCGAGATTTTTCGTCCTAGATTTTCAAATATTCGTAATAAATATCTCCCACTCTACATGACGGATACACATACACGTGTAGTACAAATGCGATTTATGCCTTAAAGGAATTTTTTTATTTTTATTTTTAACGCGTTTGAACGTTACGACGATTCGACCACTCTATACCGATTCATTAACGAATAATATATTATTGTCTGTCGATTGTAAATTTTCTGAGAGAGTTAGACACACGCACACATAAAATTAAACACCGGCGGCTGAATGCAACTGTTCAATCATGAACGAACATGGGGCTTTCGTTATCGTATTTGTATACGGTATACCGCGTTTCGAACGATGTGCCGCACAAAACAATATGATGGTTCGTCGACAGAAGCGGTTTTGACGAGAGTTTAGGAGGATACCGAAGAACCGTGAAAACCATGCTTCAGGGCGAAGGGGAGGGAGATCAGGGCGTGTAACATTTACGGTAAACTGATCTCTGCTGTCCCGCGGCGGTGCCGTCATCGCCTCCGACACGCAACAATAATATAGATTATTACGCTAAACCCTTTGAACCGCACAAGTCGTTTCCACTCTGTTTATACTCCTGTTTGCTAACCGTGTAACGCGGATACCGTGGTCGTGGTGTACACGACGGTCAAACGATTTCAGATAAATTGATATTAACCACTACGAAATTAATCTGTCGGAGGCAATTATTATCGTTGTGGTGGCGAGCGAGGCAAGGTAGGCCAAATACACGCACGTACCTAAAAGTGTTTATCGTCGTTATTATAAATTTCATAACATTGCCGGATCGTAAGTAATATGGTTTTTGTGCAACATTTTTCCACCGAATTGCGATACATCGTCGTAATCATCGTTGTATAAAAATCACTTCCGAGTAACATATTGCGTCTACCGAGGGAGAAACGACGAAAACGTCCAGACAGAAACCATCTATCAAACATGGCGGCGGTATATAACAATATCACGGTTTAATGTTCAAAAACCGAACGAGTTTCTGTTCGACGTCCGGATAAATTAACAATTTCGAATAAAAATATCTTCAGTTATATATTATTGAAATAATAATAATAATAATAAAACAAAAAAAAATATATTTTTTTATTTTGAATTAAATATTAATGTATGATATATTAAATGTAAACAGAGAGCACAGGACAAAAAATAGCGTTTTTAAAATTTTTATACTCTACACATGAAAGTTAACGAAACGTAACGTTGATACACAAAGACTAATAAACTATTTATTAAATTCATACTGTCGTATGATTGTACATCCGTTGCCGTTTTTGCGTGCTTTTGAACTTACAACTTTTTTATTTTATTTTTTATAGAATACAATAATAAATTATTAATAATCTACAGTTATTTTATCATAGCATAAATGCTCGATCATTAGCAATAAATTACATTACCTAACGTTATTTACTTATATATTTTTTTTATACTCCACTGCGTTGAGCTTTTGTTATTTATATAAAACAAACACGTTTTATTTGAAGAAAAAAAAAGTTACGCACAAACCATTTGAGTTTTATTCCCAGGTATATATATAAAAGAAAAAAATATATAATAATAATAATAATAATAATAATAATAAAAACCGTTTGAACGTTTGTACGATGGATACAATCTATAGTCTAGACGGTCGTCTGAGCTATGTGTGTGAGAAACGTAGGTAGTCGACATTATAATAAACACAATATTATAAACGACTCTATGCAATCAATAATATTATACGAAAATAAATAAATCAAATGCATCAAACACTTTGAAATTGAACCAATTAATTTCTTTATATGTTATTTGTTATTAATATATTTTTAAATGAAATTATGTATATTGAGTTTAAAATAATGAATTAAGTGTTATCAATCAAACGTCAATTATAATTATAAAAATGTACATATTTAATACAATATTACGATTATTGAAATACATATTATTAATGACTTATTTGCAGCTGCTGAGTCCGTGAAATGTAAATTAATGTATGATATAAACGCCACATCATATAATTGTATTTAATTTGATAAATTCAATTTGAATTTGAGATGTGTTTTATAATATAATCACATTTATATTTTTAATAACTTTTCAGTTTCAAAATATTTTATAATTCTATAAGATTTTAGAATGTTTCAAGAATCGGTTAGTCAATGGTGCACTGAATTCGTTTAACAGTAAGGCTACATAATTTAGTTTTAAACAATTAACTAAACTTATATTTAATTATGGTAGATTTAATTATATTATCAATTGTTTCTGGTTTTAAACTCGCCTAAAACTTTTGCTGACCCAAGTATCAACATTTTCTGTATGATTTCTAACGGCAAATTTAACTTCTAATTCATAATGGTTTGCATTTATTATGCACAATAATTATGTGTATATTTATATGCTGAGTAGGTAGAAATTCTAATAAATAATTATTTTAATAATTTATTTATAAAAACCGACAGAATAAATATAGCGTATTTTGTTTTCTTTTGAAATTACTTAATTTTTAATATTTAATACTTTATTCCTGGTTAAATATAACTATACTCAGAAACAGCGTGTCGATGATAATATTCTTAATATGAAAGTCCTATATAAATTTTAATAACCTGAAGCTAAAGTAAACGTAAAACATACAGAAGAATATTTTATAATATATGTCTGTGCTGACAAAAAATATTAACATTTAAAAATTAAATTTTATAAAACAATCATTATCTTTCACACACATTTGTAATATTGTTATAAGAAAAATAATACAATCATTTTTCATGTTGTATCAGTATAAAATAATTGAGATAATAATAACAATGCTGACGATTTTTATTTAAATTAGATAATATATTGTTATCTTTTAATGAATATATAATTTTATAAGATTATATTTAATGAATTATTAATTATTCTCTTGTATTCAATATGGTCTGATTGTAATTAACACGTATTTCTCTATATATATAATATAATAATTATAATATTATCCTGCTTTTAATACCTCATGTCGTTATCCCTATTTTTCTATTATTTTTATAATCTTACATATTATGCACATACTCTCTGTATTTTATCTCGTATGTTTTTAAACAAAAAATGCATTTTATACCCAATTCACGATCAATGCGTTTAAAAATTTATAGAAGTATAATATTCTTATTATTTGTTTTTTGTTCTTATTTTTTTATTCCATATCACACGTATTTCTGTACATTTATTTTTAATTTTTATATTTTATATTGCACTTGCAGACAAGAGACAAATTATGAAAATTATTAATATACTCGTATAATGAGTATAATTTAACTCGTATTTATAAAGTAGGTAATAAACTAATAATTAATAAAATTAGTATATAAAATTAGTAAATAAAAGTATTATTATTTTATATGATAGAATACAATATATGTACATGATGCACTCACTTGTATTTCATAATTCGTTTGATTTTAAAAATTATTGCAATATAAATATTACAGTAAATAATTACTTATTTTTGACATTCTGTATAATATTTTATTCCTTAATGAATTTTTTTCGCTTTATAAACCACATTTTTTTGGACGTCTGAAGGATGAAAATTGTCATTTAAGTTTTAAAACGATGAATTATTATTACATGTGAAAGGGATCAAGAGATAACTCTAATTAACAGATGCATAATAAATTACATTTTGTGTTAAAATTTTTATTTTTATTCTGTTTCAAGATAGGATGAGTAAAATTACAGCAATAATATATTATAAAAAAAAAATATTCTATGAAATTATATATTTTAAGTTTACTGAAATCTTGCAAATACATCTTATGTAAACTGCAAATATATTTCTTTCTTTGTGTTTACATCGACTCCAATTAAGAGATTGGCCTAAATGGATACCTATTATGATAAACATAATTATTTTTTATTATAAATTTTCATAGAGGAATAATTAGTATTATTCAATATAGTCGGTAGAATCGTAAATGGGATTCGTTGATAGTTAATTATTAATTGTAATCTATACAGCTAATAGATACTTTTATCATTAACGAAAATACTAAATTATGTAGAGCTAATGTATATTGTACAAATACGTCCCGTATTGTATTATAATATATTATCTTTACATTAATAATTGTTACTGTTGAATTATCCAGTTTCTGTTGAAAAAACAAACATAGTGGTTCAATATTATTAGGAACAATTTTCAGTCTTCAGAGAAGATTCAATTAGTATAACATAATTATTATCATATTTTCCTGCAAATTTAGTTCTATGGAATACGCGCAATTAAAAGTCAATAAAGAAAAAACCAAAATACATTATAAAATAATAAATGTAAATTTAAATAGACATGTGTACTAATATCAGGTATTCAGGTGACATCGTTTCCATTGAATTTAATTGACAACATTTTTTAAACTAAAATAATTATTATAATTTTTTTTAAATGAATATATTTCCATTGATTTTAAAAAAAGAATGTCTTTTATTTTTGATGTCCATTAACGGCAATAGTTTTTTACATAAAAATAATAATATAATTACGGATGGGATATGGATATATTAAAATATATATAATAACATATTTATAAACTGAATAATTCAAATGATTATTAAATCTTATTTTTTTATATATAAAATAATTTTAAAACCTGCCGATGCAAGTTAGTAATAAGTACAATTGACAATGGTAAAATAAAATTAAAAAATATACATACATGAAATAAAAAAAAATAGCCCTATCATTTAATATTTATAAAAAATTTAATTTATCATTAATTTTTATTTTTTGTTGTACTTTATCTTAAACTTAGAAAAAAATATATATGAAAAAAATGTTTTGTTTCAATTCATAATTAAAATATATTTCGCGATTGATTTTTAAAAAAAATAATTTTACTGATAAAAAGACAATATAATACTCGTATATGCAAAACTAATAATAATAAATATATTTGTATAATTAATATAAACTACTTATCATTTTATTTTCTAACAAATTATTTATTTCAAATTAAAACTAATTTACCAAAATGCTTGTAATATTTAATGTGAATTTGATTATTGAGTAAAAAGTAATTTTGTTTTATAAAATATTCACTACCAACTTAACCTAACCTAACCAACATTTTGTATAAAAAATAGTACTTATTTTGCTTTAAAAGTTGTAAAAAAAAAATTAGTTTTTATTCTAAGAACACATTAAGCATTTTTATTTCAAACATTTTTATTAGTAAAAATTAATTCAAAGGTAAGGCACAATATTGTCAAGTGTTTATTCGTAATTTATAAATTAATGAAAGGGCATGTAATTTTATATTCAATATTTATTAAATATAATTTTATATTAAATTTAGACAATCAAATATAGTTTATACTTAATAATATTATTTTTCTGATTTTTATAGTGTTTTAAATTTATTCTTAATTTGAAACTTGATTATTATGTAATTCTATCAAAATGAAAATATTTAATACTTCACCAAAAAATATATTTTTTTTTTTTTTGAGTCACATTGATACTAATTACCTACTTAAAAACTATATATTAAAATAAATTTTAAACTCGTATCCTAAACAATTCTAACCAAATTTATTCATATAAAAATTCACAGTAAATAATACTTATTAGGAATATCATATTGTTAAATATTTATCAACTTCAAAATTTAATTTCAGAATATTATAAAATATGATTAAATTATCTAAATTATTTTATGAAGAAAATATTTAACATTTTTTTTTTTTATGTATTTATATTAAAAAAAACAAATAACAATAATTTATTATTTAATTTGTATTATATTTAATGATTTAAGTTCTTTTTTTTCTTAAATTACAGCTAATATAACTATATTAAATATATTTTTTATCGTTATTCGTTTGCGGATTGAAATAATAAGAAAAAAAAATGACTAACCAAATAAAATAAAATCTAACAATTTCATTGCTATGTTGACTAGATATACTTTTTATAGTGATTTATTTTGTATCATACAATTTTGTGACAGAAAGTTTTGAAACTAAATGAAGTCTTGTTTAAATATTTAACGTTATTCATACCGCGCCATACTAAATTCACTGCGTATTTGTATGATGTATAATATTCTTGTTGACTAAAACGTTTTTTATTTAATTTTAACGGTGCTCGGAATAAATGTAGATTGAAATAAAATGAATTTTTAACATTAAACAAAATAAAACATTTCTAGTTTTTAATACGTTTAACCGATTAAAATATGCACGAATTTCGTAAAAAATAATTTCATTAAATATCACACCACAAAATATGTGAAAATTAATATAAACTTGTAAAATCATTAATTTAAATATTATTGTAAATTTAAATATTAAAATGTGGTTAAATGCGGTTCTAACAATTGTGCAGCGATCCAACCGCTATATTGCCAAAGGCTGTATTATTATTATTATTATTATTATGCCTGCGTATAATATAATGCGATGTAGAAAATTTGATATTCATTGTTATATATCCTACTATTTATGTACACATTATACTTACCGCATGCAAATAATAAGTTTATCGGTCCGTTATTTTCTCACTTCATTTCATCTTTTAAAATATTATATACATCTCTATAAAATATTATAACGGGACAATTCGACCAGGTAAACGCATTATTCCTAATCGCCCTGAAGGGGCCTAACCTAACCTAACCTGCCCGGTCACGGATAATATACCGAGAAAAAAACCGCGCTTAACTGACTCTTTTGTATTTTTTAACTTTTTAGTTTTCTGCGCATTATTGACCGTCAAATCCAAGTTAGTAACAAAATAAGAAAATTTTGGCTAGTTTACAGTGATAATTCAGTTTTTCTCCACCAACTATCAAACCATTTGTGAGCACATAAGAATAACTATTATTAGTGGTTTATTTTTTTTAATAAACTTATCTAGACGACTAAACCATGTTGGAAGTCTAACTATGGCTGATAGACTCTAGGGATTTTTTCAAAACTGATCTTAACAGTCAAAATATCAGGTTAATATATAGTTAATATTTATATTTAAGTTTTTTTCGGAATGAGCCAAATCGTTAAATAATTTTAGAAATTTAATAAGTATTAATAATAGTTAACTTGCTAAAGTTTTTGTTTGTTATTTCTAATGTTTCTATGATTTTAAAATAATGTGAATAATAAAAAAAAATTTAAGATGGTATAGGCAATTTTTACAGTCGTGTATTAACTTTGCATATATAATACGCCGTCTAATAATAAAACAAATTTATTTTGATTCATCGTTGTTCAAAAGAAGTTTTCGATTAAATAAATCCTTTGTACTATTGTGACAGTTCTAATTATTTTTCGGCAAAATAATTAAACGGAAAAAGTATTATAATTTCACAATATATACATTAATCAGTCGCTCGTTTTTTTAAATTCAAATTGTTTTCTTTTTCATTAACAAAAACAATTAATGTTCTTATATATTATTGACGCTAAATGATAATAATTATTAATTTCGGTGTAGTTTTAAGTCTTTTTATTCTATAATTTTTGAAATATCTTTATACAATTAAATAATTTTAGTCACAAAAAACATGGATTTATAATTTATGTTATTTTTTTAAAATTTATTAACAATAAATAACACTACCTATGAATTTAAAATAAATATTATACATTTATAATTAAAAAATTAATATTATATATTAATATTCACAATTCTTGATAATAATTATATTTTGTACTACACATTTAATACAATATTATAATCTAAATATTTTTAGTTTTAATTTCAGTTATTCATAAAATAGTCATATAAATAAACATAATTTGATTTATAATATAAACGTGAATAAATCAAGTATTTTTTGAAATTGTTATAATAATTATTGATTATTTAATATAGTATGTATTAAATATATTATTTAAGTAATACGTTATTGTTATAAATTATTATGATGAAACCTATTTATAAACTATATTAAATCACAATATAAATTTTGTTATATACAAATATTATTTTTTGGTCATTAAAGTAATTTTATCCTTTCAAATTATCGCGATCGGTAGTTTGTTTAAGTTAAATGAAATGAAATAACATGCAATCGTTCAAGAAATTCATCATAACAAAATAGTGTTTTAAAAAAATAACCTTCCTCCTTTGGGAATTAGTCATATTGACGATCGCCTGACAAGTAAATGACTGGCCGTCAAATCAATAGGATTCAATAATAGACCACGCAACGAGTAGATAAATAGAACTTGGGTCCAAAAACCATTAGGCGTAAAAACAAAAGGACCGGTAATTTAAGATTAATGGAGGGAGAGAGAGAAAAAACATTATTATCTGTTGTACTGATCTTACACATTGAGTTGTGATACAAAATACGGTGGAAAAATGACATATAGTGGCTATAATAGTACCCATTAATAGTCGAACTGTACAACCTAAGCAAAAAAAAAAAAAGAAAAAAAACACAATATATTTTAACGCATATAATAATACGTCTACGTTAAAATATTTTGCTGATTATCACTTATTTAGTGATTATTTTCGATTTATTTTAAATTAAATAAAAAAAAATAATTTCACATTATTCAAGTATTCAATATGGTATTTTAACCGCATAACAGAACTATAGTTATTATTAGTTTTTTAGAGACGTTGAAAAATTACATCTATACTTTATATATTAACATGCACACACAATATCAACGATTTATAAATGTGTAAATAGTTTATGTAACAAGTTGAATCTGGCGACAGAGAAATAAATGAAATAAATTTAGATGTAGAAATGATACATTTAAAAGTCATAAAAGTCGTTTCTTTCATAGTGAATGCAATTTTCACACCTAACTCAATTCAATCCAAACACACAATGTTAGTTTTTAGTTTCCTCAAATGCATTAATATTTTTATGATATCAAAAATGAAAGCTGGTTACGCATCGAATTATAAAATGTGTGAGGACACTCATATATATAAAAACATACAACATTAAAAACTTACCCTTTGATTGATGGAACTTGTTTCTATTTTGACACTTTAAGCTTCTTGTTTGACTGAAAAACAAAATTATAAGTAGAAGTTATTTGAACGAAAATCAATACCTTGGTAAATACTATATTAATATTAAATTTAATTGGAATACACTATACAAGTATATAGATCAAGTGGTGAATAAATTTAAATTCGACCAAAAGACGCCATGAAGCACAAACATAATGTTTGGAAAACGTGAAAAACATATATTTATACATAATATTAATATTAATATATTTTGATATTTAATATTAACGTATGATCATAGGTACTTTCTATATTTTAAAAGAAAAATATTGATATTTATCATTTTGTAACTTTAAATATTTTGATGTATAACTGTCGATGGGCACAATATATTATGTACGTTTTGAATCTGTTAAACTGTATAATGATTTTTGTATCACAATGGAGTACTAATCGACGTTCAAAATATGTCGAATTGTCGATTTTTACCAAATATGAATATGAACTTGCGGTTCTTCGAAACTAGTGTAATTGAAGTTTATAAAAACTAAATTTTTTTATTCTAGGAATTAATTTAAAATTCAATACTTTTTTGTATTTGTTAAATTATTTTGACACAAATTTTTGATATTATTGTTGTACCGAAACTTCGTTATAAATATAAAAATCTTAATGATAATTTCAAAAATTATTTTATAAATTAACCTTGTATTCTTTATTTCTTGAAATCGTCACAATATAAATTATTCTATTTAAATAACTCCAAATTAGATTATTATATGGATTGTACCTATATATGATTATTTTAAATAGTCTAAAACTAATAATAATTCTTCAAAAAACAATCGTTATTCTATATAGTCTATACCAACTGATAAAATGAGTATTTATCTAGCCAGAATTTTAAATATCTCCACCTTTTGTAATGCAAACACTAATATTTGTTTTAAGTTCAAAGTAAAATACTTTTAAATATTTTATTCTATATCTGTACTTTCTATATATGTTCTATAGTTTATAAACATGTTGCAATTTTCAAAGAACCTTGTAACTACTATTATTAAAAAAAAATTATATAATAAGAATCTAAAATTTATAATTTGTACAATTGATAAATATTTTCAATAAAAAGTATTTGAAAAAAAGTGTTCAAGTGTGAATGATATTTATTTTTCTAATGGATAAGTATTTTTGCCGGGTTTTCTCTCCAGGATTTCAACTGATTTATGTAATCCTACATGAAACCCATCGTTCCAACTGATTATACATGTAATAATCTTACGTGTTGGATTATAGAAAATGTGAAACGGAAATGATGAAAAGAAGAAAAAAATGAAAAAAAAAAAAATGCAATTTCCATATCAATAATGTTGGATTTTCAATTATGGTGATCGGCATACACAGATATCGCCTGCAGCTGTTCCGCGAACAATTTAGATAACATCCTCTTGATTTTCCATTTATACCTTAACCGTGGTTCACCACAATCCACGTTCTACATGGTAGAAAACTTTGCGGTCGATATGTTTAGGGAATAAAAAACGATAGAACGAGAAACCAGACGTTAATGCGGTGATTTTATTTATTGTTATAATTTTATTTTTAGTTTTATTTTTTACCTCATTCATAGTGACGAACGATCATTATCGTTTGAAAAATTGTCACGTCTACGAATATAATACGCTCCGTCAATGGGTTCGTCGTTTTTGTGTTATATTATTCACGGCTGTCGGTTTTCGGTGCACGAAAAACTATTCATTTCCCCTGGTTAACAACAATATCGAGTCAGATTAACTGATTAATGTACTTCGGTTGGTGAAACTCGGGTTGAAAATGTGAAATTATACAATACAACTGTTGGCGGGCGGTGGCAATGTTCGACGAAGACGAACACGAGTATATTGCATTGTGTAACACGGCAAATACGACTCTTATCCGGCAGAAAAAAAAATTTACTCGTGTATTAAGTCAATGGAAATATGTTCGTTGATAGAATAAAATAATTATGTTACGATATGAACGTTTTATACTGTTACGCATAAATGAAACTTTAAGAAAAAAAAAGATAAAAATTTTTAGGTTATTTGAATCTATTATCAAACGAAATAATTAAATTTAATATTCTGTTAATAACTTTATACTAAATAACACAATTTCGTGTATTTATTTTCTCACTTTTTTTAGTAATATTTCACAACTGCTATAGGTATAACAGCGTTTATAGTTGTGCTTTGCAGAAATTGACAAAATAATTAACTAGATCCATAGTTTTATATTTTTATAGGATAATTGCCTTCTCCTTAGGATGTCTATAGTATTATGTTATCGCCTAATCGGATTAATATAAATATATCAACATAATAATATAATGTGATGAAATAATTACCTACTGATGGAGTTTGTCATATATTATTCAAGTTGTTCTATAACGTATTTTAGTAACCATTGAGGTCACTCGGTAATTTATATTGCTTAATTAACAGTATACGGTAATTTTCGAGTATACCAGTTCGATAATACTAATAATTAATTAATGTTGGACGATACATTAAAGTCTAAATTGTATAGAAAATAGTCTGTGTGAATTATTTTAACATTTAAATAATATGTTTGAATCAAATTGAATGTGATTTTTTTATGTAGTTATATGTAAATATGTTTTTTATATTTTTCAGTGTATTTAAAATAAATATACAAATGGTATGTTAAACCTTAAACAAAAAAAAATGATTACGTTTTTATAATTTATGTAAATAATGGTGTTAATTTTATAAAGTTGTCGTAAAGCGCGATCATAAAAATTAGAATATACTATTAAAAATCTATTTAATTTATCCGAGATCGAGTTATGTACAAAACGTAATCGATATGATAAATAAATAATGAAACCATTCCATTTGGTTTTTAATATGATATAATATAAAGATATTTTATAAAGCACAATACAAAACTGTTTATACAGTGTTTTAATACCAACTGTGTACTGCGCATTATGAAGAATATAAATATATAATATTGTATTTTAACAATAATAATTCTTGTGGTTATTTGTAGAATTGTGTATTATGATATAATTTCGGTTGTACTCGAAAAGTGGTTTTCACGCGAATAACCTTTTGAAAAATGAAATAACAAAATAACTACTTTAATTAATTAATTGTGGAACGTAGAACAGTAACACACATTTTTCTACGTCATGAAATCGTAAAATAATTGTTTTTTTGTTTCAAAACACATACAGGAAGAGCCATTTTAATATTATCTCAGCAAGTCGTCAATACAGTAAAATGTTATAACCCATATCGAAATCACTATACGTATAAAATATTTCCAAACATAAGGTATTTTTACTGATGGGATGGATGTATCCGCAACGACCCGACTGGGAATCTTAAATTCGAAACCGCGTTTCTGCGGTAACAGTCTGAAAGAGAAAAATTACGCTATCAATCAAAATGCCAAGAAGGCAAGAAAGATATTTCAATGGTTCTTTATTGATACATATCGTAGTAACGCGTACTACTAAATAATAATTATTATTATTATTATGTTCACGTAAATGAAATATAATTATAATTATGAATTATACGATTTCAGCTTTTAGTTTCGCGATAATGTTATGTACGTATTGTATTTATATAGCATTTGTTCTCGTTTTACATTTCATTCAAAATATTATATTTATTAAATATTTTTGATAATTTATTTATTTTTTCTAATAACAATACTACAATATCTAAATATATATGTAAAAACAATAAAAACATTCCTGGTACTCCAGTATCGATATCAATTAATTGTATACATCTTAACAATTTACTTTATTGTTTCGCCCGTACTACAAAATAAAACTAGTGTTTTGTCTACTCCTCTTACCTTGTATCAATAATTTATATCCAGTCTACAATTACTTCACTAAAATAATAAAAATAATATGCAAATAAATCTTTATGTTTTTAATTTTTTAATTTTATTTTGTAATTCCTAATTAGTTATCTTGTAAAATTATGATTTAAGCGTCTATGGTTAAATTAAACGTAACAATATAGAATTTCACATGATACTTCAGAATCGTATAAATTAATATAATGTATAATTTAATTAAATTTTGTGTAAATATTATTTCTAGTGTGTTGCATAACACGTAGTTAATTTAAATATTATAACAACTAAAATGTTATTTACAAAAATCATATCGAATAAGACTGCAGGTATGATATTTGATACTCGTGAGATTGAGAATGGATTATCTCATTATTAAACTAGGTAATGATTGAATTTATCTGAATTCTCTAATGCTTGAAAATGGAATATTCTTTACTAAAAAAGAGGCCTTTTTAAAATTTATAATTTAAGTTTAAACAAATGAATTTTATTCTATACAATATTTATTAAAACACGATTTTACCTTTAGATCATGACTAATAGAGGTATTGTATTCCATATATTGAAATTGTCGAGTAGGTACTTCTCTTGTTTTACATTCGTATAAAATCATATTATTTTCACGTGTACATGTGAGTATTATATCAATTATGATTAAAGTTCGTATTGTTTGATTGAATTTTATTAATTGTAGTAAAAAATTGATTAAACACAAGAAACACAATTGACAAATATGTTGTATAACAATTGTGTCTTCTTCCCTTTATTGTTCGAATCGATTTAATATAGAGAAATCAAATCGATACGTCAGATTATATATCAGATTTTACATAAACATATTATTAACGTTGAGTTTATTTTAAATTTAATTTGGAATGAGGACAAAAAATTGCATTTACAGTCGACAGATATCTTTATAAATTTATTTGATACATCAAAGGTGCGTATTCAGATGTTTTTTTTATGCGATTGTAGATACTTATTAAATTTACTCAATTGTATAAATTATTATAGTTTTTTTTTTTTAAGTTAGTAATAACATGGCAAAAAACACCAATAAATACAAAATATGTATTAATAATAAACTATATTTTATATTTCCCTATATTTTCTCATCAGAAGTTTATGATTAAAATGGAAAATCTAGAGAAATACTAATATACTAATAAACTGACAATATGATAGTATGAAAAATTTTTCTGGACCATTTCCATGTTGTTTATATAAAAGTGTTCAAATGTATTTTAAATTTTACTTACTGCATTGCATACTTTTATCTCGTTTAGATATTATTAAAATCATTTTATGACAAGATAAAAAATGACTTATCTGGTTATATTTCCCTGTACTCTTGAATTATTCTTGTTGGGTTTTTACTGGTCTAATGTCCTATAGTGACATAAATATCCTGTTTAAAAACTTTAAATAGTTATTTAATCATATTTTATTTAAATAATTTTAATTTATTATTAAATTAAAATTACATATAGATAATACCACTGTAATATATACATATTAAATATAATAAATAATAGTTGAAATTGTTTAAATGTTTTTTGATATAAAATATATTCAATATAAAACCAGCCTTTTACACACGTATGACTCACGCAGCAATTTCTGTAACTCGATTAGAGAAAACGTATCGTATCTCAGCGAAAAATAAAATGTTCATTTATAAATTTGATAGGTATTTTCTTTAAATAATATACAATTATATCATACCCAAAGTAAGACCGTATTTTTTTTTTTTTTTAATGAAATGTTACTTTTGATCATTTAAAAGCGAATGTATAAAAAATGTATTGATGGAAAAAATAATGTGTACATTTAACGACCATACGTGAATAATTCGATCAAGTACTTTGGAAAAAAATCTCTTTCTATATATATATAGAATATATATATATATATATATGTACGAATATACAGGATGTCCCAAATCTATTTATTAATTTTAATATCTCCGCGGAAAATTCTAAAATGCAGTTTTTTTCAAATTATTATTAAGGAAACTGACTATAATATTACCTTTATTACTTGTTTATAAAAAAAAGTCTTATAAAAAAGTTTAAAAATTGACTTTTTATTTTTTAAGTTATGTAAAACTTGAAGATAGCTATTTTAAAGTGTATATTTATATGAAAATTTTGACGTGTTAATCTATTAATTTAATCAAGATTTCGATTTTTAAGAATTTTTATTAATTATTTGAAAAATAATATTTTTGACGTCATTATTATAGCGTATATATTTCATATAGTCTATGATTATATCGTGGAATGCAAAATTCATGTCATCAATATTAATAACTTTTATTATAATAATTTTGCAGCTATAAAATTCAAATATAATAAGGATATAATTATCCGTGATAAAATTTTGTAAGCACTACGGTTCAAGTTATATCTTAAACCGTGGTAAGCACTGACAGTGTTCATTATAATATTAATAAAACAAATTGTACGTGCCATGATATTTAAATAATAACGTCAGAAATTAAAAAAAAATTCTTAAAATTGAAATCTTGATTTAATTAATAGATTGACACGTCAAAATTTTCATATAAATATACACTTTAAAATAGCTATCTTCAAGTTTTACATAACTTAAAAAATAAAAAGTCAATTTTTAAATTTTTTTATGATACTTTTTTTTATAAACAAGTAATAAAGGTAATATTATAGTCAGTTTCCTTAATAATAATTTGAAAAAAACTGCATTTTAGAATTTTAATTTCGACACGCCAAAATTCTCATATAAATATACTCTTTGAAATGTCAACCTTAAAATTTTACATAACTTAAAAAATATTTAAATTATATTTTTATTTTATTTTTTGAGATGCATTTTTTTAAACAAATAATAAAAGTAATATTATATACTTTAATAATAATTAGAAAAAACTACATTAAAAATTATTCGTTGAGATTACGAATTTTGCTATTCGTAAATAGATCTAGAACACTCTGTATATATAAATATATAATCGAGCACTTGCTCGTATTTGAAGTACCTACTTATTTAATATAATATTCTTCCCAAGGTTTTTCTTAAAAATAAAAAATTATAAAAGAATGATACTTCAAAAAACTATGAAATGCGTCTTTTGTTTAGATACAATCATGTTTTAAATTGATAAAAAAAAAATATTATTTTTATACAATTTTTTGGGTTAAAAAATTAAAACCACTCATACTTAACTTAAAATAACATTGGTATATCCTAAAATATTATAAAGTCGTTTTTACCCTTCTACATACCTCTAATCATTTTGTAGCGTATATGGAAAGTTTATAGCAAGGTATTTTTGTTTTTATAATTATTGCTTAGATTTAAAAGCTATAAAAACAGTTGAAAATGTTCTATAAAGCATACAATATGCGTTCAAAAAATGACCGAAAATTTAATTATTTTAATTAATTTCACTTACATTTTATATCATAAGTATAAAAATTCTTAGATTAAAAAGTGTTGATAAAACATTTGAAATGAATGTTTATGGGATACTGTGGTTAAAGATGTTATAGCCTTATAGCAATAATAAATAAAATAATTGACAGTTGATAAAATATTTTTTATTAATATTAAAATATTAATTCTTATGATTAAATTACATAATTTGACAATAAAAAATAACATAATGTACACAAATTGACTAAAAAAGCTGAACAAATTCAAAATAAATAATTGACTTTGAAGTATTTATTAACCAAATTAAATTATATAATACTTAGAATGAATTGCCTTGAAACACCCGATAGTAATAATTATTGCAACTAATATACTAAATTAAAATTGACGTCCGTATGAAATGTATACGATTTAGTAATCATTTTCTTATGTAGGAAGCACCATTTTACTAAATAGTAGATTCTCACAAACCCGTAAAGTTAATATAATTATTTTTATTATGATGACTAAATACAATATATTATTTATACTATATAATATTAACCGTATCCTGTAGGTAAACATTTAATATTTTCAATTTTTCGTAAAACAATAATAATATAGTTATTATTATTTTAAATATTGATGATAAGTATAAGAGGACAAGTGTAGTGGAGACAAGAATTTATAAGATGGATTTGTGAAAATATTACGTAATCTTTTACCAAAATATTTTGAAAATTGTAAGTTATAATTTTTTTTTTATAAGTTTCTAAAATTTTAATATTTTTAGTAAACTTAAATATTATAATTTTTTTTGTCTTAAGACACTTTATCGGTAGAAATAATGTTTCGATTATCACAAATAGGGTGTCTTTTCCATATCAAATTGTATTAAGTTGGTAATTTATATAGCTCATTTTTCGAATTTATTTAGTGTTTTTCCTTGGGAGAAGAAAAACTACCAAAAAATGGCGGAAAATCGGCAAAATTACGATTTTCTACTTTAATTACTAATTTTGATGAAATTGATTTTAGATTTTTCATGATAATAATGCAATTTTAATTTAGGTACTTGAAATTTTTTGATTTTTCTCAAAAATTGTTCACACACGTGGTAAAATTATAGAACGAGCTATCAGTACAATATATTAAATTACATTGCGTTTCACTCAGATTCGTATTTTCTAATGCAATATTATTGCATTTAAATCTTAATTATAATATACCACTAATTTCTCCGAAAACCGAAAAGACGATGGAGAAATGTCTAAAATAAACCTTCCCTCTTTTTTTATTATTTAAATTGTTGTGATAGTTGTGTTTGTATAATAATTATTATTATATAAGTTTAAATATTATTATTATTGAAATTTATTTACACTAACAAATTATGGTGTTAACATAATACTTTAGTATATTATTAAGTGATTGTATGATATAATGTAAATTTTTTTATTTGAAAATACCAAGTAAAATTATTTAAACATTAAATGTATTTAATTGAATATATAAATATAATATTATAATGATAATTATGCGAGCATATATATATATATGTATATATACATGAATATACATACATGTAATACATAAATATGTATATATGCGAGTAATATTCAGTGTTACTAATACGAAACTTAACTGGATAAAGTTCAAAATAAGATTAATGCGTTTTTGAAATATTTGAAATTATTACTTACTAACACTATCGTGTCGAAATAATACTTTTTTCTTCAATAACAGTTAATAATAAACTCTATAAACATCTGATTATTATTATACAGGTGCTAAAAGTGTAACATAGAAATTCACTTTAAAAGCTAGTAGTCATGAAGTAAAACGTTAAACTTATTAAATTGTTTAAATAAATATATACATTTCTGAATATTGACTGACGCATAAAGCGTGGTATAATGGTTATTTGTTAGGTCATTGGTTATACAAATAAAAGCTATAAATAACATAACTTAAAATAATATTATTTGTATACAAAATAATTCATTACAATAAAACACGCACCACACCAATAGTATTATTCCATTATTTTCATACTTTGTAGGTCGGTTAAAAAAAAAAAAAAAAACACAATTGTTATTTTGCCTTTCTGTTGTTTTTATTACTTTATTCAATTTCTGAACTATAAATTATATTCATATTATAAATATTATTGTGAACTTACATAAAAAGAAACCCGTTTGTGGTAAATTTTACAATATTATATTATATTTTTTTTTTTTAAGAACGGCGCATTTTTCGTCACAAGCGACAACAACAAACCGAATGAGTTCATGGCAGGTATAAGAATGACTACATCTATCCCTTAAGCATGCTACAACTATCAATGTATGTCGAAATATTATTCCTAATCGTGCGGATTCTGGTCACGTATTACTGTCTACATTTCTTCCCAAAACAAACGTCAAAATATTTGAGTTCCATCACTACAATCGCAGTTTTTTTTTATTTTAAAAATTTACATTCGCATACCTACGTTCAAGTGAAAAAAGTTTATTTTCTCTTCAACCCATCATATCCATAAAAAAATGTTAAAAAATTAGTAACAAAAACAGAATAAAATGTAATACCACCAGAGATTCAAAATTGTATACTATATTTATCTATAGTATCATATTTACAAAATGTAACATTCTCATCTATCAATTGTCATAATAACTAATAGGTTTACAGTATAATAGTGTATTATTTAAAAAACTAAAAAACTAAATTTAAGTTAAGTTACTTAAAAGTTTGAAATTACCTACAAGTTTTCAAACTAGTTTATAAATAAATAATAATATATATATATTTACCTATATTAAGTATTTTATAAAAAACATTTTTAATAGATAAAAAAGAATGTATAATTAATGTCTATATTTTATAAGTTTTATTAATTTATAATTAAATTTTATGCCCTTTGATTATAAACTTTGTTTCGTTTTTAATTAATAAAATTCAAAATAATAATTAATATATTTATATTTATTCTCATATTTTTTACTTAATTAGTTACTTAAAAAAAATATAAATTTATTTTCATTAACTATTGAGTATAATATAATATTTTTGAAGTTTTATTTAATATTTAAATGGAAAGTAATTCAAAAAATTGACGTTAATTATACCAGTATTAGAACAGCATAAACCTAATAAATTAGATAATTTATGCAGTACATACTACGTCGTTTGTTTATGTCTAAACTATATTGCACATAGTTGAATGGTAGAAATTTAGATTAATCCAAATTACTTAACAATGATATTTTGAACAGATGAAGCGAAGCTTAAAAATAATAGAAAGGTAAATCATCATAATAATCATTATTGAAGTGATAAAAATCCTCATAATGAAACCAATAGCCAAATTCAATGGGATGCACAGATGTATTTTGAGTTTTAATGATTCAGGTAAAGTTTTATTGCCACCCCTATATGCGACCCTATGTGCCACCCCACATAAAAAAGTTAATACTTGTTTAAAAAAAAATGTTGCCACCTGGGGTTAGATACCCTTTGCCCTTTTGAATACGTCACTGATGAGGTGTCAATGTATAATGTGGTATAACAGATATATATTTGATTGGCCCATACTTTTTTCATGATAAACTTAATGGAAATAAATATCTTTATTCAACGCAAAATAAGTTACCGTTATGGAAAACATTTAAACAGAACAGCCAATGAGGTGTACGTGTCTATTTAAATAAGTTATTCAGAGATAACTGTCTTGATACGCATATTTCTAAAATTCAATGGTCTCTACGATCGTCTGACATGAGTATACTTGATTTTTATTTTTGTGGCTTCTTGAAAAATAAAGTATATAAAGATAAATCAAATGGCGTGGAAGAGTTGAAACATAAAAATAATAACCGGTTGTAAAAATATATCACCACTGATACTAAAAATAGCTATATAAAGTGAATTAAAAAACGATTTTTATTTTTTTCAGAGATAAAAGGAAAATAATTGAAAATTTGGTAAAATGTGTTAATTATTAATTACTTATTCAAACATATTAAAAAACACAGTGATCTTTGATTCGTTAACCGTTTAAGTTTTGTAAATGTTTACTGTCCTTATATTAAACCTCCTTCTTATTAATCTCAGTATTTATAACAACATTTGTGTAGGTACATATTTTATCAAAATTTAATTAAAATCAAATTTAGATAATATGGGGGTTTTTATACTTGTTGATTTTACAACATTGGTTGTTGTGTGTAGAATAAGGTAGCTTTTATTCAAACGCGTACAATGATAACTTCTATGACACCTGACAATACGTGTAGCAAGTGAATAAGGTAAGCAAAAAAGCTTATCCTATATTCGTATTTTCACATACTAATATCTAGAGAAATAATAAAAAGAAATTTAATATAACATAAATGCTAAAATCATTTTTATTATAAACATATTATTATAATTTAATACCAAAAATGGGTGTCATCATTTAATAATCGAAAGTTGATAGTTAGTTAGGGTGGACCAAAAAATAATTTAAAATTTAAAATTAATCCAATATTATAAAATAAGTTTAGATTTTAAAATTTTAAAAATATTAACAAAAAAATGTTAAAAATAGTTTTTGTGATAATGAGTATTCTATGTTTAATTGATCAATCTGTATTTCCGTAAAACTAAAAGTTTTGTTAATTACTAAAAATACTGTGATTCCTCGAGGATTTAGTCGACGCGATGTCGGTAGATAGATATATTTTAACTTTATTTTTTTTTTTAATAATAATTTGCCATAAACTATGTTAAAGAATTAAGTTATAATTAAATTTATTAAAAATTATACTTGAGTAAAAATAACAAAAACACATTTTTTAAGTAATTTAAGACACCCAATTTCGAGAAGAAAATTAGTTAAATATTTTGAAGCAATAAATATTCTCATTAAGATTGTGAAATTAATGATTTTTTCTAATTTTCTGAAAAATTAACATTTCTTATATTATTATATTGCGTTTTTACATTATTTGGATTTATTCTAGTTTGTAGCATATATACAAATGCAAATCATGAATAAACGCGGCATTATAATATAATGAATATCAATTTATTAGGAAATTCAACAACTTAATAAAATAACTTATTAAAATAATATTGAAATCTTATCAATTTAAATATAAAATATTGAAAAAAACGAATTTAAAATTCTTTACTTACCTAGTTGTTCTATATTACAATAAAAAGGAAATCCTCATAAAACATACTTATTTACAGAGTATCCTATAACTATTTATTATTTGAAATATATAATTGAAAATATTATACATTTGGAATTAGGTTTTTTTAGCTCATCGTCACTATGTAACGTCCCTCTAGTGGTATTGAGTTATTGCCACGCTCACCTAGTTATTTTTTCATAAATATTATTATCATATAATAAACACGGATAGTTGAAAACAACACTAAATTATTTACATTTTAATCTTTTACAAAAAATGTTATTATAATTTCTCTTAAATATAAATAGGTTTGGTTGGAAATAAAGGTAAAATAAAATGAATAAAATACAAATAATGTTTATCAACATAATTTACTTTATGTAATTCAGTTTATTCGTTTGTAGTAATTTATGTATGTTATTGCTATTATAGATTGTGCTATCAATTTACATATAAATCTAGCTTAAATATCATTAATGAATAACAAGTTGTTTAATTAAATACCTTAAACTAAAACTTATACTTATCATATTAAAATTAAATCTGATACTTATATTGGCTAATTAAAATATGATACAAATATAAAAAAAATTAAATTAAAAAAGTTGTTATTATTATAAAGTTGTTGTTATTTTGTATTTCTTAGATAAGATTAATAATAATATATATATATATATATATATGTATATAAAATACGGTACACGAATTATTATTATTATCATTATTTGTATTCATACAAATAATCAGTGACGATTGTATGGAATTTTATAAATTGTATTGTTCGTACACAATAAGAGAGAAATATAAATATCTCGTAAAAAAGGTTTTGATATATAGTATACATAATAACTTATACCTATTATATTATATCCAAATAGGTTTTTATAAAAAATCGTATTGCAAATCGAATCTCACGTCTTTAGGACACATTAACGAAATCAAATATACGAAAGAAAATTTGTTATAATTTTTAATGAATACATAATATATTATTATAATGATTAATATAACAGATTAGTATAACAGAAGAATACGAAGAACAAAAAATTTATCTCGAATTTCACAGCGTTTACTTTTACAGACTTTTGACGAAAGCCCTGGAGCTACAAATAATAAAATATAAAAGCAGCTGCCGAAATATAATTTACAATGATTATTTCAAAAATGAAAGTATATAGGGCAAATGAATATCCTGCTTTTGAAATTTTGATGTCATTTTACTACTGTTCTTGAAATGTAATTAATACAATACAATAAAAAGAGCATATTTTAATATCGAGAATAAATATAATTAATAATATAATTGTTTCGTTAAAATTATGCTTATTATTTCAGTATGTATACATATTGTATTAAATATTTTAAAGAAATTTCATTCTTATTATTATTAAGTAAAATTATGTTTGTTCTACCATTAAAGTTCAAAAAATGTTTATACAATTATGACCGGATATATGTTTTAAGAATTAATTTAACGATGTTCAAAAGTTCAAGAAAATATTATTTTTGTCTAATTCTTTGATTATAATATTTTATTAAATATTTTAAATATTTTATCAAAATATGTACTTACAAGAAGATAATTAATCCTTCGCTTTTCACATAAACATAGCATAATCAAAATACAGATGCATACTTCAAGTTGTTATATTAAATATTTTATATGTAAATGCTAATAAAATTTCTGAAATTATTATTTTTCATAATTCATCTTTTTATAGTTCTTTTGAGGAATTGTTTATCAACGATGAATTTGTATTAATAAAAATAAAAAAGTTTGTTTAAATTATGTAAGTATGTTATATATGTTTATTGAATATAGGTACTTGTAATATTGTGTAAAATCTTATATTCAAATTTACTTTATTTTATTTAACAGTCAACAATACAAATAATATTTTTCGAAATATACTAATTATAAGCACGGCTGACCATATAGGCAAAATAGCTACATCGGTGCGTTCAAAGTTTCTACCACAAAATGTTATTGAAATCGATAAAAAATGAGCCGTTATGGTTCACTTGACAAATATGAAACATCGAAATATATTTCCATTCAAGTATTAATTTCAATTGAAGTATGTGAAAATGAAAGTAAAATACAATAATCATATTTATTAGATAGTAATACGATTTTTAAATAATTATTATATTATATAGTTTGAAAGTGACGATTGGTCAACGATAACTGATAAATGGGATGAAAATCTGGGGTATGTTATTAAGGTATTTCGAGAATACTGCATAAATTCAGAATTAAAAAATATTTAACAATGCTTTGTTTTTTATACTTAGTTTATAACTGACAATGAATATAAAAAAAAATTTTCTTCGATAACAGTTTGAAAAAATCGAAGAAATCGAGTCCGCGACTTCGGTCCTCGGAATGATTAGTCCAATGTTATTATATGTTATACATACATTTAAACTTATTATACTTAATAAGAATTTTAATATATATTCAACATCAAAAGATACAAATTTTCAGTACCCCATAAAATATCATTTACAAATAAAAATGTATTTTACCAAGCCTACAGTGAAAACTAAACCAATTATTTTTTTATGACGATTAAACCGATACATTTAACTATTTTTTAATTTTACATCATATATTAATATTGTAATTTTGATTAAAACTGAATTTTATTGATTTAGAATATTCAATGTAAGGAAAACTGTTTTTTTTTCTCAGAGATATCGGAACGTATTTTATCATAACATTTAAAAATAAATATTGTGTAAAATTATTTTTTAATTGCAAACACACACAGTACAACCTACATGTAGTAAATTAAATACACACAGTGTAAATATATGCACAGTATTATAAAATGTTTACACAATATTTAAATACGTTTGATATTAGTATTAATTTTATTGTCTTATATAATTTATATTTATATATTGTCCTACTATTATGTTTATTTAAAAGCATTTAATGACGTAATGCAATTAATTATCGATAAAAGTAAAATAATTTCATTTTTATAATAAAATACGATGCGTATTATAAATATTTTATATATATTATTATAACGTTGAGAATTTGTAAGTAATAATAACATAAAAGTTAGACGTATAAAAAATATTCTGTGCTTAACTCACTCATCTGATACTATTTAAAAGTTTCTAGCTTAGTTATTTACAGAACCCGGTAAATTTATATTTTATACTTATTATACATTATTTATATATGTGTGAACTTTAGATTAAACAAAATTAATAAAAATAATAATCTTAATAACATTTATTCGTTTTAATGAAAAACATTTCAATATTATTATTATTATTTTTGTATGAAAAAATAGAACCCAAAAAAAATGTAAAATATAATAAAATAGCTTTAAAATTATTATATTTATATGTTATAATTAGGACTAGAGACTTATTGCATTAAAAATTAAGAAAATATGCATTAAAATTTCATGACGAATATATGTACAAAAAAATTATATGGATACATATATCTAACTAAATACATTTTAATTGGTAAATAAAAATGTTATTAAAAATTTAAAAAATAATAAAAAATAATCATTGTATTATTTTGTAATCGTAACTATAGACGCCATTTTATGATGAATCATCAACCTATGGCACATGTTGAAACATATTTTATAAAAAAAATACATGATAATGTCTTATCTTTCCTTTGTAAAATAATTGAATGGTTGTAGATTGTCAATTATAGTTATAGTCATTAGAAATATTTTTATGAAAAAATTATTATAATTATACATGTTTATTAAAATATTATAGAATTTAAAATTTAAAATATTAACATATCAAAGTATATGAAAAAAAAGTCATCCATAAATATATGTATTTTTTTATATATGCTTAAATATGCAAGGAGATTTGATCATTTTAAATTTGTTAGCACAAAATATATTTCTGTCTTACATAGCAATTTTTTAGACAATTTAATAAAAATAAGCAAATACTATAAGACCCGAGCCCTAATTGTAATATAAATATATATTTATATTTATGGTTGTGGGCTGATCAAGTTATAAATTTTTTATACTTAAAAAATTCGAATTAATTTTTATAAATTAAATCGGATTTCGATGTGTAATGTCGATCCATTTTTGTCAATGTACTATATTAAATGTTTAATAAAATATGTGATATTATTATAAAACGTTAAATTTTAAATATTTTAGTTTAGCTTTAACATATTTTTGACATAAATACAAAGAAAAAAAACTATCAATAGATATAATATAGTCAGATTTCTTATTTGTTTTTTAAAAGTTCAATCATTTATCATGTATTAATGGTGACTTTTATTTAATATTATATAATGCGTTTCGCTTAAGTCACAATTTAGTATGTAAGAAATCAAATAAATTTTTAGAAAACTAAGACATATTTCTTTAAAAAATAAAGTTATATAATATTAAAAGTTAAAAGGCATTTTTTCCGTATCACTGCTTGTAAAATCTGAACTCACAAAACTGAAAACTTGATATTTAACGTTTTTGCAATAAAAAAAATTATCTAAAGGTATTTTGCTAATTTTTTTTCTTTGTATCATATACAATCTTTAACAGTATAAAAAAAGATTTCCACGAAAAAAATTTCCAAATATAAGCTTACCATTTATCTTGTTTTATGGATAGTAAAATCTGTTATACTTATTGTACAATATGTTTTCTATAATGAAGTAATGGTACCTAGAAAGGAAATTTGGAAACGATGTAATATATAAAATATATAACTATAAGTACTCTTATATTAGATTTATCATTCATTGTGATTTATTAATATGAATATTATTCTTATATTCAATATGAAAAATACCTTAACAGTAAATAATTTTTATTTAAATTTTTACTTTAAATAATTTTTACTTCATGTTATTTAAATAAAAATCCAATTGTAATTATTGAATTTCTATGATTATTTTAACAATTTCCATTAGTTTCAATGAAAATATTTACTACCCACATTACGTGATTTAATAATTATTAACAATGAATATAAATTAAATTTACGAATAATTTAGATTATTTTATGGTGGCATAAATTTCAAATACAAACAAATAAAGTGTATAATTTTAAATAACAATAATATTAATCATGATCAATACTGATTAAACTGAGAAATATTTTGTAAATTTAGTTTTCTCGACATTTTTTTGCAACAATATAAATATAGTTATGTCTATCACAAACGAAATTTATAATTACAACAAAATATCATTCATCACTGACTAATCATTTTTGTTAATATGATTAATTGTCCGTTTATTATCAATATCTCGACAATATATAATAACTATTCACATTAAATGTACGTAAACAGATGTTTCGACCTATAGAGAATATCATAAAAACAGGTAGATAGATACAAAGGCAACAACAGCTTTCGATACATCGAAATACGGTCTGCAGTAATATCATTAATATCATTAAACGTATATTTGGTGATTTATCTGCTCTTTAAGAGAGGTCATTTTCCGCTTTTTATCGAATAGTTGATCTACAACAGTTGTGAAAATTTTGACAAATATTTTTAGAAAATAAGTGTTGTAAGCAAAAGGAAAATATTTTATGTTTTTTTTATTTATTTTTTTTATATTAAATTACGTAAAAACTTACTTTTCCACAGTAAATTATATTACAAATAGTATGTTCAAAATCAAAACAAATTTATGAAATTACTACATTTTGACTAAATTTTGTTTTTTTTTTTTTTTTATTGTGGCAAATTATATGTATACAAAATTGTCATTCAACAAATAAACAGTTCGTTTTGATGAAATTTCTATTGTACAAACAATACGTTTTCACCAACTGAAGATTTTTATAATGTATTTATTATGAGAAATAGCGTTTTTCAAGCATAAATATAGTTAATAGAAATACTGTATTCTGTATGTTTACAGATCAGGCCCATAAAGTTGGAGCATCGAATTTCACTGAACTTATCGAAACATTTGCTAATATTTTGTATTTTTCAATTATTTACTAGTCATGTTTCAAAATTTACAAAACCAAATTAAACTCAATTTTCCAGGGTTAAAGAGAAGAATGGTGGCCAATCAGATAGCTCTTAAAATAATAAAGTCACACTAAGAATTTTATAGATACCCACTTCTTACACTCATGAATTATTATTTTTTTCATAAAATGATCAAATAATATGCAACAAAAAATTTAGCTATCGAAAAATAATAAAATTCAAGTTCGTTATAAATGTAAAATTAAAAAAGTTTTGCTGTTGTAGTTTTTTGTATTTTATTAGAAAAATATTGAGAATTTAAAAAAATTTTCTTTATAAAGAACCAACTCGTCCAAATTTTCTACCAAAAGTCAAAAAGCAAACCTAATTTATGGTATTCGAAGCATATTTACTACCCAAAAAAGTGCAACTGCATAGAGAATAATAGTTAATTACGAAAAATGTAAATATTTGTAAATTATAACCGGGAATTTTGGAAATATTGGAATTATTTTGGCATAATAATAATTTATTGTTAATAAATGTTCTATATTGAAAATGAACGACTTTAATAATTTTCTATATAATAGTTATTCTCAGCAGTGTATTTTAAAAGTGTGCGAAAATTATTTTGAATATGTTATTTTGATTTATTTATGGATATGAAATATTATATTATATGTTTTATTGTTCCATTATTAAATACATTTTTAAAATCAGTTTTAAGATAATTTTTGAATAGGCTAACTTAAGTACTTTAGAAGTTAGGTGATGCGTTCTGAACGGCTTGCAAAATTAAAAAGGTGAATATGCAATTACTTACAAATTATGACACGTTAATTGATACTATTTACAAAGTACTAGGACAAGTTGGGTGAGTTATCTAATGTTTTTTTATCCTTTCCTTTAGTCCTGAGAAATTTAGGTTAACTCGAACTTTCAAATTTGTTACAAATTACTTAATATTAATATTATAAATAATTGATATCTTATTTAAAAAATTTCAGTGAAAGTCGGAGGGCCAACTTCACGAGCTTGCATAGACCAAATATTAAATAGTTCAATTTTATAAAAAAATACACTGTTTTGAATTGTTGCTACAATTAATATAATTTTTTCAGATTATTGATTAATTATTTTACTTTTTTAAGTTTAATAAATTGTTTGAAAGATAGTTTCAATAAGCACAAGAAAAATGTTACGGGTTTTATATGAACAATGAACCGGGTACATAATATATTATATTGTTTACGCGAATAATTGATTATTTATTTTAAATGTTAATAGGTAATTGGATAAAAAAGGGTTAAATTATAACATAATTAAAGTTCGCAACGATAGCTCACGACAACGTACAAGTAAATGAGAGAAACGCTTATTTATCTAATGAAAATATTTTATTATAATTACACATTGTTTTCATTGTTTTAATTTTGGTTATTGAAAATGTGATGTTTTAAATATTTAACACTAATATTTAATTAATAAAATAATGTATTATAATATATATTATTGCATATTATGATGCAAAAAAAAAAAAATAACGATAATAATTGTACTTAAATTTCATTTTCTAATAATTGAAAAACGATATCGAAATATATTTTTAGAATTTTAAAATTTTTACAGACATCATAATGATTTAATTTTAAAATTAATTTAATATATTATTTAATACCTATTAAATGTTACACCTTGATCAAACCTTCTGTGAATAATTTACAAAGAAATAATATTCATCTTTCAAGAAAATTCAGTCAAATACATTAAATTTTATTTAAATTTTATTTTTATGCAAAAAAAAAAAATAAACAACAATAATGGACTTTATATTATAATGTAAAATAAAATATTAACTATAATTAGATCACACTTTGATCTTATCTTTGTTTTTGGTACCTAATACTTTGATAAAAGCTAAAGGTAGATTATAGTAATTTAGTTAAATAATCTTATATTTAAGAAAAACCGTATTCAATTTAATCCGTAAAGGACAAATAACCATCAAAATATAATTAGACAATCTGCTAAATTCATTATTGTTTAAACACATTATAAATTATTTAGTTTATAAATAACTGGCAGTTTTCTCTTGGAAAATTAAATAAAACTAACGAAAATATTTTACATAAATAATTATGTAAAATTTTTTTCCTTGAAATATAACTCGTTAAAAGTTTAAATCTTAGAACAATATGTTCTTAAACAAGTGCTTGCAATTAAAATAATTCATAAATAACATCAATATTTCAACCAATAAAAAAAAATTTAATTTGTGGTTAAAATCATGAAAAAGTGATAAAAGAAGAACGAAGTGTGAGTTAAAACTTTAAAAGAATAAAATAAAATATGTATCATAGATAACGACGTTGTTGATAATTCCCCGAAGACACATCTACCAAATTACGCATCAACTGACTTTATCTATGATGGCCAACACATCGAATTACATTGAATGCCATAACGCATAGCGATTAATATTTACGAGCTAAAAATAGTGAAAGTTGCTTGTGAATTTTATAGAAAACTTTTCTTTGGTCCACGGGGGGATAAAATATAGTTAAGTAAAGACATCTGGCTGTTGAAGTTATCTTTATAACATTAACGTTATTGAGTGTACTGTTGTTAATTTATTTTGGGAAATGTATTTTGAAATAATCGTAAAATTAGTACCTAAAGAGATCATGAACTAATAATATTATAATTTTCGGTTTTCGAATAGTAGGATTATCATTATAAAAATAAAAAAATAAAAAACATAATATTTTTCATTATTATTTAGGTAAAAATAATATTATGACAAATAAAAATGATTCAAACAAATTTAATTCTTATGATTACAGTATGGTTTTTAATAATTTGAAAAATAATATTTTCACCCTCCAATATATATAATATAGTTTTTATATGACTAGCTGAATATAATCTTACAATGCCTAAAAATAAAAATTCTAGAATTGGTTAAATCCTATAGCTTGATTTAAATTGACAACTAAAAAGATATATTTTCTAGTAATATACCGATCAATAATTTCGTCATTCAATATACATTTCTGTTAATTTTGGTTAGAGATCCTATAAAAATAATGAATATATTATTATTATAATATTATTTATTTAGGATCTCTAGTGTTGGTATTTATCAAACTTATATAAATGAAATTTTACAAGTATATTATTTAATTAATACAATTATGTTCTTGCTCTTCTTCTGAAATATAAATGATATTACCAAGTCTCGATATACCTAATTTTAAAGGTTAGGGCGCATAATTGTCTTAGGGGTTATTACTTGTCTCTTATTACTGAACTCAGATATTCGCTAGAATATAATGATGTTGAGCAAATTTTCTTTGATTTTCCTTAATGTTATCAGAGTGTTTCAACCAGTTTAAACAGTTATATCTCTATTATTCCTTAAATACGCAACATTACATGTGCAAACATATTATTTATTTCATTAGCTTGTTACGAAATAAGGAACATATTATATTTTGTATCATAATGGTTAATTTCTTAATATTATAATGTATTATATTATGCTTTTCAACATATAATTTTTTTTTTTTTTTGATTCCTTGAATAAGTCTATAGCCTATCTACTTGTATTGTAACAGTAAAATTTAAGAAGAAAAAATCATCTGTTGAGTTATATTCTTGTAAGTTTGATTCAAGAATCAATTATTTATTATATTAATAATTATTATTGTTGATAAACCGAGAGAGAAATATGTTTAATAATTATATAATGCATGTGTGTGTGTTTGTGTATTTGTCATGAAGGATTTAATGTTACTTTTACCGTGTATACCATGACCACAATCGTAGACGCTGGGTTTCAAAAACAGATATTTCGAATAATTATGTTGTGTCTCGGAAAGTGCGATATTCAGTTTTAGTTGCTTTTCGTGAGGAAAATTAATTTCGTTCGATAAACCGACACGAAATCGGGATGCACATGTTCTAACGAACGATCGAAAATAAATAAATAAATGTTTTGGTCAGAGTACTTTGGTAACCAACATATTTATTAAAGATTAATTCATTTTCAGTATATAAAATATTCGCTCAGTCATTAATCGAGGGGAAAATATAATCGATTTGTAAAAATAACGTCTTTTATTAATATATCTGTGCATAGGATGGTTACAAAATAATTATAAATTATAACATTCCTATTCCAATAATAATTAATATTTTACTCGTTTTATTTATAATTTATTGAATTCATTTCGAGTTCTTTTTTTTTTTTAGTAATATGTTTGGTAATTTATTTATTACATGAAAATGTTTTAATATTATAATATAAACATCGTATTATTATTTTATTTTAATACGCTTTATTGACATAAGATTTATCTACCTAATTAAATATAAATATAAGTTAAAATTAGTTTTTTCCATATATTTGTATTATTAAATTATAATATAGGATATGCAGGTACTACCAGGGATGTATTAGTAAATAATGTCTTGAGTATATGCTATATTTTTCTCAAAATCACATTAAAAAATAAAAATTACTTGAAATGATTATTATGACATTAATTTTTTTTTATATTTTTAGTCAAATAATTAGTTTTAATCCTTAATTATTATACCTAGGTATATAAATAAAACTAGAATTCTACACTTTATTAAATGAGATTTTTTTTTGTTTTACAAATTTTTAATTCTATGTCGCAAAAGTATATAATATAGTATATATATGAATTAACTAATTATAACATAATACTTTATACATTTATTGTTATTAAATGTACAACAAATTTATAAATTATAAAATATTATGGCCGTATACCTATCGTATACTTATAAAATTATTGTTTATATTGCGTATACGCACTTTATACAATTATTGAGTACACGCCATATACTCCCGTATACGCATAACAATACATAACTGGGTTCTACTTAAGTTATATATTTAATACATTACTATATTTAACCATAGGTAACACATTTTAGCGAAAAAAAATGATCAAATCCTGCACTGTTTTTTTTTTTTGTTTTCACAGTAATATTAATAAAAAAAATATAATAATGATCACAATTTAATTGAAACTTACACAGTATATTTATATCGTTTATATAAGTAAATTAAAAATGGGATATTTTAAGTGTACAAATTTAAATGAAACTAGACAACATTGTGATAAAATATCATGAAATGAAATTTAACTCTACTGAAAATCTCGAAATAACATTATATGATTTAGGATTTAATTTGAAAACTATATTAAATTTTAATGCTATATTAAAATGTATAATAATTAAATGTTAAAAATTAAGTTTGAAAAGAAATTTAATATTCATACCACTTATGCAATATATATTTATTGTATAGTAACATTTTACGTTTTTTAGTTCTTGTATAAAATGTTGTAAAAAATAATAGTTCGTTGAAAAGGTAATATTTTATTATTTCTGTTGGTGAATTATTATTTATTTATATCCATTTATAACTGAGATAAAAGAGTAAATATATATTAAATATACATTATAAACTAACTATATTATACAGTTACGATGAAGAAACTATAAGAGATTATATTATTATTTTATTTTATTATCATTTTATATGACTATTGTGCGTGACTGATTAGTCATTTTTCTCAACTTTCTAGGATTTTAGCGACGTGTTGTGATTAACAAAAGATAAGTTAAACGTTAAAGCAAACATTTACCTTAATGTTCAACAAACATAAAAGAAGACATGAAATATAAAAGGCAATTTTCTACAACTATTTCTCAAATTTAAAATTATACTTTAAATAAAGTTTATGTAATAAATATGTGTTGTCTTCAGATAAGCTATCACAGCAAATAAAAGTCAAAATTAAACAAAAACATCAATCTATTTAACGTCCAATATGTTTTCAGAATTATTATAAATTAAAAAATATATGTGATTCATGAACTAATTAAGTAATTAATTAAATAACTAATTAAGTAAGTATAAAATAACAATTTATATAATTGATTAACGACTTTATTCCCATCGAATCATGACAGTGGCCGACTAGGCCAAATAATGTATTACAATTTTGGTCCGACAATCAATTATGTAATTCTTATTAATAAGTATTAACTATTAAATGTAATTTTAACATTCAATCGAATAATAATTATTTTCTATTTTGGTCGGCTACATACATAGAGTGAAATATATTTTATATATTATACATACTATAGCTATAATATAGCGGTGATATTGTTGGATCGTAATACGGAAATAATAGCTAATGTAACTAAAAATTGATATTATTTATTATTGTCATTCGTGATCGTTTTCACACTACGATTTAGACGCATGCAAACGCACGTTAAAAAACGTTTTACATTTCATTGCCATAAATTATTTTCGCGCCTAAATTTGTTTTGTTTATGGAATGAATATAATTTTTAATAATATTCTTATTTTTTATTTTATTGTGGATTCGAATATTAAAAAATTAAACAATTCAAAATTTGTTGTTTTTCTATATACAATAAATAAAAGCTATAAAAACAAGAAATCATGACAATATTCCTTTATTCTGAATAGGCTCTTCGTTCTGTACCTCAATAATAATTGTCTCGATGTCTATAATATAAAGCATCGAGAAAACAAATAATAAAATAAATCAATTTTAAATTATAAAACCATTAATGAAACAAGAAACAGAATAACCTAACTTTCTTACGATAGCATACGATTAATCACATCGTTTGAATGGTATCATTTAAAAACACACGATTTAATTTTCTAATGCGTACGATCAGCAATAGCGAGGAAATTAAATCGATCTCTCATACGTTTACGATCGTTTTTCTCCATGGTGTACAGCAGCACGAAGGTTTTTTCTACATAAAGCAGATAAAAATATTGACACTACTATTGTAAAAACAAATTTCCCCCAAATTGTTCGAAATTATTAAAAAAAAATCGATATTAACTTATTGAAAAATAATATTTTTTTTATCATTAATTAAATAAATTAGTTACTTATATGTATATTTCTTACTTATTAGTTACTTATATGATATAAAATACTTATTACAAATAACAACTATTTTTGAGTCGTAGTCTTGCTACATGTTATTTAGCCTAGACCACCCATCCACCACTATTTATCATAAATAAACTACTTTATAGGAACCCTTTTCGCACAACTATTGATGGTGTGAATGCTTATATATTTAAAAACTGCCAATATTATTATTGTTAATATTTAATACGCATTATTTTTTACACTTTATTACAATTTATTTAAATTATTATTATTATCCTATTGTCAAACATAAAAATATTTTAATACAAATTATTAAATAATTAATTAAGTAAGTACCTATTTATTAATAAAAACTAAAAAAAATTATTTGGTGTAATAATCATTGTATTAATATTCATTAATATATACTCAATGCCATGTCAATATCATGTCAAATAAAAAAAATACACAAGAACTGATTTTATTATAAATTCCCAGGCCAAAATGTTTAACCACACCGCTGCTGAAAACCAAATATACTACAATTTATTTGTGACAAATATTATTATTATTGAATGTGGTTAAACTTACCTCTTTTTCATATTATAATAATGATAAAACATGATTTGTAACGAAAATAATTGTAATATGAGACTATTTACTTTTAAACACAAAAAAGAGAAACTCAATTTTGATATACGCATGTCATTATAAATGAAAATATGATATTATTACCTATATTATATTATATATAGTTACTTTTTGATCATTTTGTTCATTACATTTTATCGTGCACAAGGTCAATATTATCTCTATTAATAACTGTTTATAGAGCACCTCATCTGACACCTATTAACATATATATAAACATACTTATTTATAGTTTACAATAATAAATTACGATGCACAAAAGATAAAACATATTTTTACATTGAAAATGTTTTAGCAAACTAATTAAACAGTGTCAAAATATTATATAATAATGTTTAAAAATTATGAATAGGATAATTTTGTTATATATAGTAAATATTTTTTTTTATATCAATATAATATGCATATAGATTTATTTGATATATTGTTTTATATTATAATTAAACTAAACCCTTGTCAATAGTCTCTGTATCTTATAACGCCAAATTAAACCCTATTTATATAATTTATTTTTATTTTTGTACCTACTCATAAAATATTTAAATCCGACATAAGTAAGTTGTAAGCACTATTTTTAATTTCTATCTATTCTTATAAATATTTGATATTTATAAATTTGAATAAAAATAATATAATTATTTTTGTAATTAAAAATAAGCTGTTTTCCTCTTAGATAATATCTCCCGAACGATGTTCAGCACCTGTCCAAAAACAAGGATGAGAAACTTTTTTTTTGATCAAATGCCAACGTTTCGGGAATTGAGGGATTAAACTATATTAGTGTGCCAAACATTTGTTATAAGTTTTTATAGCTATAATTTTAAATGAAAACAAAATTTTTTATTATATATTATTTTCACACGACATTTAAATTATGCCAAATAACTAAACTTTTGGTATACGTCTATATCACTTTCTTATCTCTTAAAAATCTATTTATCACAAAATATTATTTAAATTATAAAATATTAAACTACCATATAATTTTACTTAGGTAATTTATAATAGAAGCTGACAATTACCAAAACTAGTATTTACATATTATCTCAATTAATTGTAAATAAAACTGCAATAAATTATATAGTAGATTTTTAGAAAAATTGTTTATTTATTTATTATTTAAGTATTAAACAAATTAAATTGTAAATTTTATTCTAAAGGCATCTTTTAGTTAAGTATAATTTTATTTATAAAATACTAGTATTATATTATACTTATATTACCATTAAAAAGCATGATTTGGACGTAATATTATTACTATTCCAACTAAGAGTCTTACATCTTTAGGCATCATTTTTTTTTTCACTATTACTGATAAAATGTGTGCACCTATTTGTCTTTACTAAATTAACTAAATAAAGTAAATTTACAATAATTGTATGATTAATCAAAAAACAATAACTATATTGATGTTAAGGTATTCATGTTGACATGATAATATCATATACAATTAGAAGATTAAGAAAATTATCAAACAAATCAAAGAAATAAAGTTAACGATATACTTTTAAAAATATTTATTGAAAAATTTAAGCGTAAATAATAAATATATTTTTTTATTTTAATTTGTTGAATCAGTACATATATATGTAGTAGGTAGATAATTAAATTTTAGAACAACTTTATTCATTTTTAGTTTTATAATACCATGTTCTCGTTATTTATTTATTTGTTTAGCTGACTTTTTCACTTAATTTATTCAATTTTCTTTAGAATGATAATTAATTACTAGGTCGTAAGAAACGGTAGGATTTAATTTGAATAAAAGGAGAAAAAAATTATTATAAATAATTAAACGTTAGTGGGTACTTAGTTTAGTAGAGGTTTCAGTATTTTTATTATTATTATTATTATTTTAAATACTATTTCGAATCCAATTTCATGTTAATTTTTAAATGTAAATCTTTAAATAAAAAATAATTTAATAAAACAAATCGTAATAAAATTATTATTATTAATGTATTTAATTATTGCACAAAGATTATTTTATTCGGGATGAAATTGATCGTTTGTCTTCAGTTAATGTGTAAATGTGAACATATTGTATTATGTATTATACACATGCTCCTATAACATTATTCTCATTAATATTTCGTGTTTGTAAGCAGTTTTAGAGTACCTAGTAATATTTTCTACTTGAATTTCCACTTTTGCTCCGAGAATTCGACCCTTGAATCACAAGATGGCTCCCAAATGTGCGATACATATTACAATAAATTATTGGAAAAATTCAAAAATCTAAAAAGTACGTCTAAGCTAAATTATAGCATTGTGTGTAAATAAAACCTACTCTTCAGTACTACTTACACGAAAGCTTTACCAAATGCCTTCACATGCATCGATAAAAATTGAAGAAATCGATAAAAATTAAAAATCAATGTGTTTCGAAACGTGTTTTTAAAATGGTCTATGCGAAAGATGTTGTAGCGAATCAAATTATTAAAGTGAACAAGAAACAATAGTAGATTCGTAGATATCATATAAATGTAGTTAGAGTGTAAATACCGAGAATATTGAAAACTCAGAATCAATCCAATTATATTAGAGAGTACTTAGGTTTTCTGTAAATTTACACTTGTTTTTTTTTCATTTTATATGATACGAAAATATAGTTCAATCAAAGATTTAATTATTTAAATCTAAATTAATTTATTATTATTAATGAGTAAAATTTACTCATTAATATAACATTTAATATTATTGAAAGTTGAAAATATTGACAAGTAATATAAAAATTAATTTCATGTTATAATATTATTAATTAGTTTTATACTTATATCATAGCAATAAAACACTAATAAATATTAATTTTATTTAAATTATTATGAAAATAATTTTTCAATGAAAACTTACAATTAAATAGATATTAATTAATATTGTTATCGTTTTATGTTTGTATTACTATTAATAGTTTTAAAATTAAATAAATGATAAAATTGAGTTATTATTATTATTATTTTAAATCGAAGGATATATTATGGAAAATTAATTTCTATTTTGAATAAAAGTTTTTATCTATATAAATTAAAGTGTTTGGAAAAATAAACGTTTAAAGTGAAATTTATAATTTTGATTTTTGTTACTTGAATAAAACTAGTTGTATAAAAACACATAAGTCAGAAATTAAATCAAATTTGATATATTATTAATTTCATTATATACGTACAATGGTAAGTATTTTTAATGAGAAAAAAAATATAAACATTTTAATGATTTTTTTAATTTGGATAATTTGAATTAAAAAAATATTAATTGGTAAATCACTTAAAATATTAAATATGAAAATAACTTATATTTGTAACTCACTAAAGCCTGTTAAACTTGTTGAGAATTTCACATTGAATTGAATCTTGTTTTTAATAAATTGTACTTGCTCGTTCCAAAAAAAAAAAACGTATAACTTTTTTATATGCTATTCACAATTTCATATCATTTGACACGTAATAAATAATTATTGGTACATATTAATTTTTTCTCATTAAATATTAATATTATTATAAAAAATAAATAACAAATAGACTTCGAAAATTGTTTCTTATGAATAATGTATCGGATTAATTATTTTCGCCAACCCTATTTTAGATTCTGTTCGTCGCAATATTAGTATCTGTTTTTTATTATTTATATTTAGACATTTATTCAAGTAAAATTAATTGAATTTAAAATAAAAAAAGATTTCCGGTAAAAATTGTATTTAGTTGGTTTATTTTAAAACTCATTTGTTAAATTTGTCATTAGTTTTTTTACGCTCTTTGAATTACTATAATATTATGATAATTATTACAAAAAAAAACATTATTTTTAACATTATTACAAATCACGAATATTTATTTTTGACAAAAATTATTTTTTATATTTTATTTATTTATTTATTATATATATTTAATGGACAAAAATGTCCTTTACAAAAAACAATACAAAAGGTATCTATAACAGACTATTAAGTACAGATAATACAAACTATTACATAATAACATAAAAATAAAACTGAACATAACAACACAAGAAAATATAGATTTTCTGTAAAAATCATATATTGCTGAGCAAAATTAAAGCATCGGCTCTGAAAGCATAACGAGGCATATTAAAAATATCGAGAGAGGTGGAAATAATATTTGCTAAGGAAAGGGTTCTAGGAATGAATGAACTTGTACCAATATTTGATTATTTGAATATTTTATGATTATTTATGATATAATAGGTATTAAAATTGTAATAAAAATGTGAAATTATAGATGTAATAAAATATATAATTTTATTATATTAAATGTAAATAATAATTAATTAATCATTTTTTCTTTATTTTACGACCAAGTTTACTCAGAATATATTTTTTTTCCGAATTCGATGGCTTTTTATTATATTCAAATATCAAAAATAGCAAAACAATATATTCATCCACTTCTACTGACTGATTAGAGCGAACGTTATCTACAATATAATAACATTACCTGTACACCATCTCTCTTTTTAGATTAAGAATGAATATTGAATCAATGATAATAAGTGATTATTTTGAATAGTTATAAGAAAGTTTATCCTTTAATGGGATTTACCATGGAGGGGAAATTTATAGGCCCTTAACTGGGTCTTACTTTGCATTGATGAGTCTTTGATTACTTTTACTAGCTGAGGTAGGTTAGGTTGGATATGTCCTGATAGCAGATAGTAAATCCCTAATATTTCCCTACCGACTTGGCGGTAAGCCTAAATGTTTCGAGAAAGTAGTTAGAAATAAACTAATGATGGATAAAATAACACAGAATAATATGCTCATATTTAAGCGCAAAAAGATTCACTATCGTTGTCTATCAAGTTTAAAAATAGGAACTGTAAACTGGCAAATTGGATGATGAAGATGTGACGAAATTTTAAATAGAATAGTTGAGCAATTGCTAGATAACATTTTCCGATATGAAGAGGATTAAAGTGGTAATTAGCAAATTTTCACAGTTAACTATGACCTCCATTATGAAATGCCAAAGTTAAAAATTGTTGTGCATATTAGAAAAAGCCTGATATCTGACTATAAAAAGAAAGTAGGTCTAAGAGCCGATATTATAAGTGCCGAAAATTATTTTTGAGTAACATCGCACTAAATCATGCAGATTACGCGAGTTAAAACAAAATAACTTAGTTTAAAGCGCATAGACTTCAACCACTATTTCAAAATAAATGAAAATCTATACCCTTGGAGATTGGTTATAAAAAATTATCTCTAAGACATCTGAAACGTTGTCCTTTATGAATACGGTTCGTAAGATAGGGATAATATAGAACTCGATGGACTAGGTTTTGCTGTTAGGTACTAGGATAAATAAGATAAATGTGGGAGTGAGAGCTATTATTATAACGGTAAGCAAAGGGCTGGATGACATTTTGACATCTACCAAAGACGAAACGACGACAGAATTCAACAATCAATATGCCTATAGCCTATTGGAGATTTTTGATATATGTTAAACTGACCAAGAAATAGACGTCATCGACGTTCTTAAGCGAGAAGGTGTTAATGACGATGTAGAAGTGGAGTAGTTCAACTCTTCTTATGTGGTATGAAAAGGGCGATTGTTGCAATGCGATCAAGGTTTTCAAAAGATCGATAAATAATATTTAATTAAATATAAGTTATCAGATAGATTTCCGGTAATGAATTATGTAAAAATGGTATAAAGGTACTTTTAATTTCACAATCATTATCTTAATTGTCTCAATTGTCTTCTTTTAGAAATAAGTACAATATATATAATGAAAATCATCATGAATAAAATAAGAATATTTATAAACTGTATAGGGTTTCGCCTTTTAACACAATTTAATGTCTTATACGATAGGTTGTTATTGATTTTATAAGTACAATAATTACTATATATAATTTATAATCAATTTAATATATTTTAACGTACGACAATATCTAATTTAAATGGAATAAAATATAATATTTTTTTGGTAGTTTTTCATAGCTCAAAAGAAAACTTTTGAGAAATTCGAGAAATAAACTAACTAGATGCAATTTACTATTGAAGCATACTCTATTCATGGTAATCTGACCATTATTTCTATCCGAAAAAATGTTTTCAAACACCAAAATTTTTTTTAAAAATATCTTTATAAATATAATATATTCCTCGCTACGCTCAGAATCTAAGAATAACAATTAATAATACTCAATAATGAATACAAACACATTATGTATAATATATTTTTATATTATTTGTTTTGTTTTTTTAAACATTTTTAGTCCTATAAAAATAAATAATTAAAAGTTATTTTTTGGGGAGAAATAATCAAACCTACATTCTTATCAAACCTTATTCATTTTTACAAAATAAATTAAATATATCCTAAAAATGTAACAAAATACTAAATACTCATAAAAGTTACATTGTGAAATACTTTTATGTATCAAACGAATTTCGTACTTTGAGATAAATGCTTTTAGACATTTAAAAAATATGATTTTTGTCATTTTAATAAATATTCTAATTTGTATATTTACACTGCAGTATAGGTTATTATGTTAACTTATCATATTATGTTTCAGTACCTCATTGTCCAACTAAAAACACAACTTGATACAATCTAATAATTTAAGTAAATCAAGTGATATTAAATGACATATTTTTCTGCACGAAATACAAAAATTATACTTCTACCTGAATGTCGATTTTAATAAAATAATAAAAGGTCGATTTTAGATGATCCTCCTTCGTCTCTTCAGTCCTCTGAGAAATAAGTGGTTTATTATAATATTGAAATTTGACTGCAATAATATTGCATTAGAAAATACGATTCTGAGCGAAACTCAACATAATACAATATAATATACTGATGGATCATTCCATAAGTTTATCATGTATGTAAACTACCAATAAGAAAACTCAAAAAAAATTAAAAATACCTAGGTTTAAAATTGCTTAATTTATTATGAAAATTCTAAAATTAATTTCATCAAAATTACGATTTCCGTAAATTTATACGTTTTTCCGCCATTTTTTCGGTAGTTTTTCTTGTCCCAAAGAAAAACTTTTGAGAAATTCGAAAAATGAGATGAATAAAGTACCAACTAGATGCAATTTTATACTGAAAATATACTCTATTTGTGGTAATTGGTCCATAAATTCCACCCAAAATTGTGCTTTAAGACATAAAAAAAACATCTTTGTAAAACCAATACATCCTCGCTTCGCTCAGAATCTAAAAATCTCAATGGTTATAATTAGGTATACCTAATGGTAAAATTATTATTAAAATTCGACCTATTATAATTGTATATTATTTATATAATTATTGTTAAGTTATTTATAAGTATAGTATAATATATAATAGAATGAAAAAAAATAATAATTTGGTTGAAACTTTTAGCTATAAATATTTAGGTGACACAATAAATGTTAAAATATTCAATATAAAATTAATAATTAGTTATATTATCATATTATAGTAAAACGCATTACAGTTATTAACACTGTATAATAACTTAGCAAATATCTAGAATAATAACATTTTGTTTTAAAGTATAAATAATATACCTAATTATTATTTTACAATAATAAAAATCGTCGAATAAAATTATTTTTTTTTATCATAGATATTAATTTACTCTGAAAGTAAAATAATATCTAATTATATTTTATTATCTCAATACATAATGATAAAAAAATAAATATATTTTAATAAAACTCATTGGTACTTGTTATAAACGTTTTGTCGGACACACTTTCTCAGTTATTATTTATGATAGTAAACATTAATCTCTTAAACACTAACAAAAACGATATCATATATTATATAACGAAGTTCTACTCATCTTGGCGGTTTCGTTTTATTTAAAATTTTATGGCATCGTGAAAAAACTTCACGGTTTAATAACTATAAAGTATATGATAGTAATTTTAAAATGTATTATTCTTAAATTGAAAATAGCCATTAATTGTTTGATTCTTATTATAAAAATATTTTTGTGAATAAAATTATTATAAAAAAATGCAAATTACTATAAAATAATTGAAAACAAGTTAGGTATAAATTAAAATTCTTATGGTTATGTATTAAATTTAACTTGTATTTATATCATATATTATAATGTGTAAGTTAAAAAGATATAAAAAACAAACCATTGGTTATTTTTCCTTGATGTTAGTATTAATATTAACAAAAATTCATTATAAGAATAATATTAATGAAAATATTATTGTATGACAATAATTTTATATCATATTTTGAAAATTGTTATTATCCGTAAACGGGATTTTTTTTTTTATTGGTAAATCAAATAAAATAAATAGTGTTTAGTATGAGATTTGGAACACCTTAAAACGTAAACAAAAATAATATTGTATTACTTTATGAAGTGATTAAGATAGTATGTATATTATATAGGTATTATTAATTTGTATTTTGTTAAAAATGTTGTCTAAGCACTGGAAAATAAATTTTCTACGTGCATAATGAATTTCAAAGAAATGGTATAATTTCTAAAATGTTTATTAATATTTTTGTATAAATTATATGAGTCATGTAACATTTTATGAAATAATTACATTTCTTATTATTATTGTGTCACAAAATTTAATGTTTGTTATTTTTTCCATGAACGTATTTTCATTAAATATAATTTTAACGACATTAGAACACCATGTAATATTATATTCATATATATTTATTATTATTCATTTAGAGTTGTTAAAAATTACTTTTATTAAAATGATTTACTTTAAGCTGAAACTTTGGTCTGGGAACAATATTAATTATATAAATGATCAACTTATTTTATATTATTATTTTGTAATTATTTATAACTATTACTATGTATTATTATAGTGAAACATCTATTTTGAAATTTATATTCTCTCTCTTAGTAAAACCTGAATGCTTAATTTTAAACTTAAAATGCATATAAGAAATTTTCACTATTCCAGATGAAAACTGCAATAATATAAAAAAGTATACTAAATTAATATTTTATTGTTATAGTTTAATTTATGTAAATTAAAATATTCAGACAGTGATTTTAACAAAAAATATTGTTGAAATTAGAATTCCGAATTATGAATTAAATTATGTTTTTTTTTCGATTTCTTATTGTTTAATTAAGATGTCGATATATATGATATTGAAACTAAAACTTATATAACTGCGGCTCTAATATATTATTTTAAAAGTGTCTTTGAAAGATATTTCAACGAAAAATTAAAATATTCTAATCAAATAATAGATGTAAAATATTATTTTCCTATTTTAATTATTTTTTTTTATCTACTTTCTATTTATTTATTTTTTGAAAATATTTTCTTCTTTAATAGAAAATTTAAAATAAAATAAATTCAGAATATAATGCGTTATATAAAATTTCAAATTGGTTTTAATTATTTCATCTTTTTAATTTATTATGTTTTATCTAATCAAATGTTGTCTCAATTGACTATCAAGTAATTATGCATATTAATATATACCTACTAGGTATTTTACTTATACATTTTAGGTTTACAACAAATAAATGCTTTTGAAGTAAATTATTTTAAGTAAAAATATCATTAGCAAAATAACATTTATTTATAGGATTAGGTGCAAGTAGTTTGCCATTTAAATTTAACCAAATGTATTATGAAAAATTATCTTTTTATTAAATAATCAATCTTTCTCTTTGTATTTTTACCAAAATAATAAATATTCATTGTAATAATAATATTATAATATTATAATATTTATTCTTTTTATAATTGATTATATTTTACGTAGGTATTTTCTTTGTGTATTTATTTTCAATAACAAAAATAAAGAATAATGATGATGATAGTTAATGACCAAAATGATGTCCATAAGCCTACCTAACCTAATCAAATGAATTGCAATTGAAAATTATTGTTGTGGGATTAAAACTCCACTAATTAGTTATATGATGTAATGTGTAATGTATTATTAATATTAAAATTTAACTAACTAATGTATGTATTTTATAATAATTATATTTTAAAAATGTAAAAAAGGAAATATCATATTAAATTATTTACATTTTACCATTAAATTTATTACGTAATACATTTTTTTTGAAATAAGTTTACCAATATGTACATATTTTTGAAAATAATCAAATATATTGTATAATTTGTATTGGTTATTATTAAAAAATTTTTATATAGAAACTCGGTAGGGTTATTTAATTTAAATTTATTTCAAATTTTATCTGTAAAAGTATAATAAAAAAGTATATAAAAGTAAACATAAATTTTTCAATTAAAACAAACACAATAAACATATTATTATCTGATTTTACTCGTAGTTATCAAAAAATAAAATAAATGTTTATTTATAATACAATAGTTTAAATTATAAAGTTTAGAAATGTACCAATTTTAAATCATATAATAATTGTCATAATATCTAACGTTACGTAAAACTAATAAAATATTTAAGGAAAATGAACGCTTTTATTTATAATTAAAATGTCATTTAATTATTAAAAAATCTAAAAACTAATGTCGATGTATATAAATACATTCAGTAAGTATTTGAAAAACAAAATAAAACATGCGTCACACATTTTTACTGAAAGTTATACAATATTCTCACCGTATGATATTAAATTATTAATCGAAAGCAATTGGATTAAACGCTTACTGACAAACAAATTCCATATTTTGAGTTTGCCCTTACTCAACTACCACCCACGTTTTATTATATCAACAACGTTTCACGGATTAATATTAAAGTAGATCAATAAATATGAATAGCAGCAATAACCAAATAAACTTTATTTCTATGGAGAACAATTATAAACGCCTTATCAATATTACCAAGGACAGAGATTTCAAGCGTTTAAAACATATTAGCATTAAAAAAAAAAGTGGGAATGTCGATTTTGGACGTTACTCCTTCGTCCCTTCGGTCCTCGGAAAAATTAGTGGTTTATTATAATTAAGTTTTAAATGCAATGATATTGCATTAGAAATACGATTCTGAGCGAAACTCAATATATTACAATATACTATACTAATAATTCATTCCAAAATTTTACCTTAATAGTATACTACTTATGTTTATACTCAAAACAATTTTCATGGCCCTACGATCAAAACTCAATTAGTTAAAAATTAAGAATAACAGAAACCGTAATTTTGCCGATTTTCTGCCATTTATTGGTAGTTTTTCCCCTCCTAAGGAAAAACTTTTGAGTAATTCGAAAAATGAGATAAATAAAGTACCAACTATACACGATTTGCTACCGAAAGCATACCCTACTTGTGATAATCGGACTATTATTTGTACCTGAAAAAATGTTTTCATACATCAAAAAAAAAATATACATATATCTTTGTAAAACCAATACATTCCTATCCAGCGGCGGATAGATTTAAAATTTCAGCCCGAAAATTCGCGGTAAAGTCTGCCCATGTGTATTTTTTTTTTATTTGACATAATATTGTATATATTAATAAATTATTATAATAATACAATAATTATGATACTAAATTTAACTTTTAAGTTAATATTAATATTTAATTATTATTTACTAATTTTTTTATAGAATATTTTTATGTTCGACAATAGGTTATACTGATTTAAATAAATGGTAATAAAGGATTATAAAAAAACAACGCATATTAAAGGTTAATAATAATAATATGAATCGTTTTATTAATATTATATTAGATTATACACTATCAGTGGTGGCGACATGGGCGTTCCTATGATGCATCTTCTTCATGATAAAAAGAGGTGGGTGGATGGTTAGGTTTGGTCATTATTTGGCATAACTACGACTCAAAATTAATTACATTTTTTATTTGTTATTAGTATTTAATATCATATAAATAGTTAATCTCTTGAATTTATGAGGAAAATAATATTGTTCAATTAAGTTAATATTTCGAAAAATGTTGGTGGAAATTTGTTTTTAGATAGTAAGGGCATAGATTAAATATACATAGATAGGTTATGCCGTGAAAAAAAAACGGCAACCAATTCAAACATCGTATTGGATCCCGATAGCATATGGACCCCGATAGGGTCGCTAGAAGTAGTATTATAGATTTATAGTTGGCGCGTAAATACAAATATTAATAATACACACCTAATGAATTTAAACATGTAATTTTTTTACATATAAATAGTACCTAATCTATTATTTATTTATAGATATAACTTTTGTATTTTGATTATATTTTATTTTTTTGTTATAGTTATTGTTTTTAATATTAATAATAATAATTAAATATTTCATTTACATTATGAAATTAATAATTAAATTAAAATATGAGATGACACTTGCAAATATACAAATATAAAATAAAATTGGTGTAATTTTTAAAAAGATATATGCATGTAAATGTATAGAATATAGAAACACAAATACTTTTTAAAATATTTAAACAATAATTAATACATTATAATAATGATTAAAATTAATATTAATATTATAGAACTATAAAAATAGTTAAAATATATATATAATTTCGTAAAATTATATTATTTTTATAAAAAGTATTATCATACATAATTATTATTAATCATATATGTATATTGTATCTGTATATATATACCTATATTATACCACATACATATTTTGCATATGATCTAATTTATAATAAAATAAAAATGTTAATTTATACACTTTTTAATATTTTTAATTTATTTCCAGCGAAGATATTATGTCCTTTCAAATTTTTACTTGTCCAATTTAAATCCCTTAATAATTTACATTATATTAAATTTTTTTATGCTTAATTCATCAGAAGAAAATACGACATGCGAATCTGAATCTGAATTAACTAAATTCATAGAAACGGCAATATCATGATGTGAATCGGAATCAAATAAATTAAAATCATAATCGGTTTCACAACTGAATAATTCAGTGTATTTCATAAAGTTGTACTTAGCCTGGAAACAAATGAAGTTCTAAAAGCACGAGCGGTTGGGTTTCTATCAAAACCTTCTCGTTGACGAAAAATGTTATGTAAAATATATTTTCTATTATATCTTGATTAAGCCTGTTAGTTAAGGGATATTTAAAACCTAAATGTTGTTGTTGAATATAAAGCATACTTATAGTATTTATGGTCCACACCATAGCGTCGAAACATGGAAGAACTTTACCATAAATTTTTATAGGTTTAATTAATTTTCTAAATGTACACACCACTCTTTAGCTTCCATTAAAAACTTATGAATTTGAGGATTGTCTATATTAAATGCATAGGAGTACATATTTGAGTTATAAAGTTTTTTTGCTATTGAGACAATCGAATAAATTATTTAATTCCTCAACAAATTTGGCAGTAGCAGAAGCAGTTTTAGATTGTATTTGACCTGTAATGACACATATTTTTAAAACAGCTGATACCGAATTACTGAAAATTTGAAGAGCCAGTTTACATTTCATTTTTTGAAATGAGCCAGAATTTATATGGCTATCTGTTAATTTTAATTAAAATAAGAATTTAATTTCACATTTATGGAAAAAAATTATCCAATTACTTACCGGATTTACCCCTTTCTTTGGCCCGATTTTCATCTATTGGAAAACGAAATTATTTTATTTTATCGTGTGTTCTTTTGCTTTTACCGCAGTTAAAAAACATACATTTGTTACCTTTGATGTTACTCATGATAAAAATAAATATATTTTAATTTAATTTTAAATATTCATTAGACATATATTGACGGCAAATAGTCTCAGAATAGTGATTTGAAAACGGATTTAATATTTAGACAATTAAATTTATATTTAATTTAGGATATTAATAAGAATAACTGTTATAATTCTTAAATAACTCTTTTGTTATTACTATTATTATTCTTTTATTGTATATTTTTTCATATTATTATATATTTTCTTAATTCTAAATAAACCTACGGTAGCTACATTAAATGTCGCATTGTTGTAATATCAAAATATATTCAAATAAGTACTCATAGATGATTTATGAATAGTACCAATATATATATATATATATAAAATATAACATTATAACAATAATGATTTATAGTTTATTAATAATATTTATATTTTATATAGAGAGAGATAATAAAATTATTTACATATTTCAACTATTCGTTTGATTTCCATATTACCTATACCAATGGACTATCTATGTATATTAAATCTATGGTAAGGGCAACAATATTACTTGCACCAGAACTTTTTGTCCGGAAGGACCAGACTGGGGCTACTGATTTGGAGAGATTGCCAGTGGCGTAACAAAAATCGTAAATAACGATACTTTTAAATCATACAGGGTGGGCCAGTCAGGGGCCGAGAAGATTTTATGGTGGGCCGCGGCCACTCCTGGCGCCGGCTATATTATGTACAATATAAAATATATTTCATTCTGTGACAGGCTGCGGCTGTAGCCGACCAAAGTAGAAAATAATTGTTATTTAATTGAATGTTCTAACCACACTTAATACTTATTATATTTACGTAATACTTATTAGTTACGTAAATGAATATCGGCCAAAAATTATAATATATTATTCGACCCACCGAGAATTCTCCCGGTGTCCCGGAAGCCCAGTCCGCCGCTATTCCCATCTAATTTAAAATATTTGATAAGATCTTATAAGACCATGGCCCTGATACAAATTGAACCATACGATAAGAAAATTAGCAATCATTTTGGTTTGGCGATATAGTAAATTTACCGACGAACTGAGCAAATCAAGCGAACAATTTGCACAAAAACGTCTATTAATGGAATATAATAATGTTCGAGTTAATATTTTAAAATAATATCACACACAATTAATTCTCATAGACAAGTTTCGCTCTACTAATTGGAATATATATATATATAACCTAAAATATATTATTATGCTTATTAGCTTTCTAGTGTCTTATAATATGTCCGCGTATTATCCACATTTGCGGTGTATATAAGCAAAATTTAATTAAAATCAAATTGATAATGTGGTGTTTTTTATACTTGTTGTTATTGCTACACTGGAAGTTGAATATGGTAGATATTATTCAAAATAATAACATAATGTGACATTACGTGTGACAAGTGTAAAGGTACGCAAAACGCACTTCCAATATTCATAATTTCACATGCTCATGACTCGGGAAATAATAAACAGAAATGCAATAATATGTAAACACCAAAATAATTTTTATTATTATTTATTTATTTTTTTTTTTTTTGTAGTATACTTTTAAAACTAAAAAAAAACAATAGCAGAAATATAATATAATAGAACATTGTCTAAATAATAATTTATAGAAATATTGGCCAAATTGCAATTAGTAAATGAATTTAAGATACCAAAATATAATATATTAACTAAATATATGTAGTTACTTCAATTAATGAAATTTATATATCTAATATTAATATTATATGCATATTACATATACGAGGTTAGTCCGGAAAGTATCGGGCCTACGTTTATATCTTCGCGCCATAGTGTTCGAGCGACCTCTGCTGGACAGAAACGTCAACAGTAAAGCCTCACAAATCTATTGGTTACTTACTGACATCTGCCGAACGTATAGTTCATGCGCAGCGTGTCTTTGTTTACAGTGCCTTTTTCACGTTCGTCGGATTTTGATATTGTCAAAAATGACTGAAAAACAAGATCAACGAATTTGCATCAAATTTTGCTTTCAACTCGGAAAAACGAGTTCGGAAACTATTGAAATGATGCAAAAGGCCTTCGGAAGTGAGTGTATGAGCAAAACACGAATAAAAGAGTGGTATAAGCGGTTCAAGGATGGTCGCACTTCTGTTGATAGTGATTCTCGTTCCGGCCGACCTTCGACGACAAAAACCGCAGATAATATTGAGCGGGTGCGACTTGCAATCGAACAAGATCGTCGTATGACTGTGCGAGAACTAGAAGAAGACCTTGGGATACCAAAAACTATCATTTCAGAAATTTTAACCGAAAATTTAGGAATGAAACGCGTGTGTGCGAAATTCATCCCAAAATTGCTCACAGCTGAGCAGAAGAACATTCGCTTAGAAATCGCTCTGGACAATCTGGAAATGGTCAATAATGATGATAATGTGCTTAGAAAGGTTATTACTGGTGATGAATCATGGGTTTATGGTTATGATCCTGAAACAAAACAACAATCTTCACAGTGGAAGCATCCTGAATCGCCAAGACCAAAAAAAGCACGTCAAAGTCGGAGCAATGTTAAGTCAATGTTGATTGTTTTTTTCGATTGTGAAGGTGTTGTGCATCACGAATATGCACCAACAGGTCAGACAATCAATAAAGAGTACTACCTTCAAATTTTGAAACGTTTGCGTGATGCAGTGAGAAGAAAACGCCCGCACTTTTGGGCAAGTGGTGACTGGCTTCTCCATCACGATAATGCGCCAGCGCATTCATCCAATCTTGTGCAGCAGTTTTTGAGCAAACACAATATCGCATTGCTTCGACAACCTCCATACAGTCCCGACATAGCCCCTTGTGACTTTTGGCTGTTTCCAAAACTCAAAAAACCACTCAAAGGACACCGATTCGATGACAAAACAACGGTTGAAAACAATGCGACGATTGTACTTAAGGCTATCCCTAAAAATGAGTTCCAGGACTGTTTTGAAAAGTGGAAACATCGATGGAACCGTGTTATTCAATCAAGTGGGGATTACTTTGAAGGATGCCACCCACCAGATGATAAAGAATAACGCTAGCACGAAAATATAAAGGTAGGCCCGATACTTTCCGGACAGACCTCGTATATATATTAGTGATGTGAGTAAGAAATTTCTTAACAAAATAAATAAATATATATATTTTTTACGTACAACTATTTTGTTTTATATAAATTAGCAACACTGTTATTGTGATATATAGCGGGAAAATGTTAAAATGTTAATATGTGTGATTACTGATTAGACAATTCGTTATAGTGTTATACTGTATATACAGCGTCTTAACAATAAGTATTTTAGTAATATTTAACTCTTAAAGTTTAAAATATTATTCAATCCTGTATTCTTGACTCTTGTTGAGTTATTATTATTAACTAGTCATTATTATTAAATATGGAATATTCTCATGTCTTCCTTGAAGTTGAAAATAAAATTGAAAAAAACATTTTTTTTTTTTTAAATTTCCCATACATTGGTTCTATTGTTTTGAATTTTTGAATAATATTTATTATTTAAGTATAAAATAAAATAAATTGTTTTGACTAAATAAGACTAATAATAAAGAATTGAGTCTATGTCTATTTAAAAATATATATATTGATTATTATTTATTTAAATTAAATTTACTAATACCATTTAAAAATTAGATCAAATTAGGGAATAAAATATTTGTCTTAATTTAAAGATTAATTTTAAATTCTTTAAAGCTAATTAACAAAAAAATTAGGTTTGATAAGTTAAATTAAAGTTAAATTTTCAAAAAAACATATATTTTTGAAATATCTGGAAATTTCTTCAAAATTAAATTTCTGAAATTTAACATCTCTAATATATATATATATATATATATATATATATTGTATATATTGTATAACTATCTAATGTCTAAAAACCAATTAGTGAATATTATATTATATTATTATAATTAATACACAAATGTAAATGTAATAATTGTATTTTATGGAATAAAATATAAATTGTAAAATAAAATTGAGTTTTTTATTGAATAAATAGTCTTTATAATAATGTTATCATTGTTTATATTTGTATTTCAAAAAGATAAAATTTACTTTTATTATCAACAATATCAGTTTCATAATAATTATTTGGACAAATATTTATTAGTTTAACACCGGTTAATTTGGTAAAGTACACGTGTATCAATGTTTACTTTTACCAAAATTGTGTTATAGGTAATTTATGCATACAATTGCAAAATTAATTGGAAGGTAACTATGGTGACCAGTGATGATTATTCACTGCGATTTCAATAATTACATTTAAATAACTATAACATAATTATTATTATATCAATTATATTATTTTTAGTGTATAATTAGGATTTATAATTACACTTACACAACACAACCAATAATTATAATATAAATTTAAAATAGTCGACAGATGATTCTGTGCATTCCTTCTTCTTCCTCCCATCGGTCTTCGGAGATATTAAAGGTGGAATTCTATTGTGTTATATTATAATTAAGATTCGATAAAACGATTCTGAGCGAAACTCAGTCAGTTACAATATACAGATAATATATAATTGTATAAACTTTGTTTTTTATCGAATAAATTGCAACAGAAAAATTAGATATAAAATAACGAAATCAAATTATTCAAAAATGTATATTACACGAATTTTGCTATTTTCTGATATTTAGTGGATTTTTTTGTTTCATTAATAAATATTTATAATTTTAAAAAATGACCTAAATTACGTAACAACTAGATAAAATTTTCTAATGTCATGTACCATTACTGTGGTAATTAAACTATTATTACTATCCGAAAAAGTATCTACAGACATAAAAATTTCATATTTCTTCGATTTTCATAAAAACTACAATTTTAAATGCCGATTGAAAAATTGGAATGATTTACGATAATTTTTAAAACTGGATTTAGTCATATATTATTATGCTTCTATTAAATTTTCAAACCTTAAAACTCAAAATTTCAAATTATAATATAGAATAATTACATTTATCAGAAAATTTCAAAACTCTATATTTAAGTATAAAAACAAGTAACATGTTACTCATATATAAAATACCTATGTCATTAGTAAAAAAAAAAAAAAAAAATTCAAGTTTCTATGTTTAAAATTTCATTAGATATCAATAAACTATTAACAATTACTAGTTTATAACATAAACTATTTAAAATTGATTTGGTCAAAATTAGAGCTCCTGTTATTTTTGCCAATCCCACTTTTTATAGTTCAAAACATCTGCTGTGTTAGGTAAAAACCTTTTTTTAATTACCAAAAATACAAAATTATCTACCGAAAACACGATATACTCGTGGTAATCGAACCATTATTTCTGTACAAAAAAGTGTCTTTAGATATGAAAAATCATAAATTCACTTCACAAATAATCTAAAATGAATATAATCTATAACGACTATAACAGCTAGTCAAACCATAACAAATATTATTATGTAATCTGTCATTCGAATTTATATAAATACATATTTTTGAATTAAATAAACATTTATAATTAATATACACATAATAATATGAAATAGGACAATAAATTTTATATTTTAATGCTTTTAAGCTATATTCATCTAATTGAATTGAAATTTAAAGCATCATTTCAAAAATTAGGTAATATTATATTTATGTTATATGAATTTTTTAACTGTTTTTTGGAAAGTAAAAATTACGTTCCATTGTACAAAAATTAATTTCATTCAGCGCTAGTTATTATTATGGTAAAATTGTATTCTTTATGATTTCTTTGGATTTTAATTGGATTCGTGCAGTTAAAGTTAATTTATAAATTATTGTAAATTCGTATACAATTGTTTAATTTTCTCTGCCATTCCGAATGACGTCGTACAACAAATCAATGATTAAAACGCCATGTTGAAAAAACTTGTACTGCGTGAACGACACAACCTTGATGTAGATAAGTCTTAACGATTTATTATTATAATGTTGTAAAATGCGCTTGTGAAATGATTTACCAAAAGAAAATTATAAAGTCAATTGAATAATTGAGTTATTCATTTGTTAATACTTATCGAAAGAACAATAAATTCCCAGAAATTGGGCTAAAACATAGAAAAAAATGTATCTGCTATTGTTGTTAACACTGGTGTACATATATATATAGAAATACGTAATCAAACAAATATTAAAGCCGATTAATATTAAATTTTGAACATAATTCTTTGCAATAAAATAAAGTAACAGAACAATGCGCAAATAGTTACTTACTGAACAACTATAAAATATAAATATAAAATTTTAAAGTATTTACATCGTGGTATACAATATTTGAAATATTTGATTCGATGGCTATGTGAATAACAGTTTTACACTTTATAGTACCTATACGATAAAATAATTTTAGATTCTGAGCGAAGCGAAGAATCGTATTTGTTTTACAATAATGTTTTTTTTTGTCTATGTCTGAAGATACTTTTTTGGGTAGAAATTTGTTTACTTGTGAAAACTCGATTTTGGGCAGAAATAATGGTTCGATTATCAAGTATGGCTATGGTATGCTTTCGGATTGTATCTAGTTAATACTTTATTTTGTTAATTTTTCGAATTTCTCAAAATTGTTTTCCTTGGAAGAAGAAAAATTACTAAAAACTAACGGAAAAAGGGCAGAATTCACGAAAATGTAATTTTGACGAAATGAATTAAGATTTTCATAATAACTAAAGCAATTTTGAATGTTAGGACTTATAAATTTGTTTGAGTGTTCTCATAGATAGTTTACACAAGTAGTAAAATTTTGAAACGGAATATCAATATAATATATCGTATTATATTGAGCTTCGCGGAATCGTATTTTGAAACCAATATCATTGAATTCAAATTTTAATTATAATAAACTACTCATTTCTCCGAGAACTGAAGGGACGAAGGACGAACGTACGGAACCTACCAACCTTCTGGTATTATATAAATATTTGAAACTATAATCAATACATTTATGAATAAAAATGAAAGTATACTTATAATGAGTGAAAAAAATAAATCAAAACATACAGGTTAATATAATTAATTTAACCTAAACTATGACAAAACATTACTTAATAATAATTTTTCTAGAAAACTGATTTTTATAAATATAGTTCTTAAAATTATTTACTTTAAAATTTAAAGACCAATTCCTAGTATTTTAGGTTAATCAGCTTTTAGTTGAAAAATTACTGTAAATATATAGATTAGGTTAATTACATTATTGACAAATTAAATAAGTCTGCTTAAAAACTCTTTTCTTCGTATTTTGTTTTATTAATTTCTTTAAAATATATCTACAAAAGTTTAATATACCTAATATTAAGACTTAGCTAAGTCTATACCCCATAATTATTATTATAAAATAAGTTTTCTGTGACACGCTGTTTGTTATAATATGGTAAAGAAAATTTTCAACTTTGGAGTTTTAAACATAATTGTATAATAACGATAATATTGTGCATTATGATATGTAAAATAAAAACTATAATAATAATGTAAAAAATATATTAGTTTTTTGCTTTAATAACATCTCAATTAAATTAGAAAGATTGACACATCAACATTTTCATAAAAATATACTACTTAAAATTTTTTTTTTTTTTCTTCGCCTTACCTTCCAACTATATGAGGTTAGCCACCCTATTCCTACAACTTCATAGATTTCAATCACTTACACCTCATACCAGCTAATAACTTCATATCACTATTAATTCCAATTATTCTCCTCAACATTGGTCTTGCTTTTCCCCTGTTACCATCCAAATTCATTTCTATATATAGTTATAACTACTCCAATACCTCTTCTTTCCTCATAACATACCCAGCTCAGCGTATCCTCTCTCATTTCCCCCACAATTGATGCGATTCCTGCATATCACCTATTAATTTATAATTCTATCCGCTCTAGTTATTACTCTAAATGCTTGTCTAAACATTCTTATCTCCTCTACACCAATCTACAATATTTTTTTCAGATCCTCATCAGAACTACCATCATCGTCATCATTATTAAAATTATTCGTATTATTATTATTCAGAAAAATCGATTATTTTAGTAATAATCGGATAACGATTTATCTCTTGATTTCCGTAATATAATTATTTAAAACCATTATTATATGATCAATCAACGATTAATTAATTTTTAAGTTAGACTAAGTTCAACAAAATATAATTTATCCCTTCTAAGTTTATTCTAGGAAATAACTAAATTATTCATTAGAAAAAAATGGTATTTATAATTTTTCCCAACTTATATATTTACAAATTACTCTACAAGTTTTTATTACTACTGTGTGAATCGTCTCCTTTACAAAAATGCAATAAATATAATTTTCCTTTATCTATTTCTACTTTATAGTTGAATTTATTAATATTGCTTTACGTGATTATAATAAATTTATAAAATATTATTATTTTATAATAAACCACAATATTATATAAAATAAATAGTATACATTTTTTTATGATATCATTTTTTCTATTTTAATTTTTATTCGGTTACTATTATAAAAAATATAAAAAACAAACATTTCATTAATATTATGAAACTCGTAGATTGTTTTTACTCGTATTTAAATAAAATGTTTACATATTAATTTATTTTTATTTGAAATTAAACAAATATACACAAATTTTATCAAATATTACTAAATTATGTTTAAAAATATCAACTTTTTTAGATTTCCTTGTTTTTCTAAGAATTTGTTTATAAATATAAGTTTACTAAATGAGGTACCTTAATGTAAAAATTTTACAACTTTTTCCCAGAAATTTTTTGATATACATTTTGTAATTCACTGTACAAATTGATACAAATAATCAAAAATAATTTGTAAAATTTCAATATTGGGATGCCAGGGTAAGGCGCCTTACTAAATAAATGTATGATTATATATATATATATTTGGTTAGTAAAATATTAATTTCACTATACGCTATATATTCTATGTACTCGTATATAATTTGAAAATAATTTATATAAATAATTAATTTTAGATTTTAAATCTATAAAAAAATTATAATTATTTTTAAAAATGTCTAATATGAACAACTAATAATTTACAATAATGAAAAAAATACTAAGAAATTATATTTAGAACAATTTTCTATATGAAATATATATATATATATATATATATTATATATATAAACCAACTGTATAAAAATGAAAAACAAATTTTTATTTTTATATTATTCTATTATGTAAAAAAAAAATATCAATATCAGATGAGAAACCCAGTGATATTATTATCCGTTCATCCATTTCATATTATCAACATGTATACTGATCAAAACAGAAACACGGCGGACGCTTATTAAAGACTTCACGGACATATCGTTATAATACGAAAAGAGTACCACTGTATACAGCCATAACGTTATTATATTTTGATATTTGACCCAAGTTGCATATTTCTGTTTTTTTACAGAGTTCAAACAAAATTTCTTAGGATATAATTGGAACTAAATTATGGGTAGGTGGATATATAAATTGGGTCTCGGGTTTCATCATTATAACCGTGCATTTTTTTTTTTTTTTAAATAAGTATCACCTAAAGGGGTTATAATATTATGTTTTACAATTGCAATGATTTTCATTAAAAATATTCACCAGATTTATTAATAATTTAAACCAAATTAAAAGTATATTATTAACGAAATACTTTTTGCCAAAAAAAAAAAATATATATATCAGGGGTGCCATTTGATGGGAGTAGGGTGGGTCACGGCTCCTTTATTTTTTTTATGCATTTTATAGAGCCGATTCATAATGCAACGCCACTTTCATAATCTATAATAACATGAACATATTGTACTTTTATATATTTGTACCATTTTATGGTTTGTATTTTGTATCCTTATGGTATGTAACTGTGAATAATTATTTATGTTAAATATAATTATAACTAAAATACTTGTTCATTCCTAAAAAATGCATCGTAAATGGGGTTGTCAGTTACAAATATAATTTTAATATTAACGAAATTGGCCTAATCGTCGTAATACTTAGCCTACTTCAATTTTCGCTCCTCCTATAAAAATACTGAAATAGCGCCCCTGATATATAATATATATTATATAAGAATAAGTTATTAAATTAACTACATGTAGGTATTTAAATACTATTTTTTGTTATCTATTATATTTATAATGATTTTGAAACTATAAAATATATAAGTTATAGTTACTGTATATAATTAAGTGAGTATTGTGTTTGCAAAATAGATAATAAACTTTTATCAATAAATTACACTGACATAATTACTGAATAATATTCAATAAAAAATATTTTATTAAAATATTATACATTGTATAATGCATTTATGAAATAACTATATAAAAGACAAATGAAACTATAATACCTTTATTAAGTACTTATAGTATTATATTACATATAAAATATAATTATATTCTATATAATATATCAGACCTCGTTTCTCATCGACTAAAGTTAAATGCACTTTGTTTTTTTCTTTAAGTATAACCGTCAATTATCGATATGATTTTCGAAAAATGATATTCAATAAATTGTAGTGTCAGCTATAATATTGTTTTTTTTTTTAAAAAATAGGTACTTAGTATCAAATCATTTATTTTTCCATTGTAACCCTCTGTGTTTACTATTCTTTACGGGGGGTTCTATATAATAATAATTTATTGATAAAAATGGTATTATTTATTTTTTTATTTCATAATAAACATTAGCTTAAATGATGTAATGATTTTCAGGATATTTATAATATTATATTGATATTATATTCAATGGAAAAAAGTTTATCCGTCAACGATCCATATAAATTAGGTATTCTATAGGTACTAAATAACAGTAATAATGATTAATACGAAATATAAAATAATATTATATTTATTTTATTTTATTAAAACCAATACACCCAAATATTTTATCAGGGTAACTGGTGTTAATAATGTAATTTATACAGTGCTTAATAATTCGTATTTTCTACTGTTTGAGCCTAAAATATTATTGTGGCACGTGCTCTGAAGTGAATAATATGAACAATAGACATATTATTATAACAAGTATAGATTATATTAGGAAGTAAACTTAGTTAAAATGTATGTTCATTTTGAACGAAATATTATTTAAATTTTTTAATTTTAATATTTGTATGAAAACATTATCAAAACGAACATATCCTGCAAAAATATCTAATATGTTTTTCAATATTAAATCAAATATTAAACAACATTCAGCATATTATCTACATGACTTTATAATAGTAAAAATATTATTTTATAATATTTGATAAGTACTTACTTTAAATTAAATTTTTTTCTCTATTTAATCGAGATAATAAATATACATACTTATTTAATATTTTCTTATTGATTTTTTTATTAATAATGTATTTTACGATTGGCAAAATTATAAGTCTTGTTTAATTGTTTTTTTTTTTTTTTAATTTTAGAGTAGTTTTAGTCGTTTAATTACAGATTAATATACAATAAAGTGATTTATATTATTTTACTATACAACCTACTAATCTTCTTTGGCGGGTTAAAATTATTATTTAAATAGATTTATACTATATACTTATCAGGTATTATATAAAACTATAAATAAATCATTCAAATTAAAAAAAAATACATTGTTGTTATAATTGACCAATACAAAAAATTGTATAAAAGAATCACCCCGTACACGGCACACAGGCCAAAATTTAATAACGAATTCCACGTTTTTTGAAAAAAGACCTGAGAGTCTCGTGTTACTTGCTTACTTTAGGTATATTTTAATCATAATATTTATTATAATATTATATTGTACTCTTACAAAGCGCAATCGATATTTTGTTAGTTATTATCGATGTACAATAATGTATATTTTTTAATATTTATGTATAATTCATATTAATAGCGTGTTATATTCTTATAGAGTATTGGTTCGTGTGAGTTGCTAAATTTTTATTGATTTGTTTTAATATTTTTGAATCCCGCCGCAAAAGCTATTGAAGTCATTAAACATTCATATTATAAATAATCATTGGTTACATAATGAAATTTCGAAATAAGCCCGAGAGAGGTTCTTTGTTTGTTAATTCATAACCTAGTGACTAAAAAATATGATTAATTTAATTAAACCAAATAATTTTTGAATTAATTAGTAAAAACGATGAAAAAGAAAATCTGAATTCTATTTTTTTATTTTGCTGATGATTGTAAAAACAAATAAAATGTTTAATTTTTTATTACATAATTGAATATTAAAATTATTATCAATCTTTCGGATCGAACTATATATTAATAATACTATACAATAATCATATAATTACATTATACTCGTAAAGTATAAAACATATTATAAATGTATGATATATTGTAAATGTATTATAAATACCATTATAGTAATGTTGATATTACTTAACCTATCCCAGTGGCCATGGCATAATATTAGAATTTTGACAAGATGGTGAAAAAAAGACATTTTTTTCGTAAACAATAAATATTTGCTTTCTCAAGTAATAATAAAAAATATCATGATAAATTTTTAAACCCTATAAATATACTTAATCATAATCAATTGTCCATATTTTGTTTGTTATACAGTAGTTTATTTTGATAACATTACATATGTCACAATACAAACAACTGAAAAAAAGCAACAACGAATTCTATGAGGGGGAAATTATCTCCCTCATTATACTATAATAATAATGCTCCTGACTTTACCTGAAGTGAACGTTAGTATACTAATACTAGTTTACTAGTTAATACTTAGTTACTATACTAATAATATATTATTGTACAAAATACTTTGCGATAAAAATCGAATAATTTTTTAATTCGTTTTAATATTTGAACGATTTACGAATTTCGTTTAAAGAAACAACTCATTATGTAAATTAGAACAGCAAACAATATCAGCATAACAATATGAATAATACAATTGAAAATAAGCTTTTCGCTTTCGATAGTTAAAACAGGGGTTCGATTGATTTTTGAATAACCAGCTAGTGAATGGAAACTTTGTATTTACCATTAAATGCATATTTATTGGATAACTGTTTAAATCATTCAACTTTGATTAGTTTATTAAATATGTAGGTTATAAAATAGTTCACACATGTTCCCCCCAGAATATCGTTGATATTTGATAGTGATCATTTTCATACTAAACATAATAATGTGTTTGTATACGTTTTTTTTTCCGATTTCATTCTGGCTCATAATTTCTTTCGATTTTATGACTTAGATATGTAATTATTGTGTTTCAGAATCGGCGAACTATTTTATAGGTAATTAAATTAAACATTGAATAAAACATTCATAATAATATAATACATTATACAAATTTTAATTAAAATAGGTATATTAAAATTTCGTCTTTTGGATATACACAATGGAAAATGATCTCGTGTGTGGGTAGTGTTACATATTATATTTATTTTCAATATACATAGTCGCTCATTATTAATATCTGACAAATTCAATAACTATATTGATGTTATTTGGTGTATGATTTATTAATAAATGAAAAACTAATAAAAAAATTGACATTTTCGTAAATTTAAAAAAAAATTGTAGACAATTATGGATTAACATTAATATTAATAAATTTTTCGAACAACAATATTTTGTTTAATTAATCAATCTACAATATTACTAAAACAATCTAATTAGACCTAAGAGTAATGTAAAATGTGATTGTAACGTTTAGTTTTTTTAATAGTTTCAAATAAAAAAGTTATTAAATTTGTCAATTGCTTATGCACAAACAAAATCTGAATTATATTTATCAAACACAAATCGTATAATCATATTATTGTTTTTTTTTTTAAATAAAAATTAACATATTTTATTATTATACGCGTGTGTATATTGACCTAATCGCGTATATTTTATGTTACCCAACATAATTTTATAATATTAGATAATAATAGGCAGTGTGTCGAAAACGCATTTTTTTTTTTTATCCATTCTCGAAAAATATAATTAAATGTAATACGTATTGTACTACGAGTATACCTACGTACTCACTAAAAAAAGTGTATTTTGGTGATGTAATTTGATCATTTTTATTCATCTTTACTATTATATAACAGGGCAATAATATATTGTCAATTTATAATTTAATTTGATTGCTTAATATTGTCATAGGTAATTTTGATTTATAGTTAACAGATGTCAATAACAATGCTCTATTAAGCATTACAAATACAAAAATTACTGACAATATAATGAAGAGAGAAATATGAATTGAAAAAAAAAAAACAATAATATTATGGACAACTGTAAAACTGTAGACATTTAAATAATTATATGTGGTTATTTTAAATTATCAAAAAAAAAAGTAGAATTTTAACTGTCAGGAAAATCATTTACCGATATTCGTTTAACACAACACTTAAAGCGAAATCATGAAAAACTCACGTTTTGATATACCACCGCAATTTGGATTCGATGTTTCTTCCAAACAAGCAGTGTCGAAGCAATGTTTATAGACAAATTTCAAATAAATATCTCGATCCACTTACGCTGCGGTAGAAGACGTACTCTCGTTTACTTTGTCCTTCGCGAATGTTCGTCATAAGCGTTTAGCGACAGACTATCGTTCATGCCGGCGCGTCCGTAGACTCCGAAGTTTCGCTGACTCCGCCTATACCGCACGACTCTGCGCACGGTAAATACCGTACCACCCCGGTAAATAAATATTGTACACGAGCTACGTCTTTCGGCAATTCCGTTTATACAATTGCATATTAACAAACAGAATATTTTAATAAAATCTAAATCCATTATATACTTTTTAAGTTTAATATACTCATATAACCATTTATGTTCATAGCTTTTATACAAATATGATAAATTATTGTTAAAAATATAATCCTGTTCCACCAAGAGGATAACAATCCAACAGATTGTTTTGTCGATGCATCATATGTTCAATAAGATACGAGTCGAACATGTTTTACCAACGTTATTGTCCATGATTAGTAATTTATCGTTTATCATTGAGATTATTAAACCAAATTTCACCCTACTGAACTAACGGTTTATGATATTTTATAAACGTTAAGACATTTCAATTTCATTTAGCAAATCTAAACAAGTTTTACATTTTAAAAAAATATAAGAAAAACTTTTGAATATTTAATCATGGAAAAATAATATCGGTGAACAAAAAATGTAATAATTATTATGAATATTTTTTTTTAGTATAAGCCAACGTCGCAGTTTTCAGTCTGTTTTTTCTCGACATTAGACAGCCGCGGAAATCTCGAGTTTCCTGACGGATTGTTTTACTGTCATCTATTTTGAACTTTAGCGCTAAGCTTTTGACGTTATCCGACGATATTCTTTTAGCAGGAAAATGAAGAAAAACATTATATAACGTTATTAATGGTTACACGCACACCTCGGTGCAATTATTTGAATAAAACCACGCAAAATGAACGATTACAATTTTAACAGTACTACAGAGATTAAATTGCATAACATATTACATATATTTTAAATGAATATTGAAAATATTTATAATAAAAATTAATTTTTGAATTATATTAATTTTTTTGGATTGATATACTTGTACATTTTTAGAACAATTTATTAAAAAAAAAAGATACTATTAAAATTTTAAACTTTTTTTTTTATATATGCAACGTATGTAATAATACCTATTTAACTATATAAAATAAATAAAGCATTATCCACATATTTTTTTAAACACAACTTTATATCAACAACAATATAAATATTATATAATTAAAGGATAAATGTATTATATAATAAGACTTTATAAGAATTAAAGTAATAATATTATAAGTTGGGCAACTAAATAACGTGTGATAAATTGAAAATATAATTAAATACAAAAATTTTAATATGTTCCAAACTAACTTCAATTATAAATTATAACACGCTATTTTAATTACATTTACTTTTCGATTTTAATTCTATGATTTGATGCAAAATAAAATAACTATTGTAAAGTTGTATAATTTTACTCTATTCTGTCAAAAATCAAAAGTATGATTAAATAATTTTTAATTACATTTATTGTTGAAATAAATATGTTTTATATGTGTCATAAAAATACCTGTAATTAAAATATATTATTATATTGTACTTAAAACACAAAATAATTAACAATACGTGAAGTTTCAAGATAATTTAGTTATTAATGATTTTAAATTCACCTTTCTAAATAAATATTACATTTCTAAGTATTATACCCAAAGAGTATAACTACCTATAAAATCAACTTTGAGAAAACTTAAGGTTTCAGGTACCGAAACAAAAACTTATAATCGAAATTACTCTGATAACTTGCACTTATTATAAAAATAAAATAGCATGTCATATGTCTCGTATGAAAATGGTTAGGAAGTTACCAGGAGTTAACAGTATGATAATTGAAGGACTCTATGCCATAACCATACTACATCATCTTATAGAAATGTATGTTTTAATATAAAAATTATTAATATTTTGGTAGAAAAATTTCATTATTAATTACAGAGTTATGAAAAAATGAGTTTTTTCTGCCAGTATACGGTACAATAAATATGTTTTATTTCGTCCTTAAAAAGTTTCAAAAAGTGGAGATGTCTAGTTATTATATAAAGCCCTTCAACTTCGGGAAATGTATGGTCAAAGAACATATAGTTAAAATATATAGGAAGAAATTATTAGAAAAACAACATAATATGACAATTACTATCAAAAATAATAGTTATTTTTTTTTAAAATATCGTCATCAATTTTTCTGTAAATCCAATTATTATTTTTCTAACTATATTATAAAAAAACGACTTATATAAAAAAAAAATTGTGATGATTATGGAATTCAATTTTAGCATTTCTTCTGATTGAATCTATGTGAATGTAATTCCCCATAGAGTGATTTCAACAACAACGTTTCTGTTTAACTTTTGTTTTTTAGAAAATATGTTTACAAAAGAAAAAGTTGTTATTGAGATCTAAAATTATTAATATCCTGAAAGTTTTTATGAGTTGGCGGAAATTACACATTGATAGCTTTAAAAAGAAAAGAAAATTACCTACAAGAAAAATAAATCACTATTGACAACTTATTTGCAATCATAGATCATTTCTTTACAATACATATATTTATTATAAATGTTTAAATTTAAAATATTTGTTTAAAAACAAAAACAGAATGATAAAAATGTATATTTATTTAACACTTATAGTGTCAATTGGTTTTACAATAATGTGTGATTCTTTTTTTTATATATAAGGAGACACTTTTATAGATAGAAATAACAGACTAATCACCATAAGTAGGATATGCTTTCGGTGGATAATGTTGACAAGTTGATACTTTATACTAGCTCATTTTTGAATTTCTCAAAGGTTTTTATTCGGAATAAAAAACTGCTCAAAAATATTTAAAGAACAGCAAAATCTGCGGAATTTACATTTGTAACGAACTTGAATTTCATTATTTTATGATAACTTATTTTTCCGTTGCATATTTGTTTAAGCAAATACACTTGTATGGATTGTCATACAGCGATAAGCTATGGCCGGCCTATAGTTATGGAAAAATACCGCGATTAGTTCAGTTGTTTGTCTCGCGTCTTGTAAAAAAGGCATGGTGTGCCGCAAGTTTTGTTGTCAATGTTTAGTGAGAACGGTCGTGTTTCACGGTGCTGATCTGTACTATGACCGAATGTTACAACTAAATCGCCACGTTTTAAGTTGAGTGCGCGCCGGAGTCGCGTTTCTGATGAACGCCAACTCATTCACAATTGCTGATTTGTCCACCGTTTTTGTTTCATCACGGTCATTGCTGGTTCTACATTCACACATATGGTCGTCGATGTTGTCGTGAGTAGGGGATGTGTGTGTGTGTGTGTCTACTTGGTCTACACTGTACGATTGTAAAGACTGTATTTTGTTCATATTGTGAGATTATCACTTTGTGATAATACATTAATAATTTGTAAATATTATTATCATACAAAACAAATTGTTTTCAATTTAAGTATTTCTTTGGGCGCCCAGCATTTTAATGATCTACTTTATATATATTGTAACGAATTAAGTGAAATAATAATAAGATCAATTAAATTAATAATATAAAGTGTCCAATCTTTTTTTTTTTATTTACGCTATTAAGTACGTCGTCCAAACCGGGCGTGTTTGTCATCAGGCGGGCGACGTACGAACAATATTATTTGATAAATAAATAAAATGTATAAAAATAAATATAATCAATATATTGTATAATACCTGACTGAATTTCGCTCAGAATCGACTTTTCGTATACAATATTATTGCATTCAAATATTAATTATAATATGAATTGTATAACCATTTTAAAAATGCCAAAATAAAATTATATTTTATTCAATGTATATTTTAAATGATATTTTTTGAGCACTTTTGCATACATTTTTAGAAAATTTTAATCATAAACATTTTAACCATCTACTTAATATAAATACACTTTTTTTTAAATTAATTTATGTAAGTACGATAATATTTTTATAAATTTAGTATTTTTATATGAATACATTAAAGTTTTACATTCAAATAAATATAACAAAAACAAAATATAACAGCAATTAAATTAAAAAATCCAATTCATAATTAATGAAAATAAACGCATAACTAGTAAAAGAAAAAATTTAAAAAATAGTATTAGAAAAAACAAGATAATACAACAAAGAATAAATTCTTATTAATTAATTTAAACAATGGAATATTAGTATTCATTAATTGAATATCAACCAAGACGACTAAAGAATCAATTTAACAAATGATCAAAAGTAACGTTTCAAACTTTGAAAGAATTAATTTTATTATAATTAACGTTTCAACTTCTATACAACTATAAAAGAATAATAACGATGCAAATATTTAGGTACTTCATTAAAATATCGATATAACAATATAGATTATTTTACTTCAAAAAATATTTTCATAAAATTGTATTGATAGTTAATTAATATTTTGTTTTTTATTTTTTTATTAAACTCATATCTAATTGTTTTTTTATTTTGTAACAAAATTTAGTGTTTTTAAAATATATATTTTAAGTTCATCTATTATATAATAATTTTATAGTTATTTTATGTTAAATGAAATCAAATAACGCGTATTCAATTTTGAACGTACAATTATAATAATCTTGATATGCATAATTCTATTGTAAATATTTTGGTAATTTTAACATTTCAAATTTTTTACAGCATATATTTGAACTATTTATACAATTTCTAAATATGTATATTAATTAATATTTTATAAACATATTTAAAAATTTGTTCAATGGTACTTTTTTAGATTACTCGTATTAACGAAATAAATAATTTTTTGTATGATTCACAACGTATATTTTGTTATAATTTATTAAATAAATATAACCTTATTTTCATTATAATATTTAATATATTATTATATTTATATCATAGTAAATTTAAGATAATATACAGACATTTAAGTTTAAAGTGTTATTTAATACAATTTTGAAAACATTTAAATATTACGAACATAATTGTATAGGTAAAACTATACATTTAACAATTTGCACAATACAGATTTAAACGTAATGTGACCGTTTTTAAATAAATTGTCTTTACTTATAAAATTAATTTGTAAAAGTAATAATTAATAGTTGTAGGAATGAGGTTTTAAAACAGCCACTGTCCACTGAAAAATACTATTGCACAAAAACGATGTCATCTTTTTTTGTAAGCTATTATAACTATTAGAAAATACAATATTTTATCTCCACTATCCATACCATAAACAAGAATACAATTCTGCCTTTATTGCTTTTCCTTCACCTTTACGATTTTTTATCCAAACAATATTTAATATAACATCACGCGTGTTCACTATAAGATAATAGTGATATTATTATAATTGAACAAAAATACACTTAAACGGACATATTACAAAATATACGTACAAAAACAAAAACATCTGATATTCGGTGATTCATCGACGACATCCAAACTAAACTAACTACTAAAGTTAATATATGTTTAAATTTTATATTCGAAGAGGTAAATATTATTTTATTCATATATGTAATCTCTATTTTTTTTTCAAATAGAAAAAATTGTCAGTATATAATAAGTGAGTTTTGGTTTGAAAACTATGGTCAGTTCTTATTTTAATTTGTTCATTTTTCAATTAACTAATTGTAAAACACCCATTTATGTGCCAGAAAAAAATGTACTTTTTTCTTCATTAAAAATAAATTAAAGGAAAATAATTACGAGAAATTTCTAAAAATTAAACCTACTTGTTTTCAACGAATTTTAATTTGTGTTACGTTAGGTCGAGGTTTTATTAACACAAATATATATTTCTAAAAACAAATCAAAAGTTTATTATTGTTATTAATTCATTTAAAATGTTATTCTCTTTATTTTCATTGACTTCCACCGCCAACGCTATTCGTTGGATTCTTCTTCTTATTTATTTATTTTCTTTATGGAATCATCTTCTTATGATTTGGTTTTGATCCAAAGACAGTTAAGTAATGCCGATCTATTTATTATTTATTATTAGTATTGAAACAAATGAGTGAACCTGTAGTGTTTTTGTTTGTATTGGTACACTCTGGGCGAACTTAACTCGAACGACTACATGAACGACGACTTCATGACTTCTCGGTATTCTCGTTAATGTTAGCGGTGGACTTTACAGATCCGCCAACTTCCATTACACAACCGAACTTGAGTAAACCACTTAACATCTCCACCACCGTAGTCACTCCGACTGTGCGTAAAGAAAGAAATATCTGCAATAAACCAATGGTCGCTGATGAAAAAACTTTATTATCAACAGTAAAGAGCACAGCAACAACCAGAACGATTTTGCGCAACTGTGCGAAATTTGTAGGTCGCGGTACGTATGCTATTGCGGAGTTCCCGAATAGTAACTTTACTTTTTTCTTTACAGAGTATGTAATAATTTCCCAATGTTGTCTAATTTATGGTCCAATTTACACTAAATTGAAATAATTGTGTATCAAAATTTTTTAATTACAAACAACACATTATTTTTTGTTACCCAATATGCTAATTGTTAATACAGTAATAACTATAAAATAATAATAATAATCATTATTATTTTATTATTGTTATTATTTATTTATTTATATTATTATTTATTATTATAAATTGTGTATCATAATGGTATACATAATAACCATTATTGAGCTAAGTTTTTAAATAAAAATCTTAGATAATATAATATATTATATTACATTATATTATCTAAGCGTAAATTACACCTATTAGGAATACCACGTTAAAAAATGCGTCTGAATACTTTACCTCAAAGTAAAGGTGGTGTGGAAAAAAGTAAAACATTTTATTTTTAAGCAGATATGTGGGTCACTAACTACTCACTATTTATTACAAATTTATAAATTTACAAAGCTGCTCGCACTACTAATTCGCACTACTTTTTCTAGTAATACATTTTTTTCTTAATAAGATATTAACCTAAGGTAATTCCATAATATGTGTTACGTATAAACTTTTTAAAATGTTTAACTTAAACTATAATGCAAATTTGTAATGTTTTCTATTTATTGTTTAACAAATATTTTCTATGGGTCTTATAAGTATGAAAATTTGGTTCGATAACGAATATTCGGAAGTTATTCGCTTTTTTTTAACATCCAAAAAAATTTTATTGTGAAATAAATACTTATCATTGTTAAGTATATTATTATAATGCAATTAAATTAGAATTTTCAATACATTATAGTGAAAGTTTATTGAACGTATTATAAATCTATAACATAATTTTTCACCTAAATACATATAAAATATGATTTGTATTCAGATGTTCTATAATGACAGTAATTATATTTATAAGTAATTTTATTTCGCTCATTTTTCAAATTTCTCAAATGTTTTTTTAGAAGAAAAACTACCAAAAAATGGTGGAAAATCGGCAAAATAACGATTAATGAAATTTAAAATTTTTAATTTCGTAATAACTAATTGAGTTTAATCATAGTGTCTTGAAAATTTTTTTAAGTATTTACTTACTGAACTTCATTACAAGAAAAAATTTAGGAACGAATGGTTGTTTTTCTAAATAAGAATAGGTTTTTTGACTTTTTTTCCAAAAAGTTTAATATTTCCTGCAATTTTTTCGTTTATTGGTTTGAAAATTTTATCGATGTCTAAACATATACTGGTTTAATCTTTTTACAAAATATTTTGATAATCGTGATTGACAATTTTTTTTATAAGATTTTAAATTAAAATTCTTGTAAATCAGCAAAATTACGGTTTCATTATTTTATTTCTTGATAATAAATTAAGTTTAGATCATAGGAACTTGAAATGTATTTTAAATATTTTTATTTGTAATTTACACACGTGGTAAAATTTTGAAATGGATTATCAGTATAGTATATTTAAATATATTGAGTTTTGCTTAGAATCATATTTTCTAATGCAATATAAAATATTAAGTATAATAAACCATTCATTTCTCCGAAGACCGAAGGGACGAAGGGGGAACTTTCACAATCAATCTTCCTACTTTTTTTGTTTTATTTCATTATATTTTTTTTTATAATAATTAATTAATTAATGTAACTACGATTTACGAGACAAAACAGTTATCCTAAAATTGATTTATATATATATATATATATATATTAAGTGTACAGAAGACTAACTTGTGACTGTTATTTTGTAATAAGTATTCTAAAAATTATGTAATTTACCCAACTATTATAATTGAATAACATAATAAAAAATGTTAAACTGTTATTGGCATTATTTTACTTTTTAAAGTTTTATTTTCTTCGAAATGTATTAAACGTTTGACCTTGTAGGAGTCACACGCAAATTTTCATCATATCCAAACACGGTTAAGTAAGATTCAATACTAATCTGATATTGCTTAGAAATAATATTAGTGTATCAATTTAAATATCCAATATCCATCATAGTTGTGTTTAAATATATCTGTCATAAACTAAATATGGCATGTTAAATCATATTATTTTCCGCGGTCAAATATAAAAGTACTTTCTTTATTTAAGAGGAGAAGAATAAATTGTTTATTTTTATTTATTTAAAAGTCACATGTATATTCTGTAAACGGATAAGGAAATCAATTTCCAAACAAACAATTTTCTTTACTTTAATTATTACGTACGAATCTACGTGCCAGAGTACTATTAATGTCTTAAACAGTATTTATAACTTAAGTATTATTTCGATTCGGAAGTATATTATTAAATTATGTATAATTGTTTCTGGGACCAATATTTCCGATATTATTATTTTATTAAATGCTACAGTGCACGTAAATATCCCGCATATCTAAGAACAGAAATATATACGAAAATGAGATAATATTATTAAACTTAAATACAATAAATTATAAATTGTTTGATTATTCTATTCACCGAATGCGAAATATATAATATACAGGTATAACTGCAGTTGATTCAAACGTTTTATTATATTTCAAATAGAGTATAGAAAAATAATAAGAGAACTATGACGGTAGAAGGTCATGACAGAATATTTATCAATGTTTAATGGTGGCTAAGTAAATTACTCAAATCGACAAGTCTGTAGGTCACATTGTGGCAAAACAAAATTTAAGGGGGTATTAATATTAACATTTAATTTAATATCATCTGCAAAAATAAGTAACTAGGAGTGATGAAAAAATGATCGATCTGAATTAATAAAAGAAGCTAACAATAGTAAAGAAAGAACAGCACTCTGAAGAACACCGAAAAATGTGCAGAAAGTATTAGAAAAAAAGCCAAAAGCAGAAACTTAATAGCTTTGATCAGTTATATAACATTGAATCCAAGAGACGTTCCGCTATACCAAGACAGTCAAGAATATGGATAAGACGAAAAACTACTTTATTAAATGCTTTAGCGAAAGCGGTGTAGATGACGTCAACTTGTTGTTTAAAAGAGTCAAATACATATATTCAAAATTAATAGGGTAGATCTAGAGAAACGTTTCCCTGGCACCACTCATCATCGAAAATTATCTTTTCGCGATTTTTTAAACAAATTTTGTTAGTTTGTATTGATAGAGCTGATATGTTACCAGCTAACCTACATTTTTACCTATCTGGTATGCGGAGTATATGTATATAAATAAATTGTGATTAATTATTATTATAATTTTTTTTTTTTTTTTTTTTACTGATAAACACTAAAGAAAATATTTGCTTTGTACAATTAATTAAATAATACATTTATCACACTTCTCTAAATAAACATTAGTTAATAAATTATATTGTCTACCGATACAACATCAATAATCTAGCCGAATTTCACATTCATTTTTTATTTGCCCCTTTGTGTCATTTTATAATTTTTTAATATAGTTTTAACCATGTTATCGGGTACGCTTTTTGTACTTGATAGTGAAGTAGATATAAGATGGTTTTATATAATTTTTCTACCTATAATTTCTGCAATATTAAGGCCGGGTTGCATAAACGTTCAATAGCGATTTACCGAACCTTTAACGGACTAACAGTTCGGTAAATAAGATTGAGTGTTGCTTGAACGCCCAATAAAGATAACGGATCTGTAAATAATCGGATACCGAAACTTTAATTTAGAGATGCGATTTTGGTTTGGTAACTTTTACAGATCGGTTATATCATAGAAAATAATTATATTATTCTATGGTTATATTAATGATAAGATTTTAATGATATAAATATTTATCAGTGTTTTTGCCAAAATGTCAATGTTTGTTGTTTGTAAATTGTTTGTTTGAGATTTTAAATTTGAATAAAGAATTTGAATCTTGTATAATATTACTCGTATAACCTATTATCAATATTGTTTATCAACTTATCAAAATAACTGTACTTCGGTATATGTTTACTGTTTAGGTAACCACAGAAAATGTTTATAAATTATAATTCAGCTATGTAACACTTTTTACAATTTAAACATCCATTAAAATGTTATCGATTAATTAACTACAGAGTCGGCAACTAATTTACAGAATTTACAGATTCTTATGCAACTTACGTATTTGCCTATGAATTAATTCAATAAATAATTGTTTAATGTTTATTTATAGATTGACAATGTGTTTGTATGTTCAAAAATTTAAATAAGTCAGCTGAAGGGTATGTTCTCGTATAATATCAAAAGGAACATAATATAATTTAATTATAAGAATAATATACTTAAATCAAGCAAAAAAAATAGTTTTTACTTAAACAACTTTAGTTAATTAATGTAAATTTAACAAATAAAATATCAAACTGAAGTAATAAGCTATTTCAAAGTCAATTTAAATTATTTTCATTATTATTACAAGAAAATGTAGTAAAAGTGATTAATTATAATTATATTTAAAATTTTAAAATTATTTCATTTAATTCACAAAATGAGATATAATAAATATAATTATTACAAGAATATTTATGACATAATATAGGTTTATGATAATAATTCATATACAATGTTTTTCACACCAGTTCTTTAAACTTTTGTATTTAATATCTAATGATAAAAATAAAACAAAATGCATAAGTAAACGTTACTGGGTTATATAGGTAGGTTGGTAGGGATATATTTAAAAAAAAAAATTTCAAGATAAAAATTAGACAAGTTCAATTTATTAAACACATCTGCTAGCAAGGCTGGACATTAAGGATATAAAAAGTTAAAATTAAGTTAATTTTAACTAAATTATAAACAATAGGCTAATTACAATTATGCTGATAGTTATTTAAACATTATATTTAGTTATAACAAACCATAAAAAATAAATTTGTAAAATATTATTATGGAATTATAAATATTTTTATTCAATGTATAATTTGTTTGTAGAAAAAATTACGGTTTTAGTTTTTTCATAGTATAATGGTAGTGTCAGACTTATTCAATTTGACTCAATAAAATGTTGTATTTTTAAATTTGCAGTTAAAAATTATAGGCTATTCCTTGCTGATTTCAAGATCTTCATAGACTTTAATTATAGCTTTAATCTTTATTTCTGTTTTCCAGTAGTTTTTACGAACTTAAATAAGGAATATTCCAGCTATGTTTTGGCTTATTTAGAATTTATTTAAATTCCGTTGATTTCTAAACCCTCCGATTAATTTTGAAATAGATAAACGACGATCTCCAAGAAGGGAACTGAAGTCATTATGCCAGACTACGATAGCATTGATTATTTTTGATTAATAATCTAGCGCTGTTTCATAGCAATTGGCAATTAAAATTTGAGGTTTGGAGGTATTAAACCAACACTTTTTCTTCAGGGTTTTCCAATTAACGTCCTCTCAAATTAATCATTGAGGTCAGAAAGCAAATACTCATTAGTCATTATCAATGTACAATTTCATCTTTATACCTCTATTATAGCAATCTACAATATTAATCTGTTGAAAAAATATAAATGCAGCTATTTTCCGTATATATAAAGCGAAATTTAGATCGTCTTTATCGTCATATTTAACATTTATGTCATGGTTAGCTTGTATTTTTCTCCAAATAGACTGACTGAAGTGAAAAAAAAGTATTCTCTATTTTTAGTACCTTCAAAACATTACTTGAATCCCAGTATTGTTAAGTATTTAAATACTTTTAAAATACTTTTGATGAATGTATTTTAAATACTCAAAGAAGTACTTTTTGTTAGTATTTTTATTCCAAGTACTAAATACATTTATATATATTTTTTTATTTAGTTCTAGTTTTGTACCTATTACAAATATTAATAACCAATGTTTACGTATTTTAATTTTAAGATATTGTTTCTGTAATATTAATTATTATTTTATAACGCCACGACCAGTTGATAGGGATTTTATGTGCGGGAATACGATGCGATAAAGATTTTAATTGATTTTATTAATGGAATATCCTCTCTATATTCTACATAGTAAACGGTCAACCAGCCAATTATTGTTCACCTAAAAATAAAATTATTTGTTTCTGACGCCAGCGACTGGCATTATTTATTTCTTTTATGGCTGTATACCTCTCAAGAATTAAAATATTGAATTGATTATAGTAAGTTATATAGTAAACTTATTATAAGATTACAGAATGATTAACTCCCATCGGTTCCACTCCTGTATACCAAGGCTCACGTGACATGGACTCCACGAATTTTTATTTTCGATCTATAAATATTCATCATCGTATTGATATTATTAAATTATATAATATTAAGTGATTAATTCCAATCCAATACCGCGCATTTTCTGTTTTCCGCAAATAAGTGTACAACGTAAACGTGCCCAACGTGAAATTGTGAAATGGACGATCCATGTCATATTAATTTATCATTACCGAATAACATATAAATATTCAAATATAAATTTAAATGTATTGAAGTAAAAAAAAGTATTTGTTAAGTATTTTAAATACACTTTACACAAGTATTTAACAGTGTATTCTGAATACATTTGAAAAGTATTTTTAACAACACTGTTGAATCCACTGATTTATGCATGGTCACTAATTAGGACAAGTCTTGGTTTCAACAATTTACGTTGTTCTAGAACACGGGTATATGCATATTATGTGGCAACAATGCATTAACAGTGGTGAGATGTTATTATATTTAACTCCGTAAATAGTGAAAATTTGTTGGAATAATTAAAGCCTAATCTTGAAAGTATCATCAGGATATTCACATATGGCCATCATGTCCAGCTTCGTTTAAATTAAGTCCACTATCAAAATGCAAAAATATTTCTCCTGCAGTCATTAATGTATAGTTTTCGGTTATAACTAAATTTATAAATTCATAGGACATAACAAAGTCAAAGCAGCTTAGTATTTTGCTTTAAACATTGTTAGATTTAACCAAGAAATTGGAAGCATAATTCCTGCAATACCCATAGGATAACTCAATGTGGATAAAGCTAAAATTTATTGAGGTTAACTGTAAACGTTCGAGTATCTTTAATATTTTACAATAATTCCTGAACATTATTTTCAACAACATACAGAAAATGATTATGCTTATGATATATATATAAATCTGTGTCATTGTCTGTCCCAATTCGTCCAAGGTATTTTTATTTGCGTTATTCCATACATATTTTTAGTATTTTCATTAGTAAAAATTCATTAGTTTTCATTAGTTGAAAGTCTAAAAACCAAATGAAGATATCCTTTCTATCTATTCACGTAATAAATTTATATTGCGTTAATATGTATAAATATAATGTATAAGTAGTACCCTATAGTACTCTTTTCCTCATCTACATCCCTATTTATTTGCACTTGTCAATATAACTAACCGACTAGAATGAGCTACGACGACGATCAATCAAACGCACGAAAATGATAAGAAAACCACATAAATATTTCAATATTATAAATACCTTAATATAAAATTAAAGATTTCAAGTGTAAACGATATCTTTACAATTTTTACTAACGATGAAAATTCGCTTTCAAAAGCAACGAGATACGAAAATCAACGTCTGCGTATAATCGGCGAGTGTGAAATTTAAAATGTCGTTTTTACAGTTAATTAGTATATAGTAATTCTTCATCGTCTAATCACACTAACCATTGATTAAGTCTGTAAGATAATTATTACATTCATTTTAGATATGCTAATTATATATTTATTACTTACTTTTGTTATTTTTATCTTTATAAAATTCGGTGAATAGTTTAGCACAACCTGAAAAATATTTGTTTAATTAAGGATACTCGTATTAATAATGGCCGTACAAACAATTAAGATCGATCGGCCGATTGCAGATGACGTCAAAGTTGATCTTCCATTATTCGAATTAAGTTTTATACATTAAGTAAATAAATCACTACATAAAAAACTTCTAACTTTTTTTTATGGAAGTCGATATTAAAATAAAAAATGTAGTAAATGGAATAGTATTTGGATCTATTCTACTATCCACTAAAATTTATATACAAAAAAAAAAAAAAAAAATGTATATATAAATTTATTAGAATTATTATTTTTAAACATAAAGACTGATATTCAATAATATTTATTTTTGTAAATTAATTGTTCGCTGTTATGTAATTAAAAAAATAGCTAGGATTTAATTAAATATTATTAGAACATTCACTAAGTATACGGGTGATAAAACTGTGTAATATTATATTAATATACTTAATAATATTATTAGTAATAATTTAATAACAAAGATAAATTTCTAGATTTGTTAATAAATTTTAGTTATATGGTTATATTTTAATTTTGATAATTATTGTTAATTAAAGAAAAACTACAATTTTCGTGAAAAATGCACTAAAACTTATAAAAATGCATTAAAAACAATAAAAAATTCCCTTTATACCGAAATAAAAACGTCAATAAATGCAAAATAAAAATCACTTTTTAATAGTCAGTATCACTCGAAACATGCTTTGCAATTACGGAGCTACTCGTATATTATGTTTTGATCCACCAGTAAAAAAATGGCATTACATCAAAATCTCAGCCCTGCTTATTTCGTATTAATAATATTTTTAACATGGAGCATGATTTGATGCGCTTAGAATCAGCCTGTGATGCACACATATCACCAGCAAAATGAAGTCTAATAAAGGTACTAAAAAGGTGTTAGACAAGAATGGACCAAATCATATAATTGGGAATAAGGCGTAAAAGAAGAAGATGATGATTCGCTTATAGGTTGTCAATTTCGAATCGATTATTTTCGTATGAAGAGTTATATACAAATGGATAATATTATTATTTAAAATAAAATTATAGTTATTGTAATTGTTTATTTATATAAATTACAATTATTTTTTAATACAAAAAAAATATATATATACATTCGTATACTCACGAAAAATGAAAACACAATTTAAAAAATGGCACAGAATAATTCAACTGCCTAATGCTCAGCGTTCATATTATTTATCAAAAGAGAAATAAGAAATATGTTGGAATATTAAATATATAAATATATAGGTATAAAATATAAATAAATAAATTACGACAATAACATTATTTTTGTTGATAGTATGTATAATAAATATTATCATCATGCTGAGTAATAATAATGACATAATAACAGGTTCATGATTCCATATAATCTATCAGAAACCATCTAATATGCGCATGCACATGTCACCATAGTGTACATGTCATAAATGCATTACTTTGTAAAACTTAGAAACTTACAAAACTCCACAATTTTTCAATATTAAATTCTTATTTTTTTACATAAAAAATTAAAAAACCATTTTCAACGTAACACAGTAAAGTAGTCAATGAACTTATATCATTTTACATAAATGTAATCAAACTATACTAAGTATATAGAATTTTTTCTGGCTTTTTGGTCTATAATGTTTTAAAACAGAACGCTTTCAATATCTTTAAGCTTAAACGCTAATCTTTAACTGATTGAAAGAATTTCTTTAGGTATCATTTATTGACACATATTTCTGAATTAACAAAAAACGGAATCCACGACCTTTTGTATTTTGAATATTAATACCTAATTTAAATTATTACAATAATATATATCTCTATGTATCTATAAAAATATATACCTATAGATAATTAGCTACCAAATAATTACCAAAACTAATTTATAAATGAAATCATTCCATACACTACCGAAAATATGATTTACCAAAAATATATTTATATATTATAGGTAATTATAATATATTATGACGAAATGTTTAACAGTTATAATGTTACCTCTAAAATTCTCTATATCTTCATTTTCTAAATAATGAAATAATTAATCAATATCTAATATTATATTATTTTTAACGGACTATCTATAATATGAACGAAAGTTAAATGTTAAACATATTAAACTAGAAAATTAAGTATACAGTATATTTTTTTAAATAACACAACCTCACTCAAAGGACAAGAATTGTTCTCACCTCTAAGTTGTGATGTTGTCTATTCTATTGGAAATATTTAAGAAGATCTCACTACTTTTGAGAGCACAGAATAATTTGATCATTAATCGAGTTATATCAAAAAATACAAATTTAGTTACATCCTATAATTTATTGAGAGTATTTACAATTTTGCGTAGGTAAGGTAAAAATAACTGATTCTAAATATTAAAATATTCATTCATAGATTTCTGCTGGACTCGAAGATGTATACAAAGGTCAATTAAAACATAATATTGCATGTTGTTACCTATCTAATTAAAGTTTGTTTATTAAAACATTGACAATATATTAAATAAATGCTAATTTTTTTTGGTTCTTATTGGATGATATTACATATATAAATATTTATTGTTGATGGCAACAATAAAACTTTAAATAATATAAAACTGAATCTTAACATAAATCAATATGAAATACACATTTTAACTTACTCATTTGTTTAGCCTTCTTGATATTATTAGAAAATGATGCTATAAGTGAAAGAATTCTTAAAAATTATTTTGTTAATTACAGCAGTATTAAACCATTAACCAGAAATACAAATAAGACTATTTCATAGAATTATGTATCCATCGATCGTAACTATTTTTAATAAGGGAAATGGTGTATAGATAAATATTTTATAGATCATTGATTGTGTGAGTGTGTGTACTTACAATGAGTGTATCCATATACGTTTAAATTTTCTATAAAATACAAATCAAAATTAAATTGATTGTAGAAAATTTTAATTATATTTACTAAATCAATTTTCTAACTGTAATATAATTTTGCAGTTTATTAAAATTATTATTTAAGTAATTTAAGTAATATCACTCTTATAATTTTTAAGTTTTGAACGTTCAATAATAAATAAAAAATATATATTTTAAGTGAGACAGATTAAAGAGTATATTTTTATGCAAATTTTGATGTGTCGACTTTGTAATTTACTCAAAATGTCGATATTAGTAATTTTTTCATTTATTAGAAAAATAATATTTCTGACACATCATTATTTGTACCGAACTATTTGTATTATTATTTTTTTTTTCAACCCGAAGGTTGGTTTACAACTCCAATTCTCCATTCTAACCGGTTACTCGCCTTTTCTTTAAGTTCTTTAAAGGTTTTGACTTTTGCATCACATTTTATTTGTCCTATATAAGAGTTTTGGGGACGTCCTGCAGTTTTCTTTCCTTCTATCAGATTCTACCTAACCTACCCTCTAATATTACATTGTGTAACCCTTCTGGGTGTCTCAGGACATGTTCAACCATTTTCAAACGTTTTGTTCTAATCACATCTATGAGTGTACGTTTTTCTCCCACAGTTCTTAGTACTTCTTCATTTGTTTTCCGCCCTATCCAACTTATCTTTCCATACGTCTCCAACACCACATCTCGAAAGCTTCTAATTTTTTCTTTTTAGTATCATATATCACTTAAGTTTTACATCCATATGTTGCAATTTTCTATACATATATTTTTATAAGTCTTTTCTTGATATTGAGATGTAACTTTTTTGAAGTGAACAACTTATGTTTTTTACTAAAGGCAGTTTTTGCTAATGCTATACGTTGTTTTAGCTCGCGGACACTTTTACCATCAGATGTGATTTTACTCCCTAGGTATAACATTTCCTCTACTTGCTCCAGTTTTTGACTACCTGTGTATACATCAGCTTTTACTTTCAGGTCTCTGGTGCAGAAAAGATCTTTGTTTTTGCACTATTTATTTTCATTTCTGATGTTCTTAGCATTTCATTCATTTCTTCAACTGTACGCTGTATGTTACCTTCACTACAGTATCATCGGCAAAACGTATCATTGAAACAATTTCTCTACCAATTTTGATTCCAATATTTAGTCTTGTTAACTTTGCTTTCACTGTATTTATAACTTTTTTGATGTAGCAGTTAAAAAGTGATGGTGATAACGTACGCCCTTGTCGGACTTCTATTTTTATTTGACCGTTAGTCGTGATTTCTCCTTTTTTAATGCAAGCTGTCTGATTCTTGTAAAGACTATAAATTATTTTTAGTTCTTATTGTTCAATACCTATTTCTCGTAGTGTGAGCATCATTTTGTTCCAATTTACTTTGTCGACGACCTTTTCCAGGTCTATGAAGGCCAAATATGCAACTTTATTTTTATCGATCTGTTTTTCTATAAGCACTGGTAGTCCTAAAATTGTTTCTCATGTACCTTTTTGTCTTCTAAATCCATATTGATTATTTTTTAAGTAATGCTCCACTTTTCCTTCTATTCTTCGATTTATTAGTTTTGTTAGGATTTTTGAGACATGTGTCAGTAGACTCAATGTTCTAAACTCTCCATAGAGATGCTCCACTTTTATTTAGTATAGTTACAATTATGCTTTTACAGTAATCATCCGGCATCTCCTTTTTCATATATATCCCGAGTTATTTAGTATAAAGCGTCCTTTATCTTCGTACTAGCACATTGTAATAATTGTGCTGTTATATTATCAGTCCCAGGCGCTTTATTTTGTTTCAAGTCATAAAGCGCTAGCTCAAATTATGATCTTAAAATGGGTAGCTTCGTTTCTTCCACATTTGTTGTAATTTCTTCCAGTTTTTCTCCCTCATAAAGCTCTTCAATATACTCTTTCCATCGTTATATTATGTTCTCATCACCAACTAATAATTGGCCATTTTTATCTCTGATATTAGTGCAATTTTCGTTTTCTCTTTCCCACAAATTGTTGGATCTTGCGATATGTGTAATCTATTTTGTTGACTTTGAATAGTTCATCAATTTCGCTACACTGTTGTTTCAACCATTCTTCTTTGGCTTTTCTGGCTTCTCGATTAACCTGGTTCCTTAGTTGGCGGTACTTTTGTTGTTCTTCTCTCGCGTTATTGTTTTTATATTTTCGTTTTTCATTTATAAGTTTTACTATTTTCTTGTCAATTCATGCTCTTCTTGGTTCTTTCTTTTCTTTTTTTTGCAACACAGTATCCGCCACCTTTTTGATAGCTGATTTTATGTTCTCCCATTTTATATTCAAAGGATCATCTACGTTTGTTTTTTGGTATTCGCAATCCATGTGGCGTCTATATTGTTCTACAACCTCTGCTCTTTTAAGTAATCTGACACTATATTTGTCTTGCTGTACTTTTGGTCTTTGTACTTTTTTATATTTCGATCTAAAATATTTACCGAACTATAAGTCTAGTAGTCTAAATAGTAGACTACCTGTAACATACAGGTCCAAAAACCGATAATTATAGCGACTTTATTTAATATTGATCAGTGCCGTAGTTAGGCACAGGCAAGAGGACTTTTGCTATGGGCACAGTATTACAAAAGGCGCAAATTTAATGATATTTATAAATATAAATAAATTTTCTTTAATAACACACATAGAATGTTTAAGATACGAAAACATAGTTTTAATAATATTATAGCACATAGCCATACAATTAATGAGTTTTAATTATAATTCATAATTTTTTACATTAGATTGCCAAGGGCCCTAATACCCCTTGCTACGGCGCTGATATTGATGTGTCCGCAAAGCCCAATGGCCACTCTCGTAGAACCCCAGAGTTTTGCCGAACATAGTTTGAGAACCGTATATAATAACCCTATATAATAATTTTAAAAAACTGCATTTAAAAATATTTATTTTTCATGGAGATATTACAATTAGTAAATAGATCAATAGGTTAATATTTAATTATGTATAATAGAATAGTATTCATAATATGTGTAGAATTAGGATTTCCGTCTCGCTACCATGCATTCCAATATCACTATCTTTTCTAACTATAAACATCTTATTTAGGTAGTCTTTGTTTCCATTTCCATCTACAACTTTTTACGTGATAACAATTAATGTCTTTCAATTATCTATCCTAATAATTAATATCAACCTTACCAAACTATCTCACCTTGATCACTCTGATTATAAACCATAAATATATGATTTTTTTATTTTATCAATTTTTGTCATTCCATACATATCCAGTCGCATTCTGATCTCCGCTATTTTAATCCTTTCTTTAGTTTCCACCCAGTGTCTTTCACTTAAATACATACATATTAGTGGTTGCACTATTGTTTTGTTATACTTACCATTCAATTTTATTGTTATCCTTTTGTCATTAAACATCCGTTGGTTTCATAATTTCATTCATCCCCACGTATTTTTCAATTCCACCTTGGAACGACTATTATAATGTAATACAAAAACTAAGTACATCAATCTATGAGACTTACACACTTCATTAAAGCTCATCTCTAATAAATAAATTATCCTATCAATTCCATATTTACTCTTGCAAAATTATATACGATCACTTCTGTTCTACCCCAATAGCCTTCGTTCATTCATTTCAAGTGGTGTTCATAGGATCTGGGTTCAGTAATAAATAAATAAATCGTAAATATATCCTTACCTGCACATTCTTGAAGAAAAAATAAAATTGATTTTCGTAGATAAATGATTAGTTATAACTTATATGTAAAACAATTATATTTATATCTTATCTACTAAATTAATATAAAGGTATTCGAATAATAAAATTTGAATATTGATTAAATTCGCTACACAATTAAAAACATAATTCTATTTAGACGTTTCAGTGTAACTAAACGCATAAAAAATAAAAAATACAACATTTTTTCTAAATTTATGAATCGAACAATTATTATCTAATAAAGTAATAATTTACAAATTAAAATTCATCTGTAGATTTTTTAATATTCAATTTAACAAAAACTATATCAATTTTAAGTTAATGATGCTATTTTGTTAATATTTTATGTTGATATTTTAAAACAATATAGTTTTGAAGGTCACTAAGTGCTTAAAGACTTAGGCACACCATGGTAAATAACTTAATATATGCATACCTAAATATTAATGCGCGTAATAATTTTATAAATTATAATAAATATATGTGTTATATACTATAAGTATAAACATAATGATATACTGATACATATGATATTGTGTACAAAATTATAAAATATGCAGCTATAAAAACATTTATCATAAAATAATCACCACATTTGTATTGCCTACGTTGAACAAAATACTTTAATTATATAATTTACTTACTTTTTGTGCACCAATCATATATATACAGAAATTTTTGGTTTCCTAGAATGTGGAAACTTGAGATTAATAAAAATTAATAACCACAAATATAAGCCAATAATCAATTATATTCTCACGAAAATGACAAGGATACAAACTAATATTAAAATAGGATTTAATAAAATAAAATAAATGTCCAAACAATTATACTATGCTCATGGTTTCGTCTATTAATTCATATGGCTTCAAAATAATAATTTAAATGTATCGTATAATGTCGTAATTATGAAACGAATAGTTTACCCTAATGATATTTTCACGATTTATTTACTCAGCACTAACTTAAAACATATTATTACTTAATAATGGTTAGATCACTTAAAATAAGATAGGTTGCCGGTAGAGAATAATAATATTTATTTTATTTTATGAATTTAATCAAATAAACTAAATAAAATAAAACACATAAACTAAAAGTTAAATTAGACCATAATTTGAAGCATTCACAAGGAAACGCACACATATTATTATATAACATAACGTGGCTGTCGGATTCATCTACAATTTGTAATAATTTTGATCATGTTTTCACGACAGCAGATACTTAATAATATAAAAAAGCATTATGAAACTTTTTCGGTTAAGTCTTCTTAAGTGGCGTAATAAGAACTTAGTATAATATTAAAATATCTACATAATTTCTATTTTTCATTATTTATTTTTTTGTTGTTGGTTTTATATCGAATAACTTTTTATCTACTATCATATTTATATTAATTAGTTCCAACTAATTAAAGAAGAAAAAATATGTAAGTATTTGCAATTATTCATAAATATTAAATTGAGACAGTTATATACAGTTATACAGTATTATAAGGACTGTAATAAAAAAAAGGGGGAACATCAATTTAGGATGTTCCTCCTTCGTCCCTTCGGTCCTTGGAGAAATTAGTGTTATATTGTAATTAATTATATTTGAATGCAATTATATTACATTAGAAAATACGATTCTGAGCGAATCTCAATATCCTTATATATATATTATACTGATAATACATTTCAATACTTTACCACGAGTATAAATTACACGTGTATATATTCAAAAACAATTTCAAATTCATACGATCAAAATTCAAGGAGTTATCATTTCATAATTAAAATTATCAGTTACGATTTTTAAAATATTTTATAAAAAGATTAAGTAGTATAATGTAAAGCTTCTACAAAATTTTCAAATCGATAAACCCAAAATTGTAGATAATATTCTTTTTTTTTTTTGGAAAAAAGTTCATAGCTCTATATTTTACCAAATAATCAACTAATCCGTTCCAAAATTTTATCACACTCAATTAGTTATCACGAAATAAAAAATAAAAAATTACGAAAATCTTAATTTTGCCATTTTTTGATATTTTTTTATGTCCTAGGGAAAAACTTTGGAAAAATTTGAAAAATTAGCTGAATAAAGTACCAGCTAGACGTCATTTTCTACCGAATGCATACCATACTTGTCGTAATCGGACCATTATTTCTACCCGAAAATTGTTTCATATATAAAATAGAAAAAAAAACATTATTGTAGAAACAATACATTCCTCGCTCCTCACAGAATCTAAAAGTTCTGAAGTATTTATTCTTCATTCATATTGAATTACCAATAACAAATCTCATTCCAAAGTTCAATAAAAGATTCTGAATAGTAGCCTTTTGACATTTTTTTATATACCTAATAACATACATATACATAAGTAATAATACTAAAAATTTTCTTTCCACTAATAATTTATTACTTACCCCTGCTAAAGTTATTTAAATATACTATATATTCCAATTTCAATATTTCATTGTATTCCATGGGTTTATCTGGATTGGTAGACGCACTATCTATTTTATAAATTTAATTATTTCTGTTATTAAAAAAGAAGAAAATAAAAAAGTTCTGACAAGGTATGAAACTCTGTGAATGAAATAGAGATAATGTATTAGACGACGATTTAATGAAAAATCCCAAAAGAAGAAATAGAGCAAGTAGTGTGGAACATAGGTGTGGTAGACATAATTCGAGAAGACAAAGTTTGGAATGCAGTTAGAAGGATGAAAAATAAGAAAACTATCGGATCTAGCGAAGTACCAATAAAGGTTAGATGTTGGGAATCATCAGCACAAGGTGGTTAACAAGTTTAATATAAATTTAATAAGATGTCAATGAATGGAAAAATGCTAGGAAAAAAGAGAAAAAGATTTTTATTATGCATTGTTTAAGAAAAAAGAGACGTACCTACAAGAAAATGTGATAATTACAAAGGTAAAATGAATGAGTCTATGAAATCGTATGCAAGTTTGGGTAAAAGTTGTAAAAGAGAAAATGAAAAGTGAAACTATATAATCGAAAAATCAGTTTGTATTAATACTAGAAAAATTGGTATCACGTAATGTGATCGCGGAAATAACGTCGCGGTAATTTGGTCGCTGTAAAATAATCGCAGATATAAAATGGTCGCAAACTATTTAGACGCGATAAGAAATATATTATATATTCTACACATTCGTTGTGTATAGAAAATAATAAATCAATTTTATATAATATTTCTAATTATATTATAAATATCGATATATTTTTTATTGCTGTAAAATGAGCACTGACAAATAATATTTAGTGTTATTTTTTAATAATAATATTATTGAGGGCTTTCTTTTCCTGTGTAAATAGCATTATAGTAATTTACATTTCATAACCGTAATTACTAGTAACGAGTGTCGTTAACATACGTTAAGAATATGTCTTTAAATTATATTTTAAGCCAAAAAAAAAAATAATTATGAGTATTGATTTATTTTGTTCATAGAAAAGATAGCAACGGTGATGAAAATGGAATTCGGAAGTGTAACGATTACAAAAAATTGAATTGTTGTGGTCGTGTACGTACAAATAATGATAAAGTTATAAAATATGTTGAACATAATCATGTATCTGATAGAAAAATATAATCTTATAGAAAAATTAAAGTGTATGCAATTCATCAATGATTATTTGAAGGAAGTGACAAAAATAACTCAACTGAGTAGGTATTTACGATATCATTAGAACTAAAGCATCGAAAATTCGAAAGTTAGTAAAAATAATATTATATTATAACTATAGAAATATTAAATAATTGTAATTAATTGTAAATGTAATTTCGATATTAATTAATGATTGAGAATATAAAAACAAAATTTAAATGTCTTATTATTATTCTAGTATTATGTTTTAGGATATTACAGCATTTGTGGTCAATTATCATCGATAAATTAATTTAAAAAAACAATTTAACGAACAATTTCACGCTCAAACAGTTCTCGCTCATTTTGTACTTGCGCTCATTTTATAGGGACCAAATTACTGCCACGATATTGCTGCGACAAATTTACATGGAACCAGAAAAATCATCAACGGAACCAATATTTTGTATAAATCTAATGATGGAAAAATACAAAGAGGAAAAAGGAAACTCTGTATATTTATTAATTTAGAAAAGACAAATGATAGAGTTCCAAAAGACGTTTTAGAGTGGAATTGGGGGGGAAAATGAGTACCAAGGAAGTATATTAAACTAATAAAAAACATGTATAGGTCTGGCTGATATGGTTCAAGTACTTAAGATCTATAATGCAAAAGAATGGTAGATCTGATGAGGATATGAAAAATAAGATAAAGTGTTAATGAAATGGAGGCAAGAATCGGATGATTTATGTAACAAGAAGATACCAATAAGATTGAATGGTAAGTATTATAAGAAAGTAGTGAGGCCAGCAATGTTTTAAGGATCAAAATGTTGGGCAATGAATGTAAAAATTGAAAAGATGATGAGTGGATCGGATATGAGAATATTTAGATGGATGTGCGGAGTAATAGATTAAATATAACAAGAAATTATTATATAAGGGGAAGTGTAAGAATTGTATCAATTGTAGGGAAATATGAGAGAAAATATGCTAAGATGGGCATGTTATGAAGAGATAAAAATAAATGTAAGAGTAGGAGAATAATAAATGAGGATATATAGAATTGAGAGTTATATGAAGATTGCTGGTGTGAATTTATGACATGTAATCTATGGAGGTATAGGACAAAGGTGGTCCCAACCATATAGTCAGTAGTTAAGACGAAGAAAAGGAAGCAATAATCTTCTTTAACGATATGAAAATAACATAAAAAGCTTATTAATATTAAAATATACAGTTATTTGTTTAATTCAATATCAATTACATTTAATTTTAACTAACGTTTAATTATTTATTCGACAATAAAATTGTGCTAAGAAATAATTAAATAAAATCAATTTATGATACACAAATAAAAATACAATAACTTCCTACTTTTTAAAATTGTCTGCAAGATTTTTTGAGCATCTAAATAAAATAATTAATATAATGTTTCATATATAAAAACGTTTAAAACAAAATACATATTTTGATTAAAGAATAATATGATTATTTAATTTGATATTTTAAAAATTATTTATTTCATTTATTTTATTTTACTTTTAATAATATTTACTAGATAATTTATTAGCAAACATCCAATTTATATATTTATCAGCATCAGGAGTATTAGAGTCTAAACAAAACGATTACGATTTATTAAGGTTGGTAGAAACAACACATAAAATTATTGTATTGTGTGTTTAACCCCATTGGAATCCATACCATAAACATCATGACGATTAATAATAATAATTTATAAAATTACCTAATATACAACTTAGAAACTAAATTATAGTTTTATTTTATTTTTAATATTAGTTAAATTGTTCAAAAAATCCTCCTATCTAGTAAATTTCTACTTCACTTTCTTAATTCAAATTATTTCTGTTAGTTTTATTTCTGTTTTTCCTATCATTAACTTTATATCAAGAGACTTTCTCGATGTCCAATATATATTTAGTTTCGTTAGAGATTAGACAAGTACTATTTTGTAACATATAAAAAAATTTGAAATCATATCATGTGTGTTTAATAATGATATGAATAATAATCGGTTGCGCGCGCGCTCACATACACACGTTTTATGTTTTCGTGAATTTTAATGAGTTATCTATATATTATGTTGTTGTGAATTATAATCGCGAAAAGGCCGACGCGTGGAGTTATTATTAGTTATATATATATATGTATTTTTATCTGTGTTTTTATGTTCATAGGCAATTATCGAGTCGTCCTGAAAATATTGTTGTTGACATAGAATAAGACTACTAGAACGCCGACTCGGCCATAATTTATGGAATTAGCTACACTAGCGCAGCGATTGAAACTCTTCTGCAACTTAAATCGATAATGCATTAAATCGATAGATAGAAAACATTTATCTATTGTTTTAATTATCAATATTCTTCAATTTCTAAATATACTTTTATATTTCAATGCTCCCTTTTCAACACTACTATAGCTGGAACTACTAAAATTTTCGCAATACACCAAATACGTTTTTCCCACATAAGACTTTGATAGTCTCTCCAACTTTTCATTCCCAATCTTTTGTACCCACAATGCAAACTCATCTTCATTCAAAGGAAACACATGCTTTCTAGTCGAATTATCACTCTTACAACCTAAATCATAACATTTATTAGATGGTATTATTATACAATATTCAATAATAAAATAACAAAACAATAATATAAGATAAACAAAAATTAATTCATAATTTCAAATAACTGTGATCTTTCAATAATGAAAATTGTAAAACATTCGAATATTCACGGTACAAGTCGCTTTAATCGCTTTTACACGATTAACATTTCTGCCTTTTTTACGGTTAGTATTTAATTATTTTGTTTATTCATGACAGAAACGAAATCTACATTGTTTATTCCATGATCAAATACACTAGCGCAGCGAGTGAAACTCTTCTGAGTTATGACAGATGTATTGTCTTAACGGGTATGAGTTGAACCCGCCTGGTTGTTGACGTTTAATATCGCTCGAGTGTAAACCATCTCGCGTTTTGTGTCGCGGAAGAGTTTTGTGTTGAATTCGTATTATATTTTTTAATATGTATCAGCGTTGTTGTGTGTAAGTACTGTGTTTTTTTTATTTATGCAATATTTGTGCGCTCAAAGAGCCAGGTTATTATAATATTATTATTAAATATACTGACGCTAATCGTCGATAGTTGTTCAGCGCTAATCGTCAATTGATTTATATTACCTATTATTATTATTATTGTTTTAAAAATTGTATACATTTATTTGTTTTATTATTATATATTTTTATTATTATTATTATAGTTTTGTAAATTGTATTTATATATTTTGTTATTATTGTTGTGCCAACCAGGCAATATCTAAATTTTATATTATACATTTTTATTTGAATTGTTACCATTTTTAATTAAGTAGGTGATTTTAATATTATTATTTGTAATTGGTGTCCGGGGTGCGCGTAATATTGTTTTTCGCTCCTGGCCCTTAAAAAGTGTTTTCATCCAAACAGTATGTCAATATGCTTTAACTTTTGTATTTAACTTTTTATTAATACTTACATTTTTCAATTCTAAATTTTTCTTTTCTCAGTGTTTCTTTTATCCAAAAAGAAAATTAGAAATTAATTTACCACAATTCATTTATATATATATATATATATATATATATATATATATATATATATTAGGGTGGTTCTTAGCTATAGAAAAAGAAAATTTTTTTAACTATTTTTTATTCCGCACCCCCCATTTTGTTCAATACTATTTAAAAGTAATTTGTGTAAATTTTTATAATAATTGCTCACCCCCTTCACGTGCCGAATGGGGGTTTAAAAATGGCCAAAGGGGGTAGTTTATAGTTATAGTTAATAGTTTTGAGTTTAATTTAAAAAATATAGCTCTTGACATAAAAATGTATAGAACTTAGATTTTAGATCATATTATTGTACATAAAAAGTATATAGATAAAATTTCTTGTACATCTACTATTTTCCAAGTTAAATTTAAATATACAAAAATTTAGTTTTTTCGGAAAAATTAATTTTTTTGCCATTATTTAAATGTACATGATGAACGGTAAATTTTGCGGCAAAATGTTCTATATCAAAATTATACTAAATTAAATTTTATAAAAGAAAGGTTATTTGTAAAAATTACATAGGAATGTCCGTTTCACTGTTAGGATGCAATTTTTTGTGATATCGTCGAAAAATTTCCGAATGTTTGTTGCCTATTTGTTGTTATGCGGGTTAGTTTACGGCTGCGATGTTTAATATTATTTATAATAAATGTTGTTTTATAAATCAATTATAATATGACATTAGATGTCATTAATATTTATTTAATATAATAAAATTGTATTTGTTAGATCAAAATTTAGTCCATCTTCCGGACCTGATATCCCATTATTTAAGAGATTTAAAAATCAATGGGAAACAATTAATACGTCACAATTTACAATCTGGTCGATGGACGTGAAAACCAATATTGTTCTTAATGATATAAGACATGACATTTTAATATTTGCTCAGAAAAAACTATTAAATGATTTTCCTCGTGATGATTACAAGGAATTTCTTCAACTTATAGTCATATTTTTAGGAGATATTCCTCCAGATGGTATCAAATTTCGTAGGCCTGGACCATATCATTTGGCTAGATGGATGGCAAAAGGTATATATTGTTTAAAAATAATGTTATTTCAAAATCAATTTAAATTAAATATCGGAGAAAAAGTCTATTCAAAGTATTTGCTGTTTTATTGACCCTTTTTAACTAACCCTTTGGCCATTTTTAAACCCCCATGCGGCACGTGAAAGGGGTGAGCAATTATTATAAAAATTTACACAAATTACTTTTAAATAGTATTGAACAAAATGGGGGGGGGGCGTTCGGAATCAAAAATTCGAATGTTCAAAAATAAGGACCACCCTAATATATATATATATATTTTAATTGATGTAAGTCTCATGAAATAAGTTTTGAACTATACTAATTTTACTCGAGAAAAATGTATTAACAGTTAATATAATGGTGTTGGCTGCTTATATTGTGTTTTTTTTATGTTTCGAATAAGAGCACGCAATGTGTAATATGTAGTGTTTGAAGTTTGAAATATTTCACAAAATCGTGAAATATTGAATTTTATTATTTTTAAGAACAACTATTTTTTATTAACAACAATAATACTGTACAATTGTAGATAACACGTATTTTTCATGCGGCGTGGCGCCTTAATAGGCTATGAAATCATAATATTATAATCATGCATTATTATTATCACAAATCACTTTTGATATAAACAAATATCCCGCTAATTTGAAAGATAATGTCACAAATATCTATATTAGACACGTCTATGTAACCATGGCTAAATATATAGGTATGTTAGCAAATTTATGATACGCAGATGTCATGGCGGCCACTGGCAGTGAATCCATTATCAATTATTATCATTAACAAATAACAGTAATAATTGGTCACATGTGAATATTGAGTTAGATATTTCCATGAAGAAACAGTAATAGTACTCTATGGATATTTCATATGATATATGTAGGTAGTAATATTCTACTTTATGGATCACTGCCAGCTGAGATTTTCTTTCATGAATACACATGCGCAAACTATAACAACATTTTATAAATTTGCTGACATACCTATATATTTAGTCATATATATAAAATATCTATATAACACGATAATATAGATATCTGTGGATTATGTTAACTTATATATAAATACCAATTTAATAATATTATATTGTTACTAGCAAAGGGCATATAGATTGACTTTGGCGAGTACGCCTTCAACGTACATGAAACTCTTTTTGTGGAGGAACATTTTTTTAAGGGAAATTTTGATAAGCCTTTGGCGGATTTAGGGGCGTCCGCGATCTAGTGGTTTACAGGTGACACCTTTTGAAATCAAATCGATTACGTTTTGTAATTCTGGAATACTTAAAATTTTCCCTATCGGGAACCTTTCATGTGATTAAACGGTGGCAATTGTATTTTCTTGTTTTTTTGCGTCATCTAACCTCCTGTAGCAGTGGAGTGAAAACAGAATCTATTTTTCGGAAAAAAATTGATTGAAAGTAAGGTGTATGCCTACGCAAACACGAAAAATCTCATAAGGTTAAATTGATTTCCTGTTAGGAGTGCGGTTATGTCGTACTCGGAAACATTATTCGACGGCTAATTTATTCCATCGTAGGTGTACGACTTTGTCGCACACGCCAGTTATCCACAGCAAATTTATTCCGTCGAAGGTGTACGACTTCGTCGCACATGACAGATAGCCAAGGCAAGTTTATTCCGAAGGCCGTCGATACGGGTGTCGGAAAGAGATAGCGTCATCGTAAAGACGATTTCGAAATGTTTCTATCGCCCGTCTCTCTCTAACGGATCTATTTCCTCCCGTTTCGATAAAGTTTAAACGATCGTTTTAGTGTTTTTAAATGTATTAAAATGACAATTTAAATAGGTAAACACATCCATAACAAAAATGTATCAATATAAAAAAATATCTTATTCTCAAGAGCCAAGGATATACGAACAATTATTAAACTGCACAATGCCACAATATCAGCTGTTGCATAATAATTGTTAATAGTCTTATTCTATAATAATAATTTTGACTCCATGGATTGATGTTAAAAAAATTACTATTATCTAAGCATAGATGTATTTAGCCAATATTAGTATTAAGGTGTGACCAATATGAATTGATAACAGGGATAAATTGATATTAATATTGTGTTATCATTTTACAGTCGACTGTTGGTTGATAAGACCGTCAGTTCATCAGTAATATTTACATTTGAAATAAAATGCCAAATTCAACATAAATAAGTTGTATGTAACTATTTTAATAAATATTCTACTTTTACGCAAGTACAGTGTAAATGAATAATGTACGTCATACTTTTAATTTAATTTTGAGTGTTTTCATAATTTTCTCAAAACATTTTATGTATTCAAAATTTCAAATCAATGTTATGTTAAACAACGTTTAAAACGGCCAATTATACTACAAAGGTGGTTTTTGTCAAGTCACGCGTAATTGTTTTCAGTCGCTGCACACACGTACGTAATACGCGACGTCGACGCGAAAAGGTAAATTGAGTTATCGACGTGAGTAAAAATACACCAGCGTACCGTAAAAATTTCTATAGTCGTTAAAAACACGAAAAATCGTCATTTCAAAACATTTAAAAACGCTAAAACGATCGTTTAAACGTTATCACAACGAGAGGGAAAAGATCCGTTAGAGGGAGACGACCGACTGCGCCACTCCGAAAACGACCATACGATAACGCTATCTCTTTCCGACACCCGTATCGACGGCCGTCGATCGGCGCTCGGGAAAGTTTCGATAAGCGATTACCGTTATCGTCCTCTACGGCAAAACGCCACGGATATGACGATAGTTTTTCTTTTCCAGCAAACTTAATCTTTTTTATCCGCTTCCATAGGAAAATTCCGAATATATAGATAATATATAGAATAGATCCGACTCGGAAAAGTGATCATGAACTCTGGCTACGACGAAGCCGTCCGGAAAACTCGTAAATTTTAATAATTTAAAAACCCCAAAACAGCTATTGGAAGAAACGGCACGAAATGGACCTATTTTATAATAAGAGAAGAAAAAGATAGTTAATTGTTTTTCATTTATATTTTTATTACTTTATTTTTTTTCCATTTTTGTCATAAAGTAAGACAATCATGTTTTTTCCTGGCTTATATTATTATTATTTGTCATTAAAGGCAATTTTATTATCATAATCGAGACGAAATATCTATATTTAGAAAATATTGAATGAATAATATACGAAATATTAATAATAATTAGTTATGCGTGTCGTTAGTGTATCATTTGTTATATACCTAAATCTATAATAATCATATTATTTATTATTATTTTTCACATTTATCCGACAACTTTATGTGATTTATTATATTGTTTTCTTGTACATTTAATATATGTTTTATTTATTATGTGATAGCAATTGTAATATACGTATTATATTTAAATAGTAGGATACTATATAATATGGGTTTCTAAATTATATAATTTATACACATTATACTTCATTATATTATTTGAGAATCCAGATGGTATAATATTTTAAATTATACTAAATAGTAAATACTATAAACGATTTGTTAAAGTTTAACGGTTAAACGATCGTTTATAGTATTTGCTTATACTTAAGTATTAGTTTTATTTTTACTATTATTAAATGAATTAAATATATTAAAAATAAGCTGAAACCTGATGGTTTTAACCTCAGTTAAACCCCTAATTTTTAATGTTTTTGGGGGGGCTAAGCACCTCAGGCACTCAACAATTACCACCTATAGACAGCCTTGTAAGAACCTCTCTCCAAAAATGACTTAGCATTGATTGACACAAGTGTGAGCCCAACAATAATAAAAACCCCGACATTAAGTTCCGACACTATAGTCGTCATTGGTTTTTTTCAGTAAAAAAAAACAAAAAAAAATCGTAAAAACCAATACATGATATAATTAATGTAAGGCAAAAAGAACCAATTAAGCTAAAAAAAAATTCCTCACCCTAGATCGACACATGCCGCAGTCAACGTGTTATCATGTATCATATGATGAAATACTTCATGAAATATTTCACAATTTTATATTTTATGAAATTTTCAAACACTACTAATAAGGCATAAATAAAAATGTACAATTAATATAATATAAAATTTATTTACTCACATCCATTTAATTTTAACGTTTAAATTGATGAATTACTGTATACTTACCCATACATAAATGTTCAACTATATACAAGATAAAATAGAAAATATAAATAACTCAATAAATAAAAAAGTGGAAAGGTCGATAAAAATATTTCTTCTTCGTCCTTTCAGTTCTCGGAGAAATTAGTGATTTATAATAATTGAGATTTGAATGTAATGTTATTGCATTCGAAAATATTATTCTTAACGAAACTTTGTCAGATATACAATATATTATACTAATAATCCATTCCATAATTTTACAACGCCTTTAAAATACCTTTAATAATACTAAAAAAAATTTTCATGTCCCTACACGTTCAATACTGAATAAGTTATCACAATATATTTAATATCAAATTAACGGAAACTGTAATTATGCCGATTTTCCGTAATTTTTTGATAATTTTCTTCTCCCGAGAAAAAACTCTTGAAAAATTCGAAAAATGAGCTACTTAAAAAAGTACCAAGTAGATTCAATTTTCAATCGAAAATATAGTCTACTTGTAATCATCGTATCTATAGTTCTACCTGAAAAAAAGTTTTAAGTCGTAAAAAAAAATATGATTTTAAAACAAATACATTCCTCTGATTTATGAGATATCAATTCTCTAACCTATATGAATATGTACATACATAATATGAATTACATATATATTACTCTTGTAAAAAGTACATGACAAATAAAAAGTGACGACACATGTTAATTATTTAACTTTTTGAATTATACTTAAAAACATAATTTTTTTTCTGAACTGATCCAATAATGGAATTATGTTAAGTACGTATTAATTTATAATTAATGTATAATTTTTTATGCCATTTTCGGTATTTCTATAAAATGACTATAATTTCGAGTACTTAAACAAATTTTGAATATCATAATATTTTAAAATATCTAATAGTCTAAATATTTTCTTGAAATTGAAAACCATAATTTTACTTACTTTTAGAACACCAATCTTTTATTTCCAATATTAATTTAGGATCTATTAAAATGTTTTGAAATATCTTATTATTGAGTTTTAACTATTTTTATAATATAGATTTTGATTTATATATACAGTTGTATATATAAATTATAGATACTTTTTTGTATTGTAAATATTATTAAAATATTTTGAAAACCAAAATATTAGTTGTTAAATACATACATTAAATTATACACGAATGATAAATATGTTTATTCAATTGTTAAATAAAGGTTCAATTTAGTTTCATATATTTGTTTATATTTATAAGACTGTCAAGCTAACTATTTTTTAACCAACGGTCAATGATTAAAGAGGGATCCTTGTGTAAACGATTATTTATATACATATGGGCATATTAACGACTAGAGTATCAGTTTTACCTTTAAACATTCAATAGCCAGTAGTCCATTATAGTATTAAAGACATGAACCGTAAAACCTACCAATCAAGACTACGACGAAAAGCGCTACAGATGAACAGCATTGTAGTCAGTGGCGTATTTGAGATTTCACCTCAAAGAGGGCGAAATTAAGTGAGATCAACGCCAATTAACAAAAAAAAAAAAATGTATACATTTGATAGAAAAAAATACATTTTTTTACCAAACTAGGTCTATATTTCTTTTTTTTAATATCTGCAAATCTATTGATGACATCATCAACATTTAATGCAATTGATTTATAAATATTAATCAAAGCAATGTATCATCATTATTCTCATTTTTGTCTTTTTCATTAGTAGTATTTTTATTGTAAACATATGTATGACAATCAATGAACACAACAAAATGTTCTTTGACAATATTCCTTTATGTATGTATCATAAAACTAAACTCATTTGAGATAAATGACAAATGTCAATAGTTTCATAAAAAATAACGCTATAAAATTTTGATTCTTTTATTTCTTTTAAAATGATTTCTGTTATAATTATTCTACAACAATTAGTTCATTCTGAACAACAGGACTGATATATGTTGCTTTAGAATGTATTGTTTTCAAATGTGATTCCAAAATTGAATCCCCAGAATTTATTTGGTAACGAAGAAGTTCACGAAAATTACTTTTATTGACAATAGAATTTTTGTCAACATCATTTTCAAAAAAATTACCATTATCACGGTGGCCCCGAAAGGGAATTAATATTCTGTTGACCTAAAAATATGATTGATTCCACAATATATTTCAAACGATTACGATTTTCTTCAACTTGTTTCTTTCTCTCAGTATTTATCAAATTTATAACGTCCATTTATGGATTATTAAAAGTGGTCATAAAATTGTCTAAAATTTGATCACAAACTAATGTTTTCTACTATAAACTTCTAGATCTCCATCTTTACCTAGAAGCTTGGCATATTGTTGTAATATTTTAGAAACAAATTTTCTTAATTGAATAATTTTATATCTATCACCTTTAACGCTAAACAAAACACAGTATTTACAAAACAATCCAGACATATTTTTAGAATATGTCAACCATTTATATTTCTCAAAATAACTTTTATTTAGGTACCGTTTTTCATCTTTACCTTATTTAGAGTGCATAAGAAATGTATATACAACATATTTGTCTTCTTTTAAATTTTCATTTTTTTTGCCGTCGTCATCATGATAATTGTCAATTTTTTTGCATTTCAACCATTGACTCATTAAATAGAATATATTTCAATATTTATATAAACACTTAAATAGCGTATTAGTGTGTACAACAGTTGAAATGTTAAGTAAACAATAAAAAATAATACATAATAGCATTGCTTATAAAATAGTCTACTCATAGTTCACATGCAAATACGCAGTTAGGTAACCGTGTCGATGTTCCGTACCATAAAGTAATCGATAATACTACTCAATGTTTCTTACTCTATATTAATTTTTTTTTTTTATCGGTTAGATTAAGAAACGCTTATAAGTTTAACAAACATAAAATATGATTTTCAAATAAATTTCGGGGGGAAAGGGTGATTGCTCCTATCTCTCTCCCTCAAATACGTCACTGACTGTAGTGAATCTTGATTTACTACTTTTATTAGTATAATTATACAATTATTATATTATACTAGAATTCGGTGTTTTCGGGATTTTTAGTAAGTATTAAAAACAACGTTATAATTTTTAAGAGGTATATAAACTGGAAGCGTAGATTAGCAACCCAGAAAAACATAATTTTGTTTTTCTCAAAATATATTAATCGAAGGCGCTGAACTTACGTGGACAACCACTAAACAGCATAAACAACTACGGTCCTTTTTATTTTTATTTTCAAATTCGGGTAAAGTAGCTATAACTTATAAGTACAGGTGAAGGGATGTTTTTTACTGTAGACTATATTTTCTATTGTTACAGACGAAACGTCGTAATAAGTATTAAACTAATATCGTCCGAGTACTTATTTGTGTTAAGAATATTTGAATAAAATGTTCTCAGGCATGTTTAACAGACTCTCTTAGAAATTATAATTTCATATTTTATATCAAATACTCGTATCATTATTAAGTAATTTATTTATTCAAATATACACCTATCCGAAGTCAACCAAAACACAGTGGACTTGATTTCATCGAATCAGAGGGGAACGTGTTACATGTAAGTTTACTACAGCTCTGTGCAATCACTCGCAGTGAATATCAACTACAAATGGAAAATCCATTTGCTAAAAACAGTATACATTATAATAAATACGACAATTTATGTTTTCGATACTATCGAAACAACATTATGATAAATCCACCATTTAATCTGCTGTTGTTAATACGAACTGTTATTTGGGTACCATTGTACCAGCGATGCCAATTCAACATCTAATTAGAATAATAGATTACATTCCAGATCAATGACAATGGACAAATAGCCTAGCTGAAAATCAGCTCAACCAATAACCGAACCCTAAATAGCGAATATAAGCCGGATCCTAGTCCGACTATCACAGCGGATCAATCTAAAACGTAGAAAACGTCATCACTAAATGATCTTTTTCAGAAGAATCATCTAATGACATCCGGACGCGTTTTTACATAAGATAATTGGTATAGTTGTAATTCTATAATTTCTCGCCTTTAGCACGTTTCTCTAATTCAGATTTTTGTTATCGACGTAACTTTTTATTTTATCATTTTTATCTCTAACATAAGTCGTTTTATTATATTTACTTTTATGTTTAGACGAGTGCAGACAATCAACAAACATAGTCTTTTTGATATGGATATCGTTCTTTATTAAAAATGTCTTATTTACAATCCGATTAGTATTAGTTTCTGTGGATAATTATGAAATCTATTCATCACTTGTAGTATACGAGTATACTATAACAATTATCTTCATATTAATATTCACATGGTCCCTCACAAATACAAATTATCCTTATGACTTAATTAAATTTGGATATTTTCAATATATCTACTATAAAACAATGAATAAAATAAAATAATGATTTTCAAGTTAATAGTTATGTAAATAAACTTTTAACAAAAAAAATGATGTAATTATATATTATGTAACAAAGGCAGAAAATTATATACGTATATGGTACGTCTAATCCAAACCTAATAACGCGATTTAGCTAGTTGCGACCAGACTCATATATGGTATGTAAACATGCCACTGGGACCACTTCCGTAAGTCTGTCCTAAACGAGTTCAAGTATCGTTTTTACAGCCTCCAGTCATCCATACAATGATACTTAACTCCCACCACGACATATATTATAGTTTAATATATAATTTATACCAGGATGTTACGCAGTAGCGTTTCACCAGATCGCTTGTATAAGTCTTGATAGACAATAGATTTATAAATAGAATACATATAAAATTACCATATTTTTCAAAACTAAGGAGATAATATCCGTATCTTTTTTGTATACCTTAAAATATAATAATAATAAATATAAAATATAAATATAAGATTTGTATTTACAAAAATATATATTAACATTATTATCCTTTTTATAACAATAAATTATCATAAATAATTATAATAAATTATAATGATTTAAATCTTTGGCATATTCTTATATAATTGTGATCTATTAAAATCTTTTATAGGTTAGGTTAGGTAAACTAACCTTACCTAATCATAGGGTGGCTCATGAACCAAACAGTTATGCTACATTTGTTTTTAATTTTAAATAAAAAAATCTAAATATTGGAGTATTGAAATTATATTTTTAATTCAAAATAGCCATTTTGAATATTTAAATGTAAGAAAAATGTTGGCAATTTCAATATTTTATTAATGTGTTTTCATTAATTTTTTGAAGTTCCTGACATTATAATTTAAAATACGTACCTACGTTCATTGAAAATAACTCAAATAATACAAATGATAATGCACTGATTGGTAAATAATGAATAATATTTTTCCATCAACTTCAATATAGCATTAAAATTAAATAAAAACACATTTAGATTAAATTTTAATATTACTAAAAATATATAATTCAAATCCATAAAATAGCTATTTTAAATAAAAAAAATTCAATTATCAATTATAAATTATTAATTCAAAAAATAAAATCGAATTCATTATAACTGTAGCGCCGAAGTATTGAAATATTTAAAAAAAAAAATTATAAAATATTGCACAGAACCAGAGTTATTGCGTTTGTCTATATAAAACATTATAGTAAATATCTTGTGGACATCCAAAAATTAATATTTACATATTTAGAACTAAATTCCATACAATCCAGTACAATTTATAATTATATTATATTGTGATAAACATAATTTAAAATACATTGTTCGCTTCTCTCAGAATTTAATAAATTTAACTTACTTAGTTATTGAGATATATTATTACATTTTATTATATAGTATACTAATATATAGACTATATTACATCATCAAATGTTAACTTACTATTATATTCCACATCCATAATATGCATTTGCTCTAAATAGGAACTATTATTTAGTGCAAGTTCTTAGATATATATAATATAAATAATGACAATAAAAATGGCTACCATAATTGTAGTATTATATAGTATATAGTAATTGTAATTACTAATTAGTAATAGCCAAAAAAAAATTTCATTAAAAATGTTTTCTATACATTTTATTGTTTTTACGTAATTTTAGGGTGATTTATTTTTACGCTTACGAAAACTATTAAAAAATTAGAAAAATAAGATAAAAAAAAATAAAACGAAAAAATAAACTTATATGATCTAACCAATTTATATGATTGGTTACTATTAATTTATATTTATATTTATTTCATTATTTATATCCAAAATACAATTAAAAATTTGAATGCATAAATAAATTAAAGCACATATCATAAGTATTGTAAAATGAATAAGTACATTTCTTGCTTTGCTCTAAATTAAAAATTTGAAATTATATTAATAATTCATTCAACCTCTTTTTTCCCAAAACGCTATCAACTTTTATGAATTGATTTGTTTAATTGAACAATATACCTACTATATATACCTATATATATTACTGTAAACTGAAAAATACTACAATGAGGTAAGAAATTACATTGCCTTAACAAAACTAGGTACTAATAATGTAAATTTACTTTATTATACCTACTATAATATATTTAATATACTTTATTCTTTATAAATATTAATTACCAATATTTTTAAACCCATTCCAATTACAAATGATATCTAAAAATGAGTTATAGATTTAAAATATGTTATAGCGCTACTTTTTAAAAACAATACCTATATTTTATGGATTAAATATTGATTTTAAAGTTTAAATAAATATAAATATGTCATACTAAATTTTTCACTGTTTTCAATACATGAATTATTACCTGTAACGGAATAATATTACAAGATAAACGAACAATTCTAAAACGGTATTTATGAAAACCAATAAATTATTCTTATAAAATAATAATTAAAAAACAAATAATCCAAAACCACAGCGACTTCTATCAAAAATAGCGTACCAAATCTTGTATCAAATAATCTAATAAAAAGTAAGCATTTAATTTATTGCACGAGAGAACTTGATACACATATTTAATACTTATTACAAAAACACTGTGCACATACTCTAAAGATTCCATATTCAGTTTTCGTATTACCATTGATTATAAATGCAAAATATAAAGATAATGGCATCAATTTAATTAAAAGTTATCTAGTTATCAGTATTATTGAAGATAAAAATTACGCTGTATGTACTTGGCAGTAGATACTCTGGTGATAGTAAAAATACAGTAATGAAAAAAATATATATATTGTCTTAAAATATAGGTACATAGCATTTTCCTTTTTCTGATTAGCCACGTGCTAGAGCACCCTAGCACTCCCCTCTAAATCTGCGTCTGGTCATAGACCTATAACGATTATATGATAGATGTTCATAAAGCCACACACTAGTGCAGTAGTGCTTAATAATAATTACCAAATTATGAATGATATATATTTTATTAAATAATAAGTACCAACAGTTTTAAATGCGTCACAAACTCATTGTTATATTCTATTAGATACATCGAAATTTGAAGAAGATTAAAATTTATAAATGGCTGTTTAATGTTACCGTAGAACAACTATAAGATAAATTAATTTTTTCGAGTATAGAAAATCTTTACGGATGTATACGAAATTTGGTTTTAGTGGTATATAATTGTACATAATTCTAATACTGTCAAATTGCATACAGAAATTCGGAGTTGTGCTGGGGTATGTACTTCATATAAAATACTAATTTATAATTAGTGGCAATAAATGTATTTTTAAAACTAAATATTAATTATTAAGTATTAAGTATGAAAAAAAAATTGAAATATCATACTAATGTCATTGTGGAATTTCTCATTCAATTCATCTGTAACAAATCAATATAAAGCTGCATCCACATTCCACAGCTAACAAAGTAACAAACGTTTGATAAATGTTTGCCGAACATCTGAAGTATCTGGCAAACATTTTCGAATGTTTGGTTGGATGTAGATGTGTTTTCAAACAAATATATTTGCAAATAGTCCAAACAAAAATGTTAGCACAAAAATCAAATTTAATTTAATTATTCCTCATTATATCCTCATATCATTTCTTATCGGTTTACCAATATTATATATGTCAAAGTTTTTTTTAAAATGTTGGTTAATATAAATATATAATATGCAATATATTTATTTAAAATGTAATAAAAATAATATTAATTATTACCTTCACACGATTTTACTTCTACAAATAGAAAATAAATACATAATATAATATATATATATATATTATAATATTACTATTTGATTTATAATAGGAGCACCATAGATGCATGTTAGATGCGTTGGAGATCAATAATAGTTGTCCGAAGATAACACATAGATACATTGCAATATGGAAAAATGTATTTAATATATAGGGTTTTACCTGCAGTTAAGTTAAGTTTGGGCGAATTAGATTTCTGAAGTTAAATTGATAATTCACAGATCTTTGTTTTTCAAATAAATGAAATCCCAAAAAAGATTCTTTAGTTTCCATATAATTTTTTTTTTTTTTATAATCAACAGCTACCTACATAACATATGTACTAATGCTAACTTGATTAACCTTTTTTAAAAACTTGAATAAATTCAATTATGACAGAAAGTTCAATTGATTTTCACATATGATCGCAAATTATTTTCTTTATTCTATTAGTTAGTATATCAAATAACTCATTTTAGATAGATAGCCTTAATATTATTAAATAGTATTAAATTTTATGTTTAGAGTTGCTAACTAAATAGTTTAATACTATTAGTTTTATTATAGTTTAGTTACTATTATATGATAGTTAATAAATTAATAGTACGTTCAATATTTCCTCTAGAACTGCCTAATGATTTTAATTTCTCTATGCTTTGTGATCTATGCTCATCATTTCCGGTAATTAGTAATAAGATAATTATAATTAAACGATGTAATATATATTGTGCGTATTTTATTATCTTATTTTATCAAGTATTATTACATGATTACTATTGGATTATAATATCACATCAATATATTTTTAATTTTTAATAATTATTTTATTGAGGGACCATTTTATGTCAAAGGCCTTTGTCAATCACCCACTTTGTCCATCCGATTTTTAACTGGTTTGATTGCTAATTAGAAGATAGAGAAGATTCGGGTCAACTTAAGAGTCTCATAAGTGAGGGAGGACGAATAGACGTTGTACAGATAAATAAAAATATTAATTTTTTACGTTGTTTCATATTCATATTAACTTATATTTTACAATGCTGTAATTAAGATCGATTTACGAAGATAATTATAATTTATAGTCATATTGTTATCTTATGGCATTTTTTTTTCAAATATTAAGCTTGTTTTATATACACTTAGTAAATTAAATAAATAATTATAATTATAATGTCAATAATAATGAAGATATAAAAGAAAATTTAGCATTTGAAGCAAAAAATCCAACTTAAATATCAATAAAAAATAGTGAAATATATATTTTCAATCGTATAATAATAATTATTTTATAATTTCATCAAAATTACTGAATGTAAGTACTGTAATTTAAATCATTTAATACGATAACGTTTACGTATAAATATCATCAAATTATTATAAATTGTATTATATGTATATGATTTGTAATATTAAATATATCAAAATTATATTAAATAAACTTATAAAATATTCAAAAAGGCATTAAAAGAGCTCATAATTATCGTAGATATTAGTAAAAAACTTTTGAATTACATCGTGTTAGTAGGAACTTTTATCAAAAATATTAGTATGATAATTTTAGTCCCCATCGAAATCGTGTAACAAAAACTATAAAATTGTTTTCCGAAAGGAGTTTAATACGTACCTACTTATTGCACATATTGCATTTACTAAAAACTGTACATAACACGTAAGTAGAAACATATGTATAAACTAATTAAAATTATGTTTATTAAATCATTAATTTAATTTAATTTTTGCGGAGTATGAATGTTAGATATACAATATTAAATATTAATAACCTGTTTTTTAATCTAGAAATATGCGTTATTATTGTAAAACACTACATACAATTTGGATAATATCCTCCAACACTGAAATAACAGCATATTATTATTTTTTTTTTATTTAATACGCTGAATTGTAACAATTTGTAACAATTATTGTTTTACGACGTTGTGATGTGTCTTTCCCATTAAATATTATGATAAAGAAGTATTTAAGTAAAAGATAATAATGAAACACCGTTTGAGTAACTCCACGTTTTAGAATGACTGTGAATCATTAATGAAGTATTACTTATTATATTAAGGAGATTAGAAACGTCATTTATTAAGTGGTTGTGTGCAGGCCAGAGATGGACCCAGGAAGGGTTTGGAAGGTCAACTGCTCTCAGTTTTATTTTTAGAGATATATGGCCCCTCAAAATGACAAACTATATAAATATATACAGTACTACAATAATCAAAACAGAAAGAATATTAAATAATAATAGGGGTGTATTAGGTAATTTATACTGCAGTATACTGCAACTATATGTATACAAATGTAATAATAAATATGTATAATCTCTTCTCAAAACCTAAAATACCAAAATTTATTTAAATATTCCAGGTAAGTATGTTAATTGAATATCAATTTTAATGCAACAAATAAAAGTAATAATTAAATTTGAATCAATTAATAATACAATAATGTCTATGTAAGTTTTAATGCATAGTTGTAATGCATAGTTGGTTAAACCTTCTACACATTGGCCTCTCATAAGTAAGGCAGACCCACAGTACTAAAATCCTAGGTTCGCCATTGGTTCAGGCCATTTTTTTATTTTGTTTATGTTACAAGGTTTTTGTAAAACGTAAATGATATTTATAGTATGCGTAAGATTCGCAAAATTTCACACTCTAAGTTCATTGGAAACGACAAAAATAAAAATATACATACTAAGAAAATAAATCTTCCTAATAAATAGTTTAATAATATAACTTCATAGTGAGGTCGGAAATTAGAATAGACCCACTGTAATTTCTGCTTATCGTAAAGGCGATTAAAAGGAAGTAGTGGAGAAGAAGAAAGTATAAAGAAGGAAGTATAAAACGTCAAGGGTAATCATAGAGTACGGAGATGTAAAAAGATTAAAAGAGTTAATAAATAAAATTAATAAAAATGCAAAATTTGCAAGAGAGAAATAGTTAGATGAAAAGTGCTAAGAAGTGGAACAATTTCTTAAGAATGGAAAAATTGTTATTTCAAATTATCCAAATTGTATGCAGAGTTGTACAAAGATAATCTAAAATTTAATCTAGATAAAAAAATAGATAATTAATATTTAATATTGTATATCTAACGTTCATACTCCGCATAAATTATAGTTATTATTAGGTATCGTAATTATTTTGTAGATATTATAAATATTAATTATAACCTATCTGACGCTCCAATTATAACTATAAATAGTGTTTACATAGAGCAGTAAAAAGAATTTTGTGTCAATATTTTTTAAATCATTGATCGCATAATTATAAAGTCTCTAGTTGATTATTCTCAGATAGCTTATTATTTTATCTAGATAAGATAAAAAGAAACTTTAGTTATTTTTTATGTAGATATGATAAAAGGATAACCGTTTTTTATATAAATAAGGCACAAAACTGATTGTATATCACTTATTTGTTTAGATAATTTAACAAACATAACTTTAATTAGTTTATACATATGTTTCTACTTACGTGTTATGTACAGTTTTTAGTAAATGCAATATGTGCAATAAGTAGGCATTAAACTGATTTCGGAAAAAAATTTTATAGTTTTTGTTACACGATTTCGATGGGGACTAAAATTATCATACTGATATTTTTGATAAAGGTTCCTACTAACACGATGTAATTCAAAAGTCTTTTACTAATATCTACGATAATTATGAGCTCTTTTAATGCCTTTTTGAATATTTTATAAGTTTATTTAATATAATTTTGATATATTTAATATTACAAATCATATACATATAATACAATTTATAATAATTTAGATGATTTTTATACGTAAACGTTATCGTATTAAATGATTTAAATTACAGTACTTACATTTAGTAATTTTGATGAAATTATAAAATAATTATTATTATATGATTGAAAATATATATTTTACTATTTTTTATTGATATTTAAGTTGGATTTTTTGCTTCAAATGCTAAATTTTCTTTTATATCTTCATTATTATTAACATTATAATTATAATTATTTATTTGATTTACTAAGTGTATATAAAACAAGCTTAATATTTGAAAAAAAAGCCATAAGATAACAATATGACTATAAATTATAATTATCTTCATAAATCGATCTTAATTACAGCATTGCAAAATATAAGTTAATATGAATATGAAACAACGTAAAAAAATTAATATATTTATTTATCTGTACAACGTCTGTTCAACGTTTTTTTAAAATTTAGAATTTAAAATTTAAGTATTCATATTATTTAAATACATAGGTGTCTCATACATTTTAAATAATTAAATACTATAATATTTTTACCTACATCAATCGTACTTTAAATACAACATTAATTATAATTTACTTATTGCTTTCCAATTCTTCATTACATAATAATGTTTTTTGTTAAAAATTTTAATATATGTGAAATCTAATAGGTAATATCATATTATTACTTATATGCGTTATTCGAGAGACTAATTATCTCTTCTACTTCATTAATTATTATAATAATTTATATATTATCAATTACTTTTAAAAATTAATTATATTTTATTTACAAGTGTTTTTTAATATTTTTCAACTATATATAAATTAAGTTTAAAATCATTAAATCCCAATATTATATCAGTCATAGGTACTTTAATTATAGCGATGATTAATATAACTGACCTTCTCCCGAATCTGCTTGATCTAAATAAATAAATTTTTAGCACTTTAATAAACTTTAATAAACTTAAAAACACCAATAAACGTTTTAAATAGCATTCAAAATTGGAAAATATATTATAAAAAATATATATAATAAAAAATTATTATTATTAATATTCGAAAAACTATTAATGAAATGGAATTTAGATTTCAACCCAAACATAATACATTAGAATCTAAGGTATTATATCAATAATCTATATATATATATTATCTTTATCTATATATTTAATCTATGATCTAAAGCTTAGATTTAGATAATTTATAATATACTATGGATGAAGCCATAAGACCGATTTTCGATGCATCATGTTTAGTGCTCTGCCGTTTATGCACATGCGCGTATCTAGTTGGTTGAAATTATGTGCGCGTTTTATATATTTGTACTAACGTTACATATATTATATTTTTGATAATACAACGCATTACACAAATTCAATAACGTAAACGTAAAACTAATTTATTATCAATCATTTTGCGCAATAATAACCAGGTCTTGCCAGGCTTGGCCTCAAGTTAAATATATGAGCTTAGATAGTTATGGTCTTATCCATGGCTAAGTATATAGGTATGACAGCTACTGTGTAAAATATTGTTATATATTGCGAATGTATTATTATTCCATGATACTTCATGAATGAAAATCTCAGCTGGCAGTGATCAATAAATGATATTATGATGATGATATTATGAATATTATGACCTGCTTAAATCATATAACATATGTCACTTAATATTCATGTGTGACCAATTATTACTGTTATTTGTTAAAAATAATAAATGATAATGAATTCACTGTCAGTGGCCGCCATGACACCTGCGTATCACAAAGTTGCTGTCATATTTATATATTTAGCCTGATCATTATATGATATATTATATGATCTAAACATAATACCATTTATCAAATACACAGTAACTTACAATAATACTTAGTGTTTATAGTTTGACACCAAACAAATCACACATATTTAAAGTTTTTTTGGATCATAATATTATAGCTCATACTCTAGTAATGTTTAATTCTAAAAAGGTTTTGTTTATCTTTTTCTACCTTGAATTACTTTAATGATTTCTATGGATATTTTTCAACTCGTCCCTATCCATCACCGATTCTTCCACTTCTTTGTAATTGGTATTTCCTTAGTCTTTTATGATCTGTTTCATAAATTTTCTTTCTTTCTCTGATTGTTTTCAATATTTCTTTCTGTTCATCCATTCTTAGGTATACTTTTTCATTTTTAACTTTCTTCAGAAAGTAATAAATGTTTTTCTTCAGCACCATGTTCAAAAGCTTCAAAAAGGCTATAATCCATATACAAATTTTTATAATAATTTTTCTGTTGTCCTAACTAACAGTGTTTGCTGTGAGTAGGTGCGCTTTTCATTGTAAAATTCTTTGCTTGCTTTGCTTGTGCTATTCTGCTCTATATATTTATTTCACTTTTCCCCCCATATATTATTTTTCTTTCTGAATATATGAAACATTGAACAGTTTCCAGCTTCTCATCATCGATTATTATATTTGAAGTTAGCACTTGCTTAGTGCATATTTGTAGTTTAGTTTTGTTCTTGTTAATTTTCTTTTCATACTATTTACAGTTATCGTTCATTTTTGTAGCATTGTTGCTTAATTAATGTGTTCATCAAATTATTATAGATATTTATAATAAATCTTAAAATAATTTAAATTTTAGTAGTATTTAAATACGTATAGATTAATTTTTTGTTTTTTAATATTTATTAATTGCGTTGTGTCGTGTGGTGCAATGTTACCTACAGTTAACTTACGTCCCGAAACAAACTAACGAAAAAATATATTACGAATTTCCGTAGCTGTAGTACTCCAATGCAACCTGTTCCTTTTTATACCTTCATAATATTTTTAACTATTGTATTCATTATAAATTATTGTGTGTATAACATAGATTGTATCTAAATATTATTCTGATTAAATAAAAACAAAAACAAAACAAAAAGCGTAATGTAAACATATTATTTTTTTTACATATAAGGTACAAACAATTGTATGTTATATCTATACGTAGATAGTAAAATATGTATAAAGGGATTATTATTTAATTTTGCAAAATTATCCATTCAAATTAGTCACATATATTTTGTAAAATTTCGTCCGACAAAGAAGTCACACCGTATTGAGTTTTTTTGAATATTTCAAATGATGGATTAATCGTTTAACGTAATTAAGAAGTTTTTCGGAAGAAACACGAAACTATATAGCAAAATAAGAGACATGGATGAAAACTTGATACTAGATAACGACAAAATAGCAACAAGATGGAAAAATATCTTTAAGTTCTATTCTAGGAAGGAGAAGCAGCCAGTTCCAATAATAATAATAATAATAACCCAGAAATGCAAAATATTAGAATAGTCTATAGATATTTTATATTGTTTGAGTCATAATACAATATTCTTATTATGAATAGTAGGTACCATTTTATATAATTATTAATAAGATATTTAATATTATTTAATTTGTCTGTAAAGTATTAATTATACATTTATTTTTTCCATCAAAAAATTACTGATTTATTATAATAAAAAATTGTTAGTACAATTAAATATAAATATCTTATTTAAAACCATAGATTGTATTGAATCCATAATATTAATCACCTACATCAAAATTTTATTAAATCAATATATAACTTACTCAAAAATGCGTTAAAAGAAATAATCACTATCGTAGATATTAATAAAATATTTCTCAGTGACATTATATTAGTTAGGAATATCGCAAATTTATAATATAACTTGTAACAATTTTAGTTGCCTATAAAAATTGAGTACCAAAATCTATACAGACTACTACAGTATATTTAATTTAAACTGATGGTATAAATTACGTTTCTCAACAACAATATTTATGAGTAACAACGTATGGTTAGGAACAAATGTAAAAACGAATTACATTTCAATTTGTATAATCATCTGAACAAATAAAGCACATTTTGTAAAATATCGTCTGAGAATGAAGTTACAGCGTATTAAGATTATAATTGCAACATAATAAGTTTGAATTTTTTATAAGTTTAAATTCATCTTATTACTTTAATTTAATTCATAGGTAGTTTAAAAACGACAGTAAACAATGTTTATTTTAAATATTATCAAAATATGATAAATATTAAAAGAATTAATTCACTAAATTTATAGACCCAGTATTATCTGTTTCAAGAAAAGATTTTAAAAAAGATTTACAAAAAAATTGTATAAAATTAGTAAATTAAATTTAAATATTTATTATAAAAAATCGTTGTTTTCACAATATAGATACATTTCATGGAGTCGATGTCCTCTAAACATATACTTAAAACATACTTAAACATAAATTATGGAGTCGATTATACTAAATCGATGTCACATGTACGTTACAATATATTTTATATAAATTAAGCTTAACAATAAAATTAATAATTAAAGAACTAATAATTATATAAAGTTTAAATTTTAATAATATAAAATAATTTTAAAACAAGACCGAGAGGCCTAACCAAAACAATTTCCCCAGACATCGCTCTAGACTAAGGCCTGCTTTAGAGACGAATAATAAAAAATGTATAAACAGCGGTAGTCATATAATTCTCTATGTGATTGTAACCAATGTTCTACATAAATATATATATATATACTATATAATAATATATTGATAACAGATGGATCATCAATCTAACTTTATTAATCCACATCCAACGTCATTAAATTAACATAACTTTTAAAATTTAATGCACATGTAGACTGATGTAGATGACATTGTAATATATAATTTTATTTTTATCTTTAGATATTTATACATTTTAAATAAAAATAATATATCTATTAAAATCGTCATGGTCCTCAGTTTTTCTGAATAGTGTAACCCGTATAGGTACTTAAATTATTTTTAATTATGTTTTACTTTAACGCTGTTTATATCTATCTAACAGGTAACAAAAAGGTATTATAATATAATATCACACTATCGTAAAATATAAACTGTTAAAAATAAGTTGAAACGTATTAAATATTAAAAAATTAAATGTACAGTAATTTCTTTATCGGGTAGATTGTAAAATTGTAATTAGTTTATACAGATGTTCTAACCTATGGATTACAAAATATAGTTACTAATAAATGTAATATATTGGAAGATTTTTTCACATTAAATCCATTCCAGTAAACTCAATCTAGTAAATTCACTCTACATTAGGTTTTTGTAGTTACTGTTATTCGATTTATATAGGCGACTATAATATTATCCTTAGATATTTATATTTATATATATTTAACTAAGACAATGTTACTTATTTATCATTTACTAATACCTACGATAGTGATTATTTCTTCTATGATATATTTAAGTAAGTTATACATTAATTTAATATATTTCTTATTGAAAAATTGAAATAATAATTATTAACACTTATTGAAAATTGAAAATATTAAATATTTCATAAATTATTATATAAGTATATATAATGTAATAAGTATTCACTATTCACATTATATAATTTTAATTTAAAATCAATACGAAAACTTTTTATATTTTAAACGACAATAGATAAGTACTGCAGGCTATCATAATAATCTTAAAATAATATAATTTATACATAAATATATATGTCATTTATGTTGGGTATTTTGTGCGATAATAATCTGCAGATAAAATTGAAATGTATAAAACAGTTTGATGTGGTCATTGTTGTTAGAAATGAATTAATTTACCTAAGTGTTGGGTGATAAAAAAAAAAAGAATAGAGGATGAGTGCAGTGAAGACAAAAAGATGGTTGTGTGGAGGGTGAAGTAACTATAGAGTAGAGAGAATAGAATAAGAAATTAATACAAGGATAATTGAAAGAATTGTACCAATTGACGGGAAAACATAGAGCATCAACAGAATCGCAGAACATGAATTGTTACAATACTCAGCGGTTGAAATATTCAAAAAACTTAATACGCTATGACTTCTTTGTCAGACGAACTTTTACAAAATATATGTGACAAATTTGATAGGATAATTTTGCAAAATAAAATTATAATAACTTTATACATTTTTTACTATCTACTTATAGATATAACATACAATTGTTTGTACCTTATATGTACAAAAAATAATATGTTTATATAACGCTTTTTTTTTTTTACTTAATCAGAATAATATTTAGATACAATCTGTGTTATACAAACAATAATTTATAATGAATACAATAGTTAAAAAATATTATGAAGGTATAAAAAGGAACAGGTTGCATTGGAGTACTACTACAGCTACGGAAATTCGTAATATATTTTTTCGTTAGTTTGTTTCGGGACGTAAGTTAACTGTAGGTAACATTGCACCACACGACACAACGCAATTAATAAATATTAAAAATTAAAAATTTAATCTATACGTATTTAAATATATACAACCAAATACAAACACGGATAACACGGAAAGCGATATAAAACTATACAATCGGTTTAATAAACGATGAAATTTAATTAAAGCATTATGTGTTATTGCGTCGGTTCTCGTAGAGCGAACCCGTTGCGATACACGAGAATTTAGCTCAAACCAGTATCCGTTATTTATTGTATATCTTTCGGATGGACCCGTCATGATATGTAAATTGGAAGGCGTGGGATGTTGTGTTGGACGGAAAAACCATTTTTTTATTCCGTTATCATTACTACTAAAATTTAAATTATTTTAAGATTTATTATAAATATCTATAGTATTATGATTAACACATTAAGCAACTGGAAATTGTTCAATGTTTCATATATTCAGGAAGAAAAATAATATATGGGGGAAAAGTGAAATAAATATACAAAGCAGAATAGAACAAGCAAAGCAAGCAAATAATTTTACAATGAAAAGCACCTACTCTCAGCAAACACTGTTAGTTAAGACAACAGAAAAGTTATTATAAAATTTTTTATATGGAATATAGCCTTTTTGAAGCTTTTGAACATGGTGCTGAAGAAAAACACTGATTATTTTCCGAAGAAAGTTAAAAATGAAAAAGTATACCTAAGAATGGATGAACAGAAAGAAATATTGAAAACAATCAGAGAAAGAAAGATAATTTATGAAACAGATCATAAAAGACTAAGGAAATACCAATTACAAAGAAGTGGAAGAATCGGTGATGGATAGGGACGAGTTGAAAAATATCCATAGAAATCATTAAAGTAATTCAAGGTAGAAAAAGATAAACAAAACCTTTTTAGAATTAAACATTACTAGAGTATGAGCTATAATATTATGATCCAAAAAATTTTTAAATATGTGTGATTTGTTTGGTGTGAAACTATAAACACCAAGTATTATTGTAAGTTACTGTGTATTTGATAAATGGTATTATGTTTAGATCATATAATATATCATATAATGATCAGGCTAAATATATAAATATGACAGCAACTTTGTGATACGCAGGTTGTCATGGCGGCCACTGACAGTGAATTCATTATCATTTATTATTTTTAACAAATAACAGTAATAATTGGTCACACATGAATATTAAGTGACATATGTTACATGATTTAAGCAGGTCATAATATTCATAATATCATCATCATAATATCATTTATTGATCACTGCCAGCTGAGATTTTCATTCATGAAGTATCATGGAATAATATTACATGCGCAATACATAACAATATTTTACACAGTTGCTGTCATACCTATATACTTAGCCATGGATAAGACCATAACTATCTAGGCTCATATATTTAACTTGAGACCAAGCCTGGCAAGACCTGGTTATTATTGTGCAAAATGATTGATAATAAATTAGTTTTACGTTTACGTTATTGAATTTGTGTAATACGTTATATTATCAAAAATATAATATATGTAACGTTAGTACAAATATATAAAACGCGCGCATAATTTAAACCAACTAGGTTCTCGCATGTGCATGAACGGCGAAGCACTAAACATAATAGATCGAAAATCACTTTTATGGCTATATCCATAGTATATTGTATATGATCTAAATCTTATTTGATTACTTATGGATTATTTGAAATCCATTTCATTAATAGTTTTTCAAATATTAATAATAATATATTTTTATTATAAAATATACCATATATTTAATATCTATTTATTATAGTATATTTTCCAGTTTTGAATGTTATTTATAGCGCTTATTGGTGTTTTTAAGTTTATTTTAAAGTGCTAAAATTTAACTTATTTAGATCAAGGAAGAGCGACGGAAGGTTAGTAATGTTAATCATCGTCATAATTAAAGTATATACGACTGATATAATATTGGGATTTAATGATTTTATACTTAATTTATTTATAATTAAAGAATATAATATAAATTATTATAATAATTAATAAATTAGAAGAGAGAATTAGTTTCTTGAATAAAGTATATAGGTTATAATATGATATTACCTATTATATTTAAACATATTAAAATTCTAACAAAAAACTTTTTTATATAACGAAGAATTATAAAATTTAAGTATTTAAAATGTATCAGAAACCGATGTAATTAAATAATATGAATTCCTAAATTTTTCTAAAATTTCCTAAATTTTGAACTTAAGTTTAATATTTTTTTTTTTTTTTCAATGTAAAACAACAGAAATCGAACCTAACCAATTTTAATACTGACTAGAATTAATATGCAAATGTTTGTATAGGTTATACATGTGTGTTTACATAACTTATGTTTTCACCCAAGTTTATAATCTTTAGAACGTCAGAAGAATGTATTTCACAAATCTGATATCAAATAGGACATGGTTTTTTTTTAAAAATTTTTACACACACACGGTTTTTAGAGCTTATTATGCTTGCTATTATAAAATTTTCAAATTTACTCATTCATTATTATTTATTTTATTTAATTCTATTCTATCTTATTTATTTCTAAAATAAGATTTGGAATGATTGAAAATGTATATACTGTATGGCATAAATATGCATATTATTTTTATAATTAATGTACACCATTAATATTGATAGTAGTATTTGCAATTGGGAAATAATTGTTTTAAAAAAAATGATTATACGTATTATAAATTATAATATATAATTATATTAACCGTAATCATTGTCTTACATCGATTTTATTGTAATTTATTATGTATATTTAATAATGTAATAAAACAAATGTAATTATAAATATTAAAAATATGAAATCGGGTATATATGGTGACATAAAGAACTAAATAAAATTTCGGGGGCAAAGATTTTACAAATATTCTTGCATACAAAAGTGTAAAAATATAAATGCCATTATAAAAATAGTGAAAAATTGTGATGCTCAAAGTACCATAGCCCATGAGTTAAATAATTATTCAAATAAATATGTAGAAAGTATGAACTAAAAAATTTATATGTATTCATATAATTTAAAATACAAGGGTATATCTTTTCGATTGTATTATTATGAGAAAAAAAAAGCTGTTTTACATTAGCGGTAAATGTTTGGTTAGTGTAAAATATGGGCATTGTCTATAATTATAATATTTTCTTACCCTACACACATAAAATAGAAAATAATATTATGTACATTGACCGGGCATTTCTCATAATTGCTGATTTCTAACAAGTCTCGTTTAATATATATAATATAAGTTGTAAGACCATCCATTGACCAATATAACTACTTATTGACTAGATCTTGAAGTAAAAGATACACATATTTGTAAAGATATACTCAGTGTTGTAAAAAGTTAACCTATAATTTATCTAGATAAGATAAATAGATAACACTTAATTTTTTATCTAGATAAGAGATAAAAGATAACCAATTTTATCTAGATAAAAAAACAGATAATTAATATTTAATATTGTAGATCCAACGTTCGTACTCGGCATAAACCATAGTTCTTATTATTATGATTAGTTTATAAATATTATTATTAATAAACTATCTGATACTCCAGTTAAAACTATAAATAGTGTTTACAGAGCATGGTTTAAAATAATTTTGTGTCAAATTTTTTTAAATCGTTGATTGAATAATTATCTAGAAAATTATTTTCAGGTAGCCTATTTATTTATCTAGATAAGATAAAAAGATAACTATATTTTATCTATATAACGCACAACACTGGATATACCTACATGTGCTTTTTCCTTTTATATAATTAATGTTTTAATTTATTATGCAGTTTATAACCATTTTTTATCATAAATTATAGAATAACATAAAGTTAATATAAATTTGGTTCACACTTACAACTTTTTTTTGCAGATGAATATGTTGATTGTAAAGGTAGTATTATTATAGTATAATGTTTATTGCTATAAAATTTCTAAAATTATACTTTTTTAGACTTCCTAAGTTCAGAAAGTCGTAAGTAAATTATTATTAATGTTATAATTAAAGTACAAATGATATAATGAATCAATTCTATATGTTGTATTAAAATAAACAATAATTTAATAATTTAACCCAACACCAGACTAGGAAAAAGTAAAAATATTAAATAATACGTCATATTAAGCTTATATTATACGTAAAAAACTCGCTAAATCTGATTACATAAATTATATTCATTAATTTCAATCAACCATATGAAAAAAAAAAAACAAAAACAAAATAGTTTCTGGACAATTTTTAATAATTGTACTATTAATATGATATTATTATATATTATACATATTAAAATACTAACAAATAACTTTTTTATATAACGTAGATTCGAGAAGTAGTAAGTGAATTATAATTAATGTTATAATAAAATTACAATTTATATAGTGTTAAGTATAATTATTTTTAAAATATGATTACCTAAACCAATACATTGGTTTTACAACACTTGAGCGCTGTACATTTAGACGCAAGAACATTTATTTATTAATTCAAATTATAATAATACTATTGTGTAATATCTACTTAAACTCGATAATATAGGAAGTATTATAAAATTAAACAAATACAGTTTTGTCTTACAAAAAATAAAAATAAGAAAAAATCATAAAATTATACATTTAGATATTATTAATACATTTAATTTATTACGATAGATTTTGAGCAATGTCATTTAAAAAATCGTTTATATTGCGATTTTAAAAATCATTACAGATTGTTTTGATTGTAGAAGCTGTATCTTTATATATTTTTAGGTTTTTATCTTGATTCCGTTTCTGCCAAAAGTTGATACATTTTTAAACGATTAAGTTTTTCTTTTATTTTTAGCGCGTCGATAAACTTCCATATTGAAGGATGGAGGGCATTTAATGTTGAATTAAATGAATTATGTCAATTATGACAGCTATGAAACTAACCAGACTGAAATATCATAATTTTTCAAACCTTAGTCCGTTTTGTACTAACATTTTAATACATCAACGTATATTATATACGTATATATATATATTTATATATATATGTATATATATATATATGTATGTATAATGTATATATTGCAATAAAATCTAGCATATATTTTACATTATTTTAAAAAGTATTGATATTTGTTCCCAATTGTCTTGCACCCAATTTTCTGCGCCCAAGTGTCGGCATACCGAATATGTTCAGATAATATTGATATAGCTATTATTACTATTTAATATTTATTGTGTATTTTTTTTTTTTTTAAGTTGAGATTACGAGGTGTAAAATAGGTAATAATATTAATGTTATTAAAAAAATTTAAAATATGTATCAAATTGTATTTAGTTAGTACTTTATTTAGCTCATTTTTCGAAATTCTCTATATTTTTCTTGGGAAATGAAAAAATACCAAAGTATGGCGGAAAAACAGCAAAATTATGGTTTCCATTAATTTTGATTTTGAGCGGTTTTACAAAAATGTTTGTTTAATACTCAATCCAATTATAAAATATTTTTTAAATCGAAAGTCAATTTTTTTTTATATGTCTTCAAACTTTAATATTTTACATTGATATTTGATTTTTGTGTTTTTAATAATCTGAAGACACTTTTTCGGGTAGAAATAACTGTCCAATAAACACAACTAGGATATACTTTTGGTAGAAAATTGAAATGTGTTATTATTAGATATTATACATATTGAAATTTTAACAAATAATATTTTATATAATTTAGATTTGAAAAATAGTAAGTATAAATTATAATTAATGTTATAATTAAAGTACAATTTATATAATGTTAAGCATGGGTCACCAACTGACGGACCGCGAACACTTTTTTTGTGGACACTTATCCACGGAGTAATTTTTAAATTTGTATAATATAAATATAGAAACTATAAATACAAATTTAAAAAATATAAATACCTACTTATTAAGGTGTGTAAAATACAATTTGAATAAAGAACTAAATATAAATACAAATTTATAAAATACATATTCCTATTTATTAACGTATGTAAAAGTCATTGAAACTGTTTGGACAACGGAAAGTTTAGTAAGTTTGAAAATGAACCCCCATAGAAATTAGTTGGTGACCCCTGATGTTAGATATAATTATTTTTAAAATATGAGTAACTATACGAATATATACTGATAATATGGATATAGCAAGCTATTATTATTATTTATTATTTTCCTTTTTTTATATAGTTAAGATTACTCAAAATATTAGTGTTATTATTATTTTATTATTAGTATAAGTAGTACTCATTTTTACTTTTTAATTTATTATTATTATTATTATTATTAGTGTTATTAGTTATATTATTCGATTATACTTTTTATTTTCTGTATATGAAGATTTTATAATCGTTATAAGTATACTTAAACCTAATTATGATATTGTGAGATTTTATACATATTAAAATTCCAACAAATAATTTTTTATGTAACGTAGATTCGGAAACTAGTAAGTAAATTGCAGTAAATTACAGTACGAATTATATAATATTAAGTATAATTATTTTTAATGTACTTATAAGAATATATTTAGATAATATAAATATGACAAGCTATTATTATTTATTGTTTTTCTTTTTTGTGTAGTTGAGATTGAGCAGTGCATAGGTAAATAATAATACGATAATATTATTTTAAATTTTGTTTCTATTTATTTATATTTATTTAGACTTCTAGTCACTAGTGCAGCGTTTCTCAACCGGGGGTACGCGGACCTTTAGGATTATTGGGAGGTTTGCGGTAAAAGTGAAATTTGTTGTATTCGATTGAAACGGTTTATTTGTGAAATATATTGTAAATCAGTTTTATACATATTATATTGTATATAATATAAGTGTACAAATGTAAAATAAGAGTAATATTAATACATTAATATAATTAAACATAATTAAATACAAATAAGGCAGAGGCACATGTGCACTGGATTTTATCTAATCTGGTAGCGTATTGTTGCTCGTCACAATTTCGTTCGTATGTCTATTAAAAATCCATTAGCCATTTATGAGTAGTTGACATTAAGGGGGACCGTAAAGTAGAAGTCAGAGGTCAAAGGGTACGCGAATGAAAAAATCTCGAAAAATGCTTGTAATTCTAATTAAATAACACTTTTTTCTAGAAAATATAAATTTTGGATTTAATCGTTGTAAGTATAGTCATATCTATTTGCGTGGTATTATAATGCCGGCAGTACACATTCGCGGAGACACCACTAGGGCAGTCGAGCGCGAGAGTGAACTATTTATAGATGCGCTCGTGACGTCTCTTCTCGTTTCGACTCGCCTCGCCGCGAAGGCGCTCGGTCTGAAGGCGATATTTGTGACCGAGTCAGAGGACACGAGGCAAGCCGAGACGCAATTTTATTTTTTTATTATTTATTTAATATGGAAATTAAAATGACTAAAATTTTGTTTATATGTATTTATTAAATAAGAGTACCTATAAATATTTATTTTTGAAAAATTATCTTTTTTTTCATCTAGATAAAAAAAGAAATATCTTTATCTTTAACTAGATATATATCTATATTTTATCTTTTATTTCTTCTAGATAATTGTTTAGTTATCTTTTCTCACACTGATAATAATATACTATCTTGATCTCTTACTTTAGATAAAACGTTTAATAATAATGTTAGGTATAGTAGGTACTTACTGATATCGTTAATCTCTTTGCTAAATTCTTTTCTGGTGTCTACAGTGGTCCACAACATCATTTTAATATCTCTTCTCTGGATACTGAATACTGATAATATAAATTTAAATTCTCCTTTCAACCTCAATTCTATTGTTTTCACTGGACTAGATGTCCCATATATTATGATTTCCATTATTAAAATAAATTCTAATATTGTCCAAGATAGTATTTCTTATGTATTCTTCTATAACTTTAGATCTATCTTAACATCAATTTTATTTAATGTTTTTAAATTATCTCTCAATTAATGTTTATTCACATCAATTTGGAAGACGTCTTTTATTTCTCCAATTTTAAGAAAAAGAGACTCTTCATTAATTTCTAATTATCGCTCTATCTCAAAGATCTATCATCCCAAAAATATTTTCTCATTTAATTTCGTCAAAATTATCAAATTTTTTATCGTCCTTCTTCACAAATAATCAATATGGTTTTATACCAAAATTATCTGATTGTAATAATTTATATTTTAGATATAATAAAAAATATAACTCTACATTTTTTCTAAACAAATCCAAAAACTAATATATCTGACTTTCCTAAGACATTTGACCAAGTTAATCATATAATTCTCATTAAAAAATGATAAAATTTTGGATTTTATGGTTCCCTACTAAATTGATTACATATAACTATACTTTCTGGGCGTTTTTAAATTGTTTATCATCTTAATTTTAGCTCTACGCAAATTAATTTTTCTTCAAGTATTTCCCAGGGTGACTAAATATCGACTTTATTTTTAATATATTTATCAATAACCTTCTTAATGTAATGACTACTTCCAATCTTCTCTTTGCCCGACTATGTCAAACTAATTAATACATTTTAATCTTAACAAGACACGATTAATTTACAACCGATGAAAATAACCTACTTGTATGGAGTAGTATGAATGATTTCTTTTTAAATATTAATAAATGTAAATTTTTGCAATTTTATATAATAAACAATCCTATTAATTTTTAATACTCCATTTCTGGATCTAAATGGATCGAGATTGTATCTCAAATTAATAATTCGGTATAATTTTTGATTCTAAATTAAATTTTTCTTCTCATGCAGACATTATCAAGAATAAACCTTTCCTAATTTAGAATTTATTAAACGTACTTGTAGCTCTCCCATAGATCTTATTACTTTAAAAATCCTTTATTGCTCTCTTGTTCGATTCAATTTAAAATTTTCCCGCTCATCTGGATAAATAATATGTTAAAACAAAATGTTATACTTGAATCTGCCCAAAATTGTTTTTTAACGTTTTATATCTTTTAAATTCAATATCCACAGATATCTTCATAACTCATTTAACAACGTGTTATGTTTTCTTAATCTTTCACTCATTTCTGACCGTTGTATGTTCTTTTTAAAATTGCTTCAAAATTTGTTATCAGGTTTTAATAACAGACCGGAATCTCTATATGACGTCAATATAGGTAATACTTATGTTTTTAATTATATATAATAATTTCTTCTTGTCATTATTTTATATTCTATTTTTTCTCATATCATTCTCATTATACTCAACTTATTGCTGAGTAATATAGACTACTCGATTATTTTATTTTTTCTGCTCACAATGCATTTTATATTATAATAATATTATAGAACTAACGTATATATATCGAGTATATCAATAAATAAATATATTATATGTAAAAATGTAGTATTATTACATGTTTTATATAACTCATTTATTAAAGCTATTGATTGATAGATCTTCAAGACTTATGGGAATTGACTAAGATATCCGGTATGTAATGTTTATTAAAGATAAAGTAATTGTGACTTTTAATTATAAATAGTATAATTATCAGCTTCCTTACTCAAGCGTATAGTAGTAGTAACATGTTAATAATATCTAATTTACTCATTGTATTTTATTATTATAAATGGAAAATTATATTTTTTAGAAAAAAAATTATTTATAAAATGATATTACTTTTATAATTTTATGAGATAAATCTTTTATAATCTATAAAACATTTTATGTTTTATTTATAGTTTGTAGTTGAATATATTATCAATAAATAAAACCAGCGATACTCAACTTGAGGCCAATCAAGCATTATAATATGGTCCAAAATAATAAGTCTCTGAATATTCTGATAAATAATATAATAATTTTTAGACCGACGAGATGACAAAGTGTTTTCAATAATAATGTACTTAGTGTATCTCTTGTAAAAAAAGTATCATAATCAGCTCAATTGAAAAAAAAAATACGGCATTATATCTCCACAGTAATTGTACATGAAATAAATTAATAACCTTTAACCTATTAAATATTTGTAAGGATCTCAGCTAATTATAGTGATAAAAAAAAAAGGTTGAGTATCGCTGTATTTATACAATTACTACATAATACAAACTTCAAATAACCGACGCGTCTCAGTATCCATGATACGGATTCCTATATAAAAAAGTAAAAAACTGGAAATATTTTTAATGCTGAATGTTTTTATGGCCGCGAAATTAATTTAAAAAATGTACACAAATGACGACAAGTCTAAACAACCAATAACTATACAACAATACAGTGACTAGAATTGATTTTTGAAAAAATTGAAATTTGAACGCAAATAGTTTTCGATATGTGCAGTGGCTATTTACCTGCTGTTTTCAAAGTATTTTTTAAATTCAGCCCAAGCAATAGAATAATAATATTGTCCACGCCAGAACAAACATAAAAAAGTAGATAATTTATATTTAGAATAATATTCTGGATAGCTTTAACAATAATAATTGTTGGACCTGATAAACAATATATTAAAATGTGGTAACCCTTGATTTTCGAAATCACAATTGTTATGTTGTTAAAGAGATTGAAACATATCATTGAAGAATACCATTCTATGATAATTCTGTCAGATTTTGGAAATTTTATTTTATGTAAACTAACCGTATGATATATTGATATAGTTAAGTATAGCTGCAACTTGATGTTAGCGTTCTTGGTGGCTTTTTCACTCAAACCAAGGGCTCTTAAAATAGGTATAAAAATAAGTAATGTGCGTTGAATACAATCAGTTGTGCCTACTACTGTTTACAATTTTTTGTAGTATATCATAGTTGTTTTGTTGACACTCATCGATCACTCGATTATTATTCAAAGTGTCTAACTGGTCGCATTTTTTGTGTCATATTGTATAATCGTTTTTTACATTTCTTCCCACCCATTAGTACTTATTCCTATTAAAAAAAAAAAATGTTCAATAACTCGCTGCAACCCGAATTCCCAAATCTGTAAAAATATTAGATAAATATCAAGAAAAAACCAATTATAAAGGTTCTAAAACATTGGTTTAGAGAATTTTGAAGCAGTTAAAATTTCAATACGAAAAATGTAACAATGGCAGATGACTCTTTATGCATTATTTACTATTTGATTAAACTTTTTAATTTTCTAATGAAATGATATATTGGTAATTCGAGTACAGTTTTTCAAACAAATGTTTATCTTACGTCAAAATAAGGACAATGACAATAAGACCTGTCGTCTACTTAGATGAGACATGTGTTCGTGAATGATTTAAATATAGTGTTTCGTCGTAAATCAAGTGAAGACTACCACTCTCAAATGAACCCGGAAGTATTTAATAATGCTTCATTCAAATGAATTTAAATTAGCAGGGCCTTCAATTATTGTTATGAAGAACACTTTGTACTACTCGAATATATGCATGCAATGATTTATTAATTGCTAATCTCTCTAAAGAGTAAAGACCAAAGGAGGAACATCCAAAATTAGGAACTTACCAGCTTTTCTATATTATGCGAATCATAATTCATATATTTATAACTAAACTACGGGTATATTATATTATATTTATTCAAATTGTGTATAAAAGTAATAAATAAAATATACTACAACTATTTCTTATAATATATCTCAAACATATTTTGGATGATTTTGTAATAAAATATAATATTTAGATTTTGCAGTAATGAAGAAAAAGAAACTTAATAGTAAGATAACTTTAAACAATATAATATAATATAATATTATTTTATATTATATAGGTAATATATTATATCATTATTATATTTTTATAGAGTACAGATTACTCGTATTTTAGATTAAGATTTTCATCATAAATATTATTAACAATACAAATTGTTTCTGATTTTATTAAATTTTATTATATATATATTAATTTTTAGTTACTTGTAAGACACAAACTTTAATTTATCTCCAAATATATTATACTTAATATAAAAAAGCCACAATGTTATAAAACACAGTACCTAACCTATTGTACATTTGTACCTGTTTCTACATTTAAATGTAGTTTCATGCATATAAAATTATAGACTACATATTGAAAATGTTTTTCTATTTCTGTATTTTAATTCTAAAGCATATATACAAAATAAAATTCAAATCGATAATATTAATTTTAGTTATTAAAAATATAGATTGCCGTTAAATTTATTTATTTTTCAAGTGTATTATTATTTTTTGTTATAGGGTTACAAAGCAGATATGCATTATATCTCCAAAAATTTAAAACATTTAGTAATTATATATTCTATCAACAATCTAATTATATTAATAAATCTATGATTAATAATAAAAAAAATTATTTAATACAATGATTTATGAAATTATAATGATTATTATTTATAACAAGAAATAATTTCGTTCTTTTAAAAGAATTATACAACCACTGTTTTGTTTGAATTTAGTGTTTATTAAGTCTTTAAATTAAATAAGTAATAAAATTAACTAAATATGATTTTTAAAATTGATATTCTTCTTCTTTTTCTTTATTTTCCCTCCCAATTAAATGGAATCGGCCACTCTTTTCCTACACCTTCATAGATTACTATTACCTATATCTTGTCCACTCATACCAGATATCTTCATATGATTCTTAATTTCATCTATTCACCCCTTCATTGGTCTTCTTCTTCTCTCCTACATAAAACATTGATTTTCACGTTAATCTTAAATAACTCTGAATCATCTCTCTTCTTAACATGCCCATCTCAACCAATTTTCTCTCTTATTCCCGACAGTAGATGCAACTTCTTTTACTCCTCGTTATCATTTTCTAAACATCTTCATCCAACCACTACGTTTCCTTATTTTGTGCCATACTACTTTTACTCGTACCAACATTATCGACTACTACACTCATTATTTTGTTTGCTACCCTATTTTAAACTCCATATGTATTTTGTTTTCGTTAAAAAACAAATAAAACAATTCCCAAATTTTTTCTAGATGTGTATCTATAATCTGCATGAATAATTATACTTAATTAAATAATTATACTTTGAAACGTATATACTGTTTCATTGATTAACTTTGACATCGCGGAGATGATCTTTTTAGTTCCAAATCTAACTTCTCACATGAATATCTATTAAAAATTAATAGGATATATATATAAAACTTATAAATAAGTTATCTGATTTGTTACTTCTATGCGATATATGTAATATAAAATAGTCAAAACCCCATAATAATATATTTAAAAATTGGTTAATAGATCCCAATGAAATAATGAACGTAAAAGATTGGTGTAAAAATCGTAAGTTGAATTATGGATTTGAATTAGTATAATATACTATTATGATTTTTACATGTTTTAATTACTTTATAATGTCAATAGATCTTTAAAAATTTTGATTTTTAAATTATTTTTAAACTAAATACGATATAAAATGTATTGTTGTATAATAATTCTTGATACTCGTCATAAGTTCCTCGTGTTTGAGAAAAAATACTTGTGAAGGTGTCCTGCCACAGTATATACTACAGGTTGACTAGTGGTAATATATTTTTTCAATCACTGATATTAAAGGAGAAATGTTTTTCTACTAATTTCATTTTATAATGTATAAAACTGAATAACTGATAGTTACTTTTATTGACTAGTAAAATTGATTATTTCTTTTTATTTATTTATTAAGTATGAAAAGTTTTTAATTTTATCTATAAACATGATTTAACATTAATTTAGCATTAATTAACACCAGTTACAATATAGTTTTATACTAAAAATTGATTTTAATAATTAAATATATAAGAGGAAAGTTGGTTTACAAATAAACGAAGAAAAAACATTATATATGAATATATGTAGGTATATATGGTCAGGGGAAAAGCGATCGTTCAAGAATATATCCTTTATTAGGAGTGGGCTACCATAAGTTTAATCGAGTAAAACAATTTAAATACCTAGGTTCGATATTGACCGAAAAAAATAAAATAGAGAAGGAAGTAACAACAAGAATTTAATTGAAAAACAAATTTCTTTATGGACTCACAAAGATACTGGAGTCCCTGTCCAGAGAAATAAAAATACAATTTTACGTTACTCTATTACGCCTTATAATTACATATGGAACAGAAATATGGACATTAAGAAAGATGGAGGAAAACAAATTTATTGTTTTAGAGAGAAAAATCTTAAGAATGACCTTAGGTTCAGTAAAAGGGACATGAGAAGACGTAATAAAGAGATACTTATAATCTCTAAATGAAGAATTAGACTGGAAAGTAGAAGCAGCTGACAGGAAAACTTGAAAGATTATTGGTTGTATAACGGGATGTTCATAGGGCTTACAATATTCAAGAAGAAAAAATATATAAGACGAATATTTGTTGTATTTTATTTTGTATATTTTCCAGTTTCTGATGTTACTTATAGCGCATACATTGTTGCTTTTAATTTGATATCAAAATGCTAAAAATGAACTTATTTAGATCACGTAGATTTCGATAGTGGTAAGTAAATTTTGATCATTGTTAAAATTAAAGAACGACAGATATAATATTGGGATCATTTTTTCTTTAATTTGTGAGAATATGAATAAATTAAGATAATATACATTATCTTACATTATACTTTATTATTATTTAAATTTTTTTATGCAAAAAAACAGAAAATAATATTCATGTATATAATATATATAGCCTAACTTTAACTTATATTAATACTGACTAGAAGCAAATAGCAATTTACATTACTGTATTGGTTGTTCATACATTTGTCAATATGTGCACTTACATAAATTAAGTTTTAATTCGTTACATACATATTTTACATCTTTTTTTTAAAAAAAAAATAAGGAACTTCATATTAAGGACAATAAAAATTTTTTTCACAATAACCCTGATGTCAAATTTCGCATAGTTTTTCCGTTATTTTGCAAATTTATAATTATTAGTGCTATAATTATGAATAACTTTATATAAATGTATAATTCTTTTTAAAATATGAATAGTTCCTATATGAATATATTCAGATAATATATGGATAGCAATTGTTACTTTTTTACTAACTATTGTTTTTTTTTTTTTTGAAGATGAGATTGAGCAGTGTATAGGTAATAATATTATATTACTATTAGATTTTTAATATTTTATTAAGTTGTCCTCTTGGCGCGTTTGAGTGCATACAATAGTGCACGGTTATTTAACCCTATAACAAAGAATTACAATTGAGTGGACTGGTTATAAATGTTTGACAGTAGATAATAAAATAATAACAATTGTAATAAACACACTGAATCAATATCAAGCGTGTATACATATATATATATATATATATTGGATAATACATAATAAATGCCTAATTATAATTTAACAATGGTCAACAATGGTCAACACAAGGTCACTTCTCAAATATATTAAATGGTCCTAGAAACAAACTAGTGGATTTTTACAGAAAAGTATTTTTTGGCTCCATACTCTGTTATCACTTATCAATTGCCTTATTATTAATTAATTATATATTAAATTTATAAGTCTAATATTTGTATGTCGAACAATTCAACTATAATAGTAATAAGATACATATTAGTTATTAAAATATATTTAATACGTAATTATTAATAAATAATAAAGGTAACTTAAAATAATGTAAAAAAAATTAATAAAACTTTTAAGAAGAAAATAAAACTAGATTTTTATTTAAAGATTTTAATTTTATTTAACTTAAGAATAATTTTTCAATGAAAATCACAGTTCCTAATATATTTATATATATATATATACAATATACATGCATAGTGTTTAATTTACATATTATTACAATATTATATTTGGATGTATATTATAAAAAAAAAAAAAAAATAGAATAATGTTTGGAATGGATAATCAGTCCACATTAAATTAATAGAACTAAAGATAAATAATAAAACATTATGACAAAATTATATTTATACTTCCCAATGAATCTGGATTATTACCAAACAAAATAGCTGTAATAATTTTTTCAAAAAAACATTGTTACAAAAACAATTTGAATTTCAAAAAATATCCATTAGTGTGCGCAAAGCTGGCTGGGCCAAAAGATATCGCCGACACCGAATGACGCCGTAACATGTGCAACAGCCGTTATATCAACACGAAACACACATTCAAATATAAGAACCTACAATTGTTTTAGGGATGGAACATGTCTTGCAAATTTAATTAAATAACACTTTGTTTTAGAAAAATTAGAATTAAAATTTTATGACAGTAAGTATGTATACTCTATTTCCTATAGAATAATATAGGGATATAATATTTTAGTAAAAATAATTCATAATATTACATATTTTATATAAACCATTTATAATATCTATTTATGATTTAAGGTGTTTCAGATTTATGGAATCATTATAATAAAACCAGTAAGTAATATCTATTAAAAATAAAATAAAAATGTACGTAATTTATATTTAAAGTAATATGTAAATGTTCTTTTTTAGAAAAAAAGTAATTTATGAAAAGCTATTACATTTTTGGGATAAATATAATATAATGTTTAAAATATATTTATCTGTTTTATTAATTATTAAGTAGTTGAAGAAATTATCAATTTCTTTTAGGATTATAATAAAATATTATTTTGAGCAAAGCTATGAATGTATTGGTTATGCAATTATAAATATATATATAAACACTCTTTTGTTTTAGCCTTTGTAGATATATGTTATGACTTATAATATTTATCAGGTTTAGGTTTTAATAATCGTCCTATCATATTTTAGTTATTTTATTTAACACATTTTTCGAATTACCCAATAATCTTTTTAAACAACATAAAAATTAAGAATAAACGGTATAATTTAAAAAAAACAAATGATTTACGATATTCATTTTCATAATTTCAAGATAACTGAATAAATAAAGGTCATAGAGATTTGAAATTTCAAATAAAGTTTAATTTCGTGTGTTTTAAGTACTGAAAATCTCATTAAAATCTCTTAAATTAATTATAAAATTTATCACTATTCATAAATAAAGTTTTTAAAGCTAGAGTTTTGAGTAAAATTATAGAAATTCATTAAAACGGTTTTCATTATATTATTGTTGGATAATATTAAATCATAACAACGATAGCGCTGGTCTCGTGATAAGCAATGAAACGGTTGGTGTGCCGCATCATTTACTCACAGGAATTGGGAAACGCGAACGCGTCCCCAGCGTAAGAATTATGCAAATGGCCTGGCTGGTGGGTTGGAGGGGGGGGAGGGGAGAGATCCGTGGCGGTGCCAAAGAAGAACCGTTTTAGAACGATGCTTGGCCCCGATAGGTTCGACCTCCCCTGGTTGTTGAACGTGTCCCACTGGACCCGCAGTTCCCGTACACTCGCTTCTTGGCTTGTCATTAACGGGCTATCCACAATAGCCTGCCACGAGCGGATTTATTGATGGTGGTCAATCAACTTAGTCCACGGTGTATTGAATCCATCGAAAAATCCTCTCTTGTGTAGAACTCTAAGGATTCGATCCTCGGAAAAAAAAAAAATCTTGTGGAGTTAGTCCAACAGATTATGTCTTATATTTTCCATTAATTACAAAGACCGGGTTCGGCGGACCATGATAATATTTTATTTTTATAAATATAAATCTTCTATTTACTTTTTACGATTTGTTTTCTGATAAGTATAACTTTATAATATTTAACAATCATATTTTATTAATCACTATTCCCTATTTCCTAGTGCTTTTTATAATTTTTTTTTTAATCTATTTTATTTATTCCAAATCATGGAATAGAATACTAACTAAAGATTTAATTTTATCTTTATTTGTTATTGAATATACAAATTATATTATAAATTAATTTTATTTAACTATATATATATATATAATTCATAGATAATACAATTATTTAATAATTATAATTTATAGCAAAAAGTATATAGTAATAATAATTGATAAATCAGTTGTGCAAATCCGTCGTACAAATCTGGAGATCTACAGAATGTCTTGAAAGACCAGAGGACTTGATTCTCAGCATAAAAGTCGACAGATTTCCTCCACTAAACACCAGATCAGATCCGCTAGAGGGTATGCTCAGCGAAATTAAAAGGACTAGTGGGTATAACAGAAAATCTAGTCCGGTGGACTTAATTCGTCACGGACTTACGGACTAAATTTGTCAATAAATCCGCTATATAAAAATGGCATGCTTATTTGGTAATGTGCGGTCGCCGCGGTTTGCTTGCTACTTTTATAATTTCATTTTTGTTCGTCGAATTTGGTTGTTGCGGGTAGTCTACATTTTCTCTAATGGGCCATTCATTTTGTTTCCGAAAATTAATACTTCAGATGTGAACTCTGTGATTTCCGATCTTAAATAGTTCATTCACTGTTTGATGTTGTGTAAAAATTTAGACCATACATTTTGTTCGTAACAGTATGTTCTCAATACTCTTCCTATTTCTCGATTGTACCTCTCCACTGTGTATGACTATGGATGGTATTATGTTGAAAATTGTGTCTATTTATTACAGCTAAAATAATATTTTATGAGAATTTTTACTAAATTATTATTATATAAATTATTTAGATTTTGCAGAAATTGAAACGGGAAAATTTAGTGGCAAGTAAACTTATAATAGTATAATATAGGTACTACATAGTAAAATATAACACGTATAATACGTAAAGTATATTAAAATATTTATGGTGAGTTCTTTAGATTACGATTTTTACCTTAAAAAAAAATGAATAAATTGATATGATTTTATTCTAAATAGGTATATTTTTTTTATGTTTTATTGTTTTTTATTGTTTGCTGTAATACTTTATCTATTTTTATCTGTCTTTACTGTAATACTATAAAATTACACCAGATTATAATAAGACACAATACACCATAAACTAAAAAAATATTAAATATCTCTAATTAGTGATAAACTATGAACGTTGTAAAATTAATACAACTAATAAAATATAATTTATTAATTTAATTAAATTTGATTAAATTAATATTTAAAGATATTCGGAATTTAATGCAAAATAAAATAAAATATTATAGACAACATATTCAAAATTTTTAAGTATACAAGGTGTCTTAAAAAAAGACCGAACTTTTTAAAATTCGTGCAAGCCGTTTGATTAATCGTATTTCCACAAAAATCACTATATAGCTATATTCTTTTGTAATAAGATTCTACTTTCAATATTAACCTAACTTTTATCGTTTCGTACTAAAGCCTGTTAAATAAACACATGTAGCGACTACTTTGCGAAATAGTGAAACATTAATTATAAAAGACCTTTTAATACAGCGTAAGAGCGTTAAATTTTGTGTTTTACTTGAAAAATAATTTTCGGAAACTTGAACAATGCTTCAATAAACTTGAAAAGGAGTTTTCGTCACTGTTTTCGCGATTAATCCATTCTTGGCTGATGTTATCACGGTTTTTTTTTTTTTTTTGGTCGTATGTGAGCAGCCGTGGTACAATTTTTGTAGAGACACGATGTATGTTAAGTTTTTCAGTCAAAATTGCATAAGAGTATCCGATGCTAATAACCACTTCCTCTTGCATAGTTTTCACAAATCACAGATCGAACAGCATTAATATGTTTGTTGAGGTCGATGGGTTCCGATTTTGGATCTTCGTTAATCGATAATATGCCCGATTTAAAACACTTAAACCATTCATAGGATTAGGTACGGAGCATACTGTATTTTTTATAAGCTTATTGAAGCATTGTCCAAGTTTCTGAAAATGATATTTAAAGTAAAACACAAAATAATAGCGTACGAATGCTGCTCTAAAAAGTTATTCATTATGATTAATGTTTTCTATAATATTAATGTTATATATTTCTAAGCTAAATAATTTTATAAAAATCAAAAACTCTAAAATACTACTCGTTTTGAAACGTCTTTAATCCTTTTGATGCACATAAAGGGGTTAAATCATTTTGACTAAACAAACTTAATATTTTATAGTAAAAAAATAGTATGAGCAACTGAGAAATCAACAATTTTAAAGTTAAAAATAAGTGTCATCCCAGGATGGAGCATTTTCCTATTTCGACAATGTTACAAAATTTATGCTAAATATTAAGGACATTTAATAATAGAAACACATTTTTATTTTCGATCATAATAACTCAAAGATTTACCTAAATTTATTATTATTTATTATGTTTTCCTAATTTCATCAACTACAATTACTAGATGAATATCATTTATATATATAAATATATATTAATAATTAATTATACATTATATATTATATATTATATAATCATATGGATTATTATATAACTACCCTTATAGTCCATTGCCTTCATAATAATTTTAATAAATTGCATTTAAAAATCTTAATTTTTCATAGTGATATTACAATTAGTAATTAAATCTGTAACATCCAGAATACTATAGATTCAAATCAAATTTATATGTATAAACAAAATTCGAATCAATATAATTGTATTAATTTAAGAGGTTTTGTTATTATAGATTTACAAAAGAGATTTTTATCATACCTCAAGGATTTTAAAAAATTTAGTAATTTTATTATATTTTGTAATCTTTCTACAATATATTTAATATATTTATAATAGTATTATATATATATATATATATATATATATATATATCTTTTATTTATAAAATATAAAGTTTTAAATTAATATAATAATTTATAAAATTATGATTATTATTTATAAAAAAATTAATATTATAATCCCGTATAAAAAATTCCATAACCACTGTCTGAATTTCATATTAAATACATATTTCTATATAATTAACAAAACTAACTTAATATATTTTTTAAAACGATACATAAACAAGTTATATAGAATGAACATTTGAAACTTTGTTAGATTATAATTTATTATTTGTAATTATGTGCAAGAAAATAATTGTACATAATATAATTATGTTTAAAGTTGTTACCTAGTAAATGTTAAAATTGATTTTACAAAAAAAAATACCTACATAACTACCTAACTAAACTTGGTCTAAATAGATATATATATATATATATATATATATAATCTGCATATGTCATAATTATATTTCTATATGTATACTGAAAAATAGACAAGATTCAATAATGAGATATTTCAAAATTGTTTAATAGATGCTAAAGAAACAATGAATATAGAATTTTGGTGTGCCAGAAGTAAGTAAAATTTCGATTGCCAAAAAAAAATATTTCAATTATTTAATTTTTTTAAATATTACGATACTAATAATGTGTTTTGCGTTTTTAAAAAGAGAAATAATTAACATTTGTATTTGGTTTTTGCTGCATCGCACATTTAACAAAATTGAACATAAATAATTATCAATATAACAAGTGATGACTTAATGTTAGATATTTCAATACAAAATGCATGACCTAACACTTAAGATTTTTTAACATTTAAGTTAAACTCGTGCGTGTCAGGTGTGAGGGTGTTCGCTACACTGATCTTGGGAATAACGTTTCAGGTCGTCTCAGGTCATAATTAGGATCAAATCAAGGAGCTAAAGGGCTTTCACCACTTTGAACACTCAAAATTTCTAGATCCGTATCTGATCGTAATCTAATACATGCAAAAACCAATAAAAATACGTCATCACTTTTACAACATGCACTAAGAGGCCGCCATGCCTGCATTTGTTTTCTCCGTTTATCCAACAGGAAATTTAGCAAAATAACAATAATTATCTCGTGGGCTTTTTATGAATTATCATCTACCAATGAACTTATATCTCTTTAGTATATGAAAATAATTAAAACAGTTATAACGTCGAAGCTAGATTACACTTTAAAAAAAATCAACGAGATTACCTCAAAAATACCACTGCTTAAACTTAAATTTGGTAATAAGTATTTAATCTAATGTATGTTTAACTAATATGCCGCATTTTAAGTTCTACGTGACGGTTATTTTGCTATATTTCTTGTTGGGTAGTGGAGACAACAAATGCTGGTATGACGCCATCTTAATCAAATGAATCGCGAGCAATAATAATACGTATTAATAATATAAATAATCGGCATTGTTTCATTATGGGATAAGTTTAGAAAATATAATATTACACGAAACATAATATATAAAGTCAAATATTTATCGAATTCAAATAGGTGTTTTGTGTGACAAGATGATACCGATAAGATTAAATGGTTTTATAAGATAATTGTGAGCAATGCTATATTTATTGAAATGTTGTGCAGTGAATAAAAAAATAGAATATTGATGTGAATGTATGTATGTAGGAGTGACGAGAAAGGATAAAATAAGTAATAAATACATATAATAAAGAGTAGGAGTTTCATAAATTCTAGAGAAAATAAGAGAGGATAGGCTCAGATGCTGGTCATGTTATGAGAGAAAATTGGGATGCAAAGATAGTATTATGGTATTATTATGGTATTATTATTATGGTAGTAGTATTAGTATTATGGTAGTATTATTATGTTGAAGGTGAGGGGGAAGAACTAAATTGAAGAAGAGGTGGATAAAAGGATTAAAAAATAATTTGATAAGGTAGCTAGAGTAAAGGAGAGAGATGTACAAGATATATGGAATGCAAATATAGCACTATAGGATGATCTATATGGCTAATAGGTACGGCAAAGAAGAAAAATAAATATTTTTTACATTTTTCTTTTACAATAGTAATGCTAGGTATATTTAAATTTTATATACTTATCTAACTTATATATTGAATTCATATTTCATTTTCTGTTTTACCTTATATAAAGAAGACTTATGTATAGGTAAGTATACAGAAATATAGACAATATTAAAAAATAATAGATTTCCTACAAATATTATAAGATGTGTATATTATGTAATATCACATAATATAATGTATGTTTATATTAGTTGTTCATACTTCATTGCATTAGAGTTATCATCGTTTGAATTTTAAACATTAAACGCAGCTTAACACTATAACAATACCGTTAATATTATATTATTTGTTGAGCCTTAAGATAATTAAGTACTAATTTTATAATACATGAAAAATTCACAAAAAAATGTAATGGGTAAATACATTTTTAATTTACTTTTTGGGTGATCATAAAAGAAACACTGAGAAACGAAGGATTTAAAATTGAAATATGTAAGTATCAATAAGAAGCTTTATAAAAAAAAATAAAATCCAGTAAACATCCTATTTGGGCGTAAACATTTTTTGATAAAATATGAAATTATAAATTATGCTAAGAAAATGTTATCTGTCTAATGAAAATAATATTGGTTCATCGAGGAAGTCTGTTGATGAATAAATATCGGTAGTAGGGAATTAAAACTAAAAAGAATAATTATGAGAATAGAAAACATTTTCCATTTAAATAGGTAGTACCTTACTTAATAGATGGATTTATTGAGCTAATTGGTAAGATTTACCAAAAATACTGAACCACGAAATTATTTTTCAAATTGTATATTTAGACATTTCGAAAATTATTTTTGGACCAAGACATGAAAGATGTAGTAGGGATTCAATACAATTACCTATGACGTGGTGTCCCAACTGACCCTAAATTTAAAACAATATTTTTTTTTTCAAACGAAATTGACATAACCCACGGAAAAAATAAATACACAATATAAGTGTAACTAGAAATATCCTTACAAGATTTAAATCATAAACAATTTAATAATTGAAATTTTAATTTTAATTTAAAACAATAAATCTTAAACATTTTTTCTAGATAATAAAACCCCTGATGAAGATCGAATGTTCAATTGGAATCATAATAATACGAAATTTAGTAGGTGATATTAAATAATATTTGAAATGTACATTTAATAATCATAATCCATAAATAAATTACACAGATACATATTTTATTTAAAATTTGAATATGATACATTATAAGAATACTAGCATTATATTAATTATTTTATATGTGTATAATAATAATATTCTAAACAACGTTTTAGAAAGTTAATGTCTTAACTATTATTAGCTTAAAGTGAATTTATTTTAATATTAATGAATTATATGCTATTTTTATATCATTAACAAAACTTTTTTTCATTTATAAAATAGATAATATTAAATTATCCAATAATTCCAAGAAAAAAAAATATTCACAATATCTAAAAAGGTTTAAAAGTGGTAAGTAATAGATTTTTAGTGATATTATTATAGGTTTATGTGGTATGCAATATTGTTTTTCATTTTTTTCAAATTTTGAACTTAGTAAAGTATATGTATATTCATATTATAAGTACTATTTCAAACATATTAGGGGTTTATTTAGATTGCAAGAATTAATTAAACAGTTTTTCGACTTAAAACCAACAACTTATAAAAAATTATTATTGAAAAAAAATATATGTATATAAATTAATTGTATGATTGCCTGTATACTAAAAAATAAAAAATAATGTATGGATGAAACTGTAACATCAACTTCATGATGACTGACGGATCCCGTCGGATACGATGGGTCATGGACACAAATTTTCTGACTTAACCATTTGTATCTATGACACAAGTTCGTTATTTTTCACATATAATCAGATAACTCATACATTCATTTACAAAAAAGTCATAATACTATAAAAAAAATTGTGGATATAACAATTTTAAGATGCCTTAAAATTAAATGAACCGACACAAAATTTGAAATTGTATATAATTATACAACAACTGAATCTATACTATTGGCATTCTCACGGGCAGAATATGGGAGATAGTTCTCCCTTTGCCTTTTTTTTTTTTTTTTGTAAATATCAATAAAAGGGAAAATTTCAAAGAAAACAATTTTCAAGTTCATTATCATTTTCCAAGTATTAATAATAATTATTTTTTCTTAATTATAAACAATAAAAATAAATAATTATTGGTTTATTATTTGTTATCATAAATTTGTGTACCCACAGCTCATTTTTCAGAAGAAAAAATAGTTTATTATCCCCCTCCATTAAACAATTCTGAGAATGTCATTGATCTCCAATCAGGTTCATTTTTTTGACATCGTTATGTTTGTCATATATTTATTTTCAGTTTCGCAATTTTACCTACTAATTATATTACAATATATTATCAATGCTTGAATTTATTGGGACGGACGTGGGGACTACATGTATTTATAAAACAATTATAGCGCATCCCTTTAAATTTTTCAAAGTCTCTACGGGTTAGGTTGAATTCAACCATTACAAGAAATGCTACTTTCCCATAGTCACCCTTCTTTTATTTTTCCGATTCAAGCACTATGTTTTATGACTATCGTATGTCCTAATTCTAATTGTTTTATGAACGATGTACATATTATGTTTATCTTTGCATATCAATAATTTGCCATTACATTATAAATATAATGTTATAATAGATCGAAAATTTTTATTTTTATTTGGTCCTGGCTTACTTGACATTTTTCATGTTTGTAACACAATGTACTTGATCTATTGATTTATATTTGTTGTTGTCTCCTTTATTTAACGGATTATATATCTCAAGTTTACACTTTGTAGAAAAAAGTAAATTTAAAACTATAGATAAATGGTGTACAAAGAGTAAGTAAATATTAATTCAACTTACAGGAAATAAAACTCCACATTTTGGTTGATAAAATAAATGCTGCAGTTAGTTTTTTTCTAGCTACATATTTTATATTTTTATATTTACTTTAATATATACCAAATTCAAAATATTATCAGTTATGAAGATACTCACAGTTTATTATAATTTATAAAATTATTACATTTATTAATATTTGAGTATGTAACTATGCAATAAGTTATTTTTCTGTGATCTTAGTCTTATATTTGTTCAGTCAATACTATGTTATTTATTTAAATAGAAACGTATCATTATAATGATCTTGGAATTTATATAGTTTTTTTATAATATTAAATATAAAAATTCTGCAGATTTGTTTAAATCTTTGAACTATAAAATAATTCTAATACATCTAAATATAATTTTGTTTCAAATATATAAAACACTGAAAATAAATTTATTATACATACCTTTGTATTAATTTAGTACATTAGATATGAAAATATAATTACATCAATTTACAACTTCTAATTTAACTATGATAATAATTTGTATGTTTCTTCTAGAATGTGTCGGTAAAGATATAATTTATATTTCCAAATGGTGTACATTTTATTTTTAATTTATATAATTTACTTTAATATATTAAATCCTGAATTATCTATTTAGGTGAAGTAGTCTTTTAAACATGTATTAGTCGAATATTTTAAAATGCTAATAATGTAATATAGGTTACAACTATATTACCTATTTAATATTTTGTAAAAAAGATAAATATAAACTTTATTTAAAAAAAAATAAATAGATCTATATTATATTATTTGTTTTAAAAATTCAAATCTACAAAATTATTTGTTGACTTTTGGAAATAATATAAATTGCATTTGTTAATGATTTAATGTTGGTAGAAGAAAGTGAAGTACAGCACTTAAATGAAATAGACTAAGGAAAATTAGGGGTAAAACAATAACAATCGTCTATGATTTTGTGGATGTGAACTAGGAATTGATAGAAGACAGAATGAAGTATAAAAGTAAAATTAGTTGATGTATTTGCGATCGTTGATAAGTATCATAATATTGATACGGCGCTGGTAGCGTATCGTGAAGTGATTAAAGACATAATTTAGGTTTTCAATTAATCACGTTTCTTTTATTAATATATTATATTAAAATAATATAATATAATATTGGGGCCGAGAGGGCGCTATTATATACAGGTTAAATAAGTGATCAAACCTACAAAAATAAGTGTTTATTAATAAAATTGGCTGCGATTTACAATCAGAGTTGGCATTTCAATATTGTTGTACGTAATACCGGCCATAAACGTTACGGTCTACCGGAGAGGTATACCTGTGCGCGTGTGGGAATATACCTGTGGAGTTTTTTCAACTTGTACAGGCGACCGGTGCAAGATCGAAAATCAATTCTTTCGATTGACACCGTACGATGTACCTGTTCGTGTGTGCATGCACTGCGGTTGCCTGCGCAGATCGCGTCGGTTGTTGTCATAAAAGTTGAAAATAACACGTTAAATAACTGATGAAAATTTAAGGTCCTCATAACTTCTGCAGGTAGCGAGAAACCTCAAAGTAACCGATAATCTTTTGTGCGCAGAAATACTTTTTCTCATTACAGTTTCTTTTTTTTTTTTTTTTTTTATCATAGGAGTCACCATTGAAAGTAGTTCAAGGTATGTTTTCTCGTCCATTCTGAGATAGTTTTTAAAATCTTCAGGTTCAAGTTTTAATTCGATTAATAAGTTTACATGACTACAAGTTGCTTTTCTCAAGAACCAATCCTTACACCACTTTTTTCGTTTCCTTTTCACTAGTTTTGTTTCTTCTTTTTTTCGTAATTAACACGAGGGCTAACAAAGCTAGCCATCCTCGTTCTCCGTCCTCGTTCAATGCCATCGTTGAAAAAACTGAAGACCTTTCCGGTACACCGGAGACACGACCGTCGTCCGGTAGACCGTAACGTGTATGGCCGGTATAAGACTGAACACAGTGGTTGTATCAGTAATATTCAAATTCGGAAAAGATAGGTCCGGGTTGGGGCGGAAGAATTGGCGGACGTTGGGAGTGGAAACTTGAGAAAGTGGCACGTAGCATTGATCTCGGTCTTGTTACCGTTGTTTCAATGAAACTGTTGGCGTTGTTCAGTCTTGTAAAGCACTTGAGTAAAAGTATTAAAATACGTATTCTAAATACATTTGACTTGGGCACACTATTTGAATACTTTTTTGGTAGTATCTATATTTGAAACCAAATACTATTTTTAAATACTTTTTTCAATACTTGAAGATATAGATAAACGATTCAATTCTCAGTTGAAAGATCTTTTTTTCATATCATCTGTATCACAGCCATTTTTTAAAATAGTTTGGATTGAAATTCAAGAAAACAAAAGTGAAGCTTTACAATTATTTTAAAAAAAGCATACGAAAGTATCTATAAATATTTTTTAAAAGTATTTGTATTTATATTTGAATACTTCTTTTTCTAAGTATTCAAATACGTATTTTAAATATTTTTGAAAATAAGTATAACTGTATCTGTACGTGAATAATTTTTAAAAGTAATTTTTACAAGACTGGCGTTGTTGCACTGATTCTAACACTTGGAATGTTTGAACTGTTATCAATTATTTTTCAACATGGTGTTGCATAACAAGAAGTTTTATTTGTATAAGTTTCTTTGAAAGAGGTGGATTATTTATTGTATAGCATAGCTCTCTTATCTATACATTTCCGTATGTTCTTTCTAAATTCTTGGTCCAATAGTTGTTGTTTAGTTTCTAGTTAAATATCGGTTTTCTGCTACAGCGCTACTCCAGTTCACCTTATCTTCTCACTCCGTACTTATTTGTCATATAAGTTTCCACTGTAAATTCCCTTCTGTATTGTCATAATGTCATAGCTTGTTACTTATTGTCTTTAAAAAAAAAAAAAAAAAACTATAAATTAAATTATTTAAATAATATTATTCAATAAACCCCTATATTTTAAACAAAGACAGATACACATATTTTATTTGCTATCACCTTTTACCTTTTAACACGCTCGCTAGGGAAACACTTCACAGTGAACGTTCCATAATTATCATATAGTTCAATGGAAATACATAAAAAATTTGAAATCGAGCGGGAATATGATTGTACGAAAAATGGCTACTATCAAACGAGTTGGTCACTCTCTTATTTATCTAGGCTTTCTACCTTGTACCATTTATTTTACATACTGTAGAATATAGATTGGTCACTGGCCGGTTTTTTGACGTCGTGCTTTTTGATTCTGGATAACCCCGTTTGTAACCGCTAGTAGTCGGCTATAATGTAATATGCTAGCATTCGGTAGTTCATATTGTTCAAAAAATTATAATAACTTGTCTAATGTATACCGAATGCATTGCCGCCGACTACTATAGTTATTGCAACGAGACTGCCCAGAACTAAAATAGCACGCCGTCGAAAAACCGGCCAGTGAGCAATTTTTAGTATTTATAATAAATTCTTATACATTACGGTAGATAATAAAAGTAATTAAGTTGTGATATTTCGGTCATTATATTATAAAGAAAAGAAGGGATAATTGAAAGACAGTAATAGACATGTAAATTATTGTAGAAGGAAGTAATGACATGGGCTAAAGTGGATTTCTTAGAATAGAACGTGATATGAGAAAATCTGATCGTGAGTGAATAAATGTAGGAGATCAAGTAAAACGAAATTGTAGTAGGTACTAATAGTAAGTTATCAGGTTAGGTATTATCATGGCTAAATATGTATAGCCATGGATTTTTATATAGTTGGAATTGTGAGGCAATTAAATTTGTATTAATTTGTATTATAGAAAATATGAATAAATATGGATACTCAGAATGTAAGAAACCCAATTAATAATAATAATCTGTAAACAATTAGTCTATATAACATGTTCGTTATTATAAATCATAACGATCCATGAATCCGTAGTCATATTAAATAATATTATTTGTATATTTGGTTATTATTTACCGCTGCAGTAGTTACCAATATAATAAATATTTATTATTCTTACGTACAGGGATGTTTAGTAGTAACATGACGAAAGCTGAATGTATTTGTAAGTTAAATGTGTAACTAAATTGAAGTTTAACACATGGCATTTTTGAACCGCCAAAATCATACAACTTTTGGGGTTCTGCGGTCGCGCACATTTACTATATCGAAATTAAGATATTAAACATAGATATCGATTTTTACAAAAATAAAAAAAACCTTACATTTGGCTTAGTGAAAATTATAGACTCAACATGCCACTCTCCTTTAACATTCAAAATTGGTTCAATTAACATAAATTAATAAATCAACAACTAGAAAATAATTCAAGTATTAATAATTATTAATAATAAATAATAAACAATACAATTCAAATATAAAATAAAGAGAAATAGATAACTTATAACAATATTTTATTATATACATTATTTTACAACATTACAAAATTCAAAAAATGTATAAATAAAATTAAAATTATTATTTCGGCTTTTAAGCTTTTTGGCACATATTTTATATTATAGTTTAAATATTTTAATTTAATTTATAAACTATTATATTTTTTAAAACAAAAATATTTTATTCGAAATCATCAAATAAAAAAATGGAGGTAACATTTATACACGTTCTATAACATTGTTCTCATTCGTATAGTTCCCACGCAAATTTTTCTATCCAAATCTGATTAAACTCTAATGACCCATTGACCAGGAGAGGAATGTAATATTATCCTCTTTGATTAAGACCAATGTTCCCATTATTAATGAACATTGATGTAAAACTTTTATGCTATAACCACTTATTTCGGATATGTAATTGAGACAGGTATTCCTGGCTCCATCTTTGCTAAATTTTCTGACTTTAACTAGTCACTTATTGCCAGAGTTCGTAGTGATTATCAAGTTAAAAATGAACAAAATTAGAGGTTCCACGATAAAAAAAAAAAGCAGATAAGTATTAACCGTCGTCCACAGGTAATCTGCCTACTACTTAACTAAAATAGTTAAGGAGAAAGAGGGTGATATGGAGTTTTAACGCCGTATCTCCGAGATAAATGTACCTAATATATAAAACTATGCATTTGTTACTTTATTTTACCATTAGTGTTACATAACACTTAATATTCGTTCATACCTATTATAAATAGAACCAGATGATAATAATTTAATATTAGGTATTTATTATTAATTTCATTATTTAGCTGAGGAGAAAAAAAATAAAATGAAAGGTAAATTTATAACTGATGACTGATGAGCAATGAACATTCAATTACGCAAAATACCTATATAATAACTGATATTTATATATGTTACTGCAAAAGTCTGAAATACATTATTATATAAATTAACGTACTGTTTTAGTTAAAGTTTATATAATCAAATTAATTTAATACTTTATCTATAAATGTTATTAAATAACTAGGTAGTTATTTTATACAACTCCAAAATGGAAATAGTTAAAGTAATAATATTATTATCAAATTAGTAGCTAAAACAATTTTTGTTATTATTTAGAATTAATGTCTTATAAATATTTTTCTTAGAACTATGAATATTTTGTAAACATTTTTATTACCATTATAACTAGTTACCAATAATCTGATAAAATTGATCTTCAGTTACTTTAATAAGAACAACTACAAATATACTGCGTAGGTCTCCTCTATCTTTATACGAGTCAGGTACTTTTATACGAATTGTTAAACCTTTTTTTGCTATAGTAATTTTGGAAATTTTTAGATTGCCCAGTCATAATGTAAAGACTTTAACGAAGCGACAATAATTAATTTATAAAATTCTTAGATAAAGTATTAATAATACACTCTAGCCATGAATTTTCAAAACTAGTTATTTTATAAATTATTGGTATTTCATACTTTAACGGTAACATATACATTATTATTCATTAAAATTTCTTTAATACAACGTATATCGTTTTGAAATTAAAATAATTGGTTTGTAACTCTATATAAATGTATTTAGATATATAGAAATATATCTCTCAATATATTATGGTACCGATTGTTGAAAATTCGTTCAATCGTTCGTTTTATTGGCGTTGAAGCTTGAAGATATGGCTTCTCTGCAGCAATATTTCCTAGGTTCAAATATCAAACCGTTTTTGACTTGATTTCTTATTCATACATGTTATATATTATAACAAAAAAAAATTTCCAGGTTGTGCTAAAATATTTACTGAATTTTATAAAAATAAAGAAAACAAACGTAAATAATTTTAATAATATTTTTACTTAGCTAAAATTAATATAATAGTTACTTCTTGCAGACTTACCTACTGTAAATCAAATATTTCTCGCAAACAAATAATTTACAATTAATTCAATTATTAACTCAAAAACAAAACACATGTTATAAAAGATTTTTCGTCATTTTCGTTCATTTCAGTATAAATGTATCATAATTATAATAAAATGAAAATCAAATAAATTTGTTTTAATAAGAGAATAGAATTAACGAAATTCTATAATCATCGCGGTTGTTAAAAACAATTCAATATCAATTATACTTATATTTTTATTTTTATTTTTATTTTTATTTTGCACTTCATTCTTTTATTTTGACTTCCATAGTTTTATTCGAATATGTATTTTACAACTCAGTTAAGATTAGGTGTGTTTAAACCGGATAATTATACCTATGTTATTTTTATCTCAAAATTGTATTTTTATATAACTTCCTACTTCACATATTTAATAATGTATTATTTTTATTATTAGGTATTACATACTTAAGCATACAAAAATGGTGTAAAAATAATTGTGTATGAGTAATAATCATAAACCTACCGTATTTTTTTTTTATAATTAATCATAATATTGTTATATCATATTCGGGAAGAAATTATAATTAATATAAAATAATTGTAATCGTATATTTAAATATATGAATAGCTTTTATAATATATAATATTAATACACATAATTATTTTGCTTGTTGTTTTATTTGTTATCTTTATATGAGTATAAAGCTTAAATATTATTTTATTTGTTTGATTGAAGTATATAATAACAATTTAATATATATATTCTAAATACATCATAGATCCGTGACTGTTTTTACAGCCCTACCTAGGTACTCCTAAAACAAAACAAAAATATTTTTTTTTACATTCAATAATTATTTGAACCCGGAAGGACCAGTGAAGGGAATAATAACTCACAACAAAGAAAAAAAGGAACAATAATTTAAAACTTAGTATTTTTCAGTGTTTTTGGTAGGCAACTTAAATGACTTACCTAGGGCGGACGTTGGGTATCCTAAATTAAACGGGAATGATTCACTCGCGATGCGTTATTCTTAGCTGACAATTATGTGACCGGTTGGTCGTGCAATGGTCACATAATTTTACAACATTCTACCTACTTATTTGAAAACTAAAAACTAAACACTCAAGTAATTAAAACTAAAAAAGATGGTAATGATTGTGATAACGGTGTTTCTATAGACACTAGATGACCTGGACGGCCACTTAGAAACCATGTGACAACTGACACTATGTCCGATTTCACTTTAAAAGATTCACTCCTATGACGAAGTCCAATGAATGCCGAAGAGAGGGAATAATAATAAACTTATTATAATACTGGATTTATAGGTAAATAATATATTATTGATTAATAAATGTGCGTACTTGAAAATATAAATTTAGTAAAGTACAACAATTATTATAGACAATAAGTTTCACAATAATAAACACAAATAATTTACAATCCCTTTTTTATGCATACGAAGTATAAAACACAAAGAAAATTCGTATAATGGAATGTAAAAGGTTATACAAAATACAACTTATCACATAGTATGAGCTATCAGAACGATGACCGGCGAACGAAGAACGCGAAAAAACGAGACACACAATACAAAAATGAAATAAAAAAAAATGAAATTAAACATGTTCTGTATCTATACATACATTATAATACAAAAACTAAAAAAAGTGGGAACGTCAATTTAGGATGTTCTTCCTTCATCCCTTCGGTCCTCAGAGAAATTAGTGGTTTATTATAATTATTAAGATTTGAATGCAATGATATTGCATTAGAAAATACGATTCTAAGCGAATCTCAATATATTGTAATATATTATACTAATAATCCATTCTAAAATTTACCACGAATGTAAATTACATATATAAATATGCAAAATAAGTTTCAAATCCCTACGAACAATATTCAAGGAGTTATCATTTCTTAATAAAAATTGCCAGTCACGATTTTCAAAATATTTTGTAAGTGGATTAAATAGTATAAAGTAAGCATCTATAAAAAATTCATACTGTATAAATATTTTTGCAAATAATTCAAAGCCTTATATTTAGCCAAAAAACAAAGCAATCCCTTTCAAAATTTTACTAAACGTAAATATTACCTATAATAATATTCAATAAAATTTTCAAGTTCCTACGAACAAAACTCAATTAATAAACAAAAAAAAAACAAAAACAAAATTAAAATAACGGAAACCGTAATTTTACCAATTTTCCGCTTCTCAAGGAAAAACGTTTGAGAAATTCAAAAAATGAGCTAAATAAAGTACCAACTAGATGATGAAATTTGATACGGATAGGGTACCCATTTGGGGGGGGAGTTATATATGTATTATTTACAACACAATACTTCAACACACAATCATATTATTTATATACAATACAAATTTTTTGTATATATAATATTCAATTTATAGAATTTATATAGAAATTTAATTAAAAATATAAAAAAATTGTATGACTTTTGGCTTTCTGATTAATAAATTAAATAACAATTCTATATAAATTATTAACATGACAATGACGTATTTTAGGGGGATCAATGAGGGATTTTCAAAAATTTTTATAAATTCTCAATATAATCAATAATAAAATAAATTTGTAAAAGTTAATATTAATTAATAATATGAATTTATCTATTCTATAATCAACGATTAAACGTACAACTGTGACCACTAAAGTGACTCAAAGTCAGCTGTGAAACTACTATCTAGTAATAAAGTTTGTTAAATCATGCTACGGAGTAATAAATATTATGATATATTGATATCATGATACAAATTAATAAAAATGAAAATAATAATAATTTTATTTTTCTGTTATTCTGTAATAAAAGCATAGAGTGGTGTGTAGTACAATTAATGTGTTTTATTATTTATTTTTCTATTTATACAATGGGTTATCCTCAATCAGTAATGTTTAAGTGTTAACGCAGAATATTCAGGGGTTAAAGTGGAGGGGACACAAGGGGACTCAGTCCCCCTACCTCTAATGGTGGTTTAAAAGCGTCCCCTTTAACAAATTACACGTTACAAAACGTTCTGGAGACATAAAATTATATATGGAACGCTTAAAACTATATGGAGACATTAGTCCCCCCTGGAATTTTTTCCCACTTTAAGCCCTGAGAATATTATACAATATACATTAATAAGATTATTAGGTATTAACAATTTTTAACTAATTAAATAATCGTCTTGCTATATATCAAATACAATAAAAATGTATCCAAGTATCCACTTGGACACTTGATGATCTAAAAGAAAAAGTATTTTTATAATGTATATACTACAACCATTTACATAATGGTATACCTAATTTAGAATAGCAAACAGAGTAATATCCAGTTATCTAAAAATTTTAGATTCTGAGCGAAACGAAGAATGTATTGGTATTACAAAGATGGTATTATTTTTTTTTATGATGTATGAAAACACTTTTTTGAATAGAAATAATGGTCCGATTACCACAAGTAGCGTATGCTTTCGGTAGCAAATCCTGTCTAGTTGGTACTTTATGTAGCTCATTTTTCGAATTTCTCAAGTTTTTCTTTAAGAGGTGAAAAACTACTAAAAAATGTCTTACACAGTTACACATAAAACAACTTATAACATACATTTTATTAAACAATTTGATACGCTAATAATTCATTGTAATAAGATGAACAAGGAAAATAAATAGGTAGGTACCTACTTATTTTATAACGCATAGACCTAACCACAGACGAGGTATGTTCTGCGCGTTGCTGGCATTCGTCGCTACGCTTTTCGACGCCGTCGCTTCGCTCCGCAAATCGAAAATGTCCTTCGATTTGTTGTGCAAATCCACGCGGATTACCAATTGCATTGTTTGATTAAAATTAATCAAAAACTATACAAAAAGGTATAAATAGTTTCAAATAAATATGGTGTTAAATTAAAATATAATTGATAATCTAAAATGATGAACAAAACCGTGGTAAATTGAAACGAACCAATCGGAACAGAACAGTTCTGAGTACACCTACATTTTCAAAATACGCATCCAGTCCCTTATTAGAAAAAAGATAACTTATTATCTTCGTCGTATAACAATACCTATATAATAAATTCTGTTTTGTGTACCTATAGTTAAACATGTATATTATATGTATTATATCATGACATAGAAATAAAATGGTAAAAAAAAAAAATGTATTCGAATGATTAAACTTTTAATTTTATTTTAGAATGATCATAAAAGAAACATTGAGAAACGATGGATTTTTAATTGACAACAGTAAGTATTTATTTGAATTTTAATAAGAAGTTATATACAAATATTAAAAGTTCTTTAACAGCCTACTTGGACGAAAACACTTGAAATGATAAGAAAATTATTGTAATAATTTAATGAAACTAATATAGTAAAATTAGACATCGATGAAGTCTCTTAAGAGGGAACATTCGATCGTTTTAATTTACTAAAATAGTTATATTAATTATACCTAATATTAGTCCTAGGTTTTATTTTAAAATAAAAAATTTCAAAAACATTTTTTTTGCATTTTTTAGTGTCTAATTTGATTTTAAATATTGAAATTTTACAGTTTTTATTCTATCATAATTGGCTATGCTTTATAGATATATACTTGTAACTTATAATACATACTTGGCTGACTTTTTTTTATATACTGACATTAACTGATATTTAAAACATGTATTTTTTATAAAGTTATAAGTATTCAAAATTCGTCATTTTTTGAAAATCGTCATTTAAAAATATCTTACTAAATTATTAGGATTTTTAAAAAAAAAACTCAATGCCAGTATAAAGGAAATTTAATTACGAAACAGATTAATTTTTCATAATAAATTTATTTATATTATTGAGTGATCTGTGACGGAATGAAATTTCGACATATTAAAATTCATAGCTCCTACTTCTACGTAACATACGCACGCACATGATCCGCGTATGAAGCTGTTGCAGCGTTTACTAGACGGAAAACTATCAACAGAAAGGAACTAAAACTAAATAATTAAATTATGAGACCTGGAATATTTTTTATTGAATTAATAATTTACTTCGTAGATTTGTTTAAATAATCAGAAAAAAATCCTAAACACAAAATTACTCTTAAAACTGTATACCTAATAATAATAAAGTAATTAAATTCAAATATAAAATATAAATAAATAGATATGAAATATTCAAATATTTTATATTTCATCAACTATACTTTATCGAAAAACAAATATATTTTATTAATAAAAATAACTATTATTGACGATAATTTAATAATGAACTTAAAAAATAAACCAGTGATGTTTCCAGTGTTTGTGTGCTTTGTACATATACCTACTTTTCTACTTGTAATATATTTTATTGTTCAATGACTTCTATTTTCAATTTTGTGGTCATTATAATATAACTTTATTTATATATATATAGATATGTCTAATAATAAGAAAACCATTAATTTTTTAAATAATATTCTGTACCTCAATGGTTAATATACTGCCAGAAATAGATATTTTTTACACAGCAATAATTATATTCGTAAAACCATTGATTATAGAATAGACTATTTCATAAATTAATGGTAAAACTAATGGGAAATACAGTGTGGACTACAGAATAATGAATTCTATTATTATTTAAATTATTTATACGTTAGTCACAGAGAAAGTAGTAAATAGTTATAATCTAAATTCAATATTGTGTATAAGTATACAATTTAATTTTAAACTTAAATGGACATAAATATTGAAGATATATATATATATTGGAAATATAATAAATTAATAGCGGAGTTTTTGTGTATTTAATTAAATATAAAAACATTTTAAAAGTATATTTTTAACTTAACGTCAATAAAAGAATGAATAACTGAAAAGTAACTTGGTAATTTACAATAAAATTAACTCATTAAGTTAGAAGTTTAAAGTTAAAAAATGATAACTCGTTATAAATGAAGCTTGTTTAAAAGTAACTTAACTTTTTAACTCGTCATTATCCAGCCATATAATTTACCAATTTAATTTATATTTTAAAAAACATGAATAAAATAAAATAATTTTGGGGTTTTAATATAAAATTTGGGGATGTCATTTACTTCGAAGCATCCACCAAATTGTACCTATGGTTATTCCTATATTATGGACTCTAATTTCAACAACCTTTACGATAATGTTTAATTGACATTATCAGATTCAGTTCTTAGATCCTGGTCAATATATTTTCCTTTTTCTTTTAATTCTCCTAAATATTTTTTGGTAGTTTTCATAGAACAATATAAATAATTACTACTCGTACATAATAATAAGTGATAACTAATAACTAATAAGACAAGCTAATTAAAAATATTCTAAACTTATATCTGGGTAAACATATAGAAAAAATTATAAACGAAAACGACAAATATTAAACATTTTATTTAGGCTTTACAAATAAAGAAATAGTTCAAAGACAAAATTGGAATTATGCTAATAAAAAATCTAGTATGTGAAATAAATAATATTTTAAATATAAATTCGATTAATTATATTATTCTTTAATCAAAATTCACATTTTGTTTAAAAAGAAAATTAAACGTGATTATGTGTTACATTATAGAATTAGTAATCATAATAATTATTTTATTTAGATTTTATTTTTTTCTTGAACAATATTTTACAAAGTAATAAGTTATTGTATCTTTACTTGTATATCTTAAAAAGATTTTATCTTAATTTTCCTTAAACACAATTGATTTTTCTTATATTATAACGTAATAACGCATAATCGGTTTTCAATAAATAAATAATCGAATATTTAATATCGATAAACTTTATATTATTTTCATAACAATAAGAAAAATTATTATATTTGTTTGTACAGATGTCTCCATGGAATATTATCAACTGACTTTCAAATATGAATTATATTTGTATAATATTAAAAATGGTAATCAATATATTTTTATTTTTATTATTTTTGGTTTATATTATATGAAACGTTTTTGTTCACTTTTCTTAAACTCTAAACGTATATGTATTTATTTAATACGCATTATCAAAAATGTCAAAGACTACAACATGGGTGCCATTTGGGGGAGCAAAGTTCCAGGGTGGGAAAAGGCTCCACTATTTTTTTTTTTTTTTTTACGTATTTTATCGCGTCCATACATAACGCAAACGCAACATGCAAACACCACCATCATAATCTACAATATCATGGACTCATTATAATTTTGTATATTTGTACCATTTTTTGGTTTGTTATGATATATGTTTAAAAAAATTATAACTAAAAATCGGTGTACATTTTTAAAAAAAGCATCGTAAATAAAGTTGTCAGTTACTAATGTAATTTTAATTTCAAACAAAATTGGTTTGATCGGCATAATACTTAGCCTGCTTTAATTTTAGCTCCTCCTATAAAAATACTGAAATGGCACCCCTGGACTACAACCCAAAAACTTTTATTGAACATTAATAATGATAAACGTAAATAAAAAATGCATTGTCAGCTATATTTGATAAAGAAAATGAATATCCTAATATAGTTCACTATATTGTTGTAAAACTTTTTTAGTTTTGTAATAGAATTTTTTTACACACCAAACAATTTTTGTTTTACTAAAGTGAAATCTACCGGCTATTATTGCACTATTAGAAAATAATTTTATGAGTGATGTACAACATGTAGATAGCTTCTTGTTATTTTGTTTAGCTATAAACTTAAATGTTGGTGGATACGCTAAATTATTTCTCCCGAAATTAAAATAACTACTAAAATAAGAACTAATATCAATAATTATTCTCGAAAAATGTCTACTGACTATTTATATTATATACACTGATCACTTGTATGTATCTTATATGGATCAAATTGATGTTCTCTGCCAATTGTCGTTTCTTTGCGTAAATTTATATTCCCACACGTGTATTTTATTTCACGATAAATTAACAATATAGAAAGTTTACTTTATTCACTTGTTTTTCACAATTTCGATTATCTATACACGATTTTATAGTTTACGCTACGCCTAGTGCCGGGTTAAGATTTTTGCGCTTGTAGGTTATAATATTTATGCCGCCTATATTATAACAAATTTTAATTGTAAGCCATAGAAATTCTTACTTCCTAGGCGTCCACTATTTTTAAATAAAATGATAGGTACATACTTTATAAATTTCAAATAATAAACATTTTTATTTATTATAACAATTCATCTCTCAGATCAAAGATTTAATCATTTCTAGTTGCCTATAATATGTTTGATGGTACACTTCAAAATATTGTGACAAAAATATTGAAGTAAAAAATCACTTCAAAATGTCGTTTATAAATATTTAACTAATGATTTTGAAGATACTTAAACTGGTTGAACCTATCGTTAACGAAACCGGGAACATAATCTAATAGAATAGAGCATTTTATTTTTATTCAGTCCTATAATAAATACCAGTTATCATAAATATAAAAATCCTGACACAATGAATTTAATATATTGAAAGAGGCCCAGGAACTATTTTTCTTGTAGGGGGGCAAAAATTTAAGAAAAATCATGATATATAGTATATTAAAATAAAATACAAATACTTATTGATTTTTGTAAAATAGGTTTAACTATTATTTTGTAAATTAAATTAATAGTTTTATTTACCTAATTTAATTTTGAATATAAAATTATATTATATAAATATTAAAAATAATAAAAATGTAATTTAAATATAAACTCTAAAATGTTTAAGTATTAAGTGTATGACTATGACGACAAATTTTCAGGGGGGCAAAATTACAATTTGCTCCCTGATATATTTAACGGGAAGGGGGTCGAATGCCCCCTCTGCCCCCCCCAGCTCTAACACCACTGTATATTGATATAGATTTCTTATTGAATGCGTTCATTAAACGGTTAAAGCATTTTAAATTTACACTTTTACTTTCTAGAATTTTCAACATTTCTCCCTGTACACGAATGGTGCACAAATGGTAATATAAAAAATTCTACATATTCTTTTTAATCTCTAATCTTATAAATTTAATTTTCGTTTTATAAACTGACTTCCAATATAGTTTTTTTTTACACATTAAGGGACACCTTATCATCTATGTAGAATAATTGTTTCAAATTTATAAAATTCTAAAAATGTATTTATTATACTAACTTTTTATTAATTTAGTACATTAGATTAGAAAATATAATTTTACCACGCTATTAGATATTATTTTACAATAATTATAATAACTATACAATATTTTATAATTATATGTATGTTTTCTTTTAGAATGTGTCAGTAAATATATAATTTATATTAAAAAAATAATGGTATAACCGAACCGATACTTCAGGTATTTTAAATCAACTGCCTTAAAAATGTGGTGGTTTTGTCCCCAAATAAATACCCCCTTTAAAAATGGTCGAACTGCTTATAAACCTGATATTAATATAAATAATTAGCATTATTACATCTAATTATTACTTAATGGGTAAAATTAGGCGAAGTTCGTATCGAATAAAATTATTAGAACTGGCTTGTTTCTGCACTAATGGTATACATTATATTTTATTTATAATACCATTAATGGCATTAACTTTAAATTGTCGAATCCTGAATTTTGTATTCGTATATGACATAGTCTTGCGGTTAGAATCATATATTTTTCTTATATTTTAAAATGACAATAATACAATATAGGTTACAATAACAAAAAGTAGTTATCTACTTAATTAATTTTTCAAAATTTGTAACAAAAGCTAAAATATAAATTTAATTATAAAAAAAACGAGAAGATCGATTCTGGACGTTCTAGAAATTATGACTTTATTATAATTAAGATTTGAATGCAATGGTATTGAATTAGAAAATACGATTCAGAGCGAAACTTAGTTAGATATACAATATATTTTTTGTATAATAACACTTAAAATACGGTCTAAAATATTACCATGCATGTAAATTACCGGTTCAAAATGTTCAAGTTCCAACGATCAAAACACGAAAAAGTGGGAAGGTCAATTTTAGATGTTCTTCCTTCGTCCCTTCGGTTCTCAAAGAAATTAGTGGTTTATTATAATTAAGATATGAATGCAATAATATTGCATTAGAAAACACGATTATGAGCGAAATTCAATATAATACAAAATAATACACTGATAGGTCATTACATAAGTTTACAACGTGTGTAAACTCCTTATGAGAAGACTCATAAAAAATTTAAAGTACCTACGTTCAAAATTGCATTAGTTGTCATGAAAAACCTAAAAGCAATTTCATCAAAATTACTATTTTCGTAAATGTTGACGTTTTTCCATCATTCTTTGGTAGTTTTTCTTTGGGAAAAGAAAAACTAAACTAAACTTTTGAGAAATTCGAAAAATGAGCTAAATAAAGTACTAACTAGATGCAAGTTGATACCGAAAGCATACCCTGTATATTTGTGGTAATCGGGACATTATTTCTATCCAAATTCGTGCTTTCAGCTATGAAAAAAAAAAAACATTTTTGTAAAACCAGTACTTTCCTTACTTCGCTCAAAATAAAAAAATATAAATATATTTAAACAATGGTGTAATGTTAACTTAAAATGTTCATAACATTTGTACACATTGATCGTTTTACACTATATACTATGATTATATTATGTACGACAACAACATTTTAGGAATTTTCGGATTCTATAAATATATTGAGATTTTTTCGTAGCACATTATTTCACAAAAAAAAAAAAAAACGAAATCCAAAAAAGTGTTTTTTAGCACGTTATTCCAACCAACATTAGGTTGAGATCATAGGCGCAATTAGGTGTGTGCTAGGGGGTACCTGGCACCCCCAAAAATTTTTTTAGCCCCCTAAATATTTTTTTAACATACTTAGTGTATAGAATTGCATAATGGTCTACAACCATTTTAAAATTTTAACACTCCCAAAATTCTAGTTGCGCCTATGATTGAAGTGGACTTGAAAAATATGTTTGGATGAATGAAATAAAGAAAAACATTTTACGATGGGTGTTTAATGAGAATTAGAGGTTTACAGACAATACGAATATCAAAACCAGCAATATTATATAAATCGGAATGTCAGGCAGTGGAAAAAAAACTGAACAAAGGATGAGTGTAGCGGAAAACAGAATGCTACTGAATATGTTATATGTCTATGATTTACAAAAATATTACACATATTATGTATGATGATAGTGATTAAATTGAAATAGTTCAATCATGAAATGAGATGGGATGATTCAAGGACATTGTAGATGTTAAGTAAATGATTGTAGAAGAAAATGAAGACAAAGGTCGAAGAATATGTAGATAAATATACACAATTTAGTGGTTGCTTGGGGCCTACAGTACCCCTAATTTTTTTTTATTTTATTCATATTTTTTAAAATATTAAATACAAATAATAATTGGTATAGGTATTATATTATTTCGTCCAATGTCCATCATTCAATAGGTATTCGGTGGAAATAATCTACCTCCCTCAAAATGTTTATCCAAATTGCACTTAATGTATGAAAAACAACGATAGTTGTAAACTATTGTAGAAGAAAATGGAGACAAATACTGAAGATTTGGATTGTTAGAATAGAACGTGATATGAGAATATGTGGTTGTGAGTGAACAAAATATAGAAAATCATGTTATACTGCAGATATAAATATAGAGTAAGAAGTGTAACGCAAATAAGTATATCTAAGACTCTATAATTATTATCAATATCAATATTAATATAAAGATATTTATTTAATTATTTTTCCTATGTATTTAAATTTCCTACAATTAATATTAATTTGATTTGTATTATAGAAAATATAAAAAAATATGGATACATTAAGCGTAAGTAATCTTAATTAATAATAATATTATTATCGATAATAATCATTAACAAGTTATTTATTTAACATTTTTGTTATTTAAAATCATATCAAACGATAAATACGTAATGATATGAAATAATATTTTTTTATATAGGTATTTGGTTAAGTGCTTCTGCTGTGCAGCTGTAGTTAACAAAATATTTATAATAATTATTTTTACGTACCTACAGGTTCTTATAAAAAAAATATCAAGAGAGCTAAAAAATTTAGTAAGTTAATAATATGTTTCTAATATTAAATATATAATGTCACAATATTGAAGTTTATATTTTATATATCTACAATATAATAATTAGTATATTCTATTACTTCCTATAATGACATCAGTGAATATTACGTGCGTGAAATTGGCCCCCATACCAAACCTTTAAGCAATTTTCTTTGATACCACAGAAAACCATGAAAAAATATCAATATAACATAATATTTAAACATTGTAAAGCCTATTATTTCTTACTGCAGATCCAGGTATGCAAAAATTTTAATCTATTGTATAGATCAGTGGTGGCGAAATATGGTGTTTCATGAGGCTGTGGCCTCATGACCAATTGGATGGTAGTACCCTTTGGCTACATATTTACTACTTTTACTACCCATTTACTACTTAGGTGGTGGTAGTTGTAGCAAAATATTTATAGTAGCCTCATAGTTGAAAATTGTTCGCGCCGCCACTGCGGTTTGGATTCTGCACATTTTTTTTTTTCCTATTCAAGCATTGAAAAAATAGTTTAGTAGGTACATTATACAATCAATAAAAGGTAAAACATCACTAAATATGTATTATGCTATATGACGATAATGAAGTACTTAACTTAATATAATAAATTTAATTATCAGTTCAGTACCTATGTTTAACATTTAATTTAAATTAAGACCTAACCTATAGAAATAGCCACCTAAAATAGATATTTAGTACCTACCTAGGTATTAAGTAGGTACCTATTTAATAATTATTTTAAAATTTAGGTGATGAAAAGAAAAAAGACTTGGATGGTAAGTTTATGGGGTGAAAATTGCAATTATATGCATAATATATAATTAGATCATTTTGAAAAATATATTTGCTTTAATTCATGTTTTTTTTTTTATTTAATTTTGTATTCACACATCCCAAATATTATGAAAATGCACTATGCACCGACCCGGCAACCCGATACAAAAATTGTATAGGTAAATTATTATTGTATAATTTTACAGGTTGTGCTAAACTATTTACTGATTATTATAATGATGAAAAAAACGCTAGTAAGAATTTTATCATTTACACCTACCTATCTAGTATCTAAAATACATGGTTACATTTTACACTATCTATTGTAAATGAAATATATCACAAATGAAAATTTACAAAAATTTATGAATAAACCTAAATAACAAATTTGGAATAGTCATATTTGTACTTAAATGATAAAACGTAACTTGAACGTACTGGAATTTAGGGGCACAATTAATTATTTGAACGCTTCTGCATTAAAAGTTTACCCCTTTTAAGTTTTAATAACCATGTGCTGCCTATAATAATTAACCCATTATTTAACTACCTCCACAATAAATTTGAGATATTCATTAATTTAATAAAAAAAGATATGTGAATATTCGCAGTGATGGCAAATTTGAATTTTAAGTTGAAAAAGGTTCTTTTTTAAGTTGAATAATAATATTAATGCTGTTCACGTATGAATCTTCTAAGAGTGTTATTACGCATTAAACTGTTTGAACTAAAATCTGAATTGCGTATAGGATGGTCAAAAGTAGACTAATGGACGTCGCCATCATAGGCGGAAATAGGCAGTGGTTTGGGGGACTTAGCACCCCTAAAATGTTAATTAACCCACCCCAAAAAAATTTTGTGGAGAAGATAACACAAAAATAAAAACTTATAACAAGAACTATAAAATATATAAAATTCACTTTTACGACAAACATAATTTTTATTTCATCAACATAAGGCAATGTTTAAATATTATACACTTGATACATAATAACATATATAATATACGATTTTTATATTAAAATATTAACATAGGTATATAATAGGACAGGAAAAGTTGAATTTTTTAAATTAATTAGTTCGACAAAATGTTGATGTATATAAGTTATATATGAGCATGTAAAAGTTTTGTTAGATTTAAGATTTAAGTAATGAGCCTATAGCCCCACTTAGAAAATTTGTCTCAGTTCCGTCTATGGTTGCCATATTATTTCCATTTATATGGATAAAATAATACGTACCTATGTATTATTAGTATTTTCCAATGAATATAATGAAACGGAAATAAATTTAATGTTTATGATATTCATAGGCATAATGTGGAGGAAAAGCTACAAGCTCACTCATTTAAAATGCCATCAAATACTTTATATTCACTAATTTTTTTTTTTTTTTTTGTTCGGTTGATGGCTTTAGCCACTTTACAGATATTGATATAGATATAAATTAAGTAGTAATAAACCACTGAATGAAACAGAATAGCAGCCTCCACTTGAGAAATTTTTCATATCGGAAATTACATTTAATGAGCTTCCATGTATTTAATTCGGTGGTTATTGCGTAGTGACGATTTAATCATAACACATACAACAAATAGCACTACTTACATGGCTACATGACGTTCGTGATGAATGGAGTAGGTAGGTAAAGGAAAGAATGATATCGATCCATAATATAATCGTTCACAAAAAATAGATTTTCTAAAGATTGGTTTGAAAAATTCAAACAATATTAAAAATAACTTAGGGTAATTAAAATAACCTTACTTACCGTGTTACAAAATATCTTCAGATAGTTTTATACTTTTATAATAATTTGATTAAGCTATCTACTAGGTATCCAATTTTTTTTTATATACAACTGGTTTTAAATCTTTGGCTTCGATTGTTACATATCCTACTCATAAAATACGCTCAATTAAAAACTTAACTTTCTAATAATACACACTTAGGCCAATTTGTTTTTTATTATAATTTATAGGTACATATTATATTATCATTGATTTTATAATAAACTCTTATATTGCAGTCCAGGGACATACTCAGGGGGGTGTTTTGGGTGTTCAAACACCCCCCAAAATGTTTGAGTTTTTTTTAGTTATTTACTTATTCAAATGAAAAAAAAGTTCTAATTTTTAAAAATTAGAAACTAATTTTGAAAAACACCTCCCAAAAATGTTTTCTTTGTATATCACTGTTATAGTCTATTCTATAATCAATGATATTACTAAATATAATTTACATTATACTATAATATATTATATATTATTTTACTCAAAAGCATATAACTATAACTACATATAACTTTTATATTAACAATTTATTTTTAAATATCTAACTAATATGTTTACTTATGTAGCTTTTTTATATTTATTGATAGATTCTAAATATTCAAGGATAAAGGATTGGTGTAAAGCTAATTGTGTATAAGTAATAATCAGAAATCTACCTTATTTCATAATGCTTATATATATATTTGTGAATTAAATAAAATTATATTCAAAAAATATTATTAATATTTAATCAAAACTAATTTTTAATTTAATTTTAAATATATGTAACGTCAATTATACACGTATACTACGTTTATTACTTACATATTTGTTACTTTTGATATTATCACTCTCCTATACATTAATTATCGAATATGAAGCATTGAAACTGATATTTTTTTCTAAACGGTAGAACATAATTATATATATATATACTAATGTGTTATTGAAAGGGTAGAAGAGGGATAACCTGCTCATTGAAATTATGGATAAATGACAAGTTTTTAAGTTGGTAGGATTATACCAATTTGCCAAAATTTGGTCTAGTAAGTAAGCATATTTGCTTAAAGATATTGCAGATAACCGAATATAAAAATATATTTCAAATTTATACATTAAACACGGGTACTTTTAAATATATTAATGTTTCGAATTTGAAACTTTTATAAGTCTATGGGCTAACACAGAATAAAAAACAGTTATCAAAAATAATTTATATAAAGTAATAACTACTATTATCCAATACAAAATTTTGCTCAATTTGTATATTATTTTAATATATTACAATATACATTTAAATTGGTAATATTTGCAGCCTGATTATTATTAACTTTGTTTATATAAAGAATAAATAACTACTAAATTATATTGATTTGTTATTAAAACTAGTTATTGTAATACATGTACTTGAGTTTTTTCCCCCAAATTAAATATAATAAAAAAAAAACTTAAAACTACATCGAAATATTATTGGATTAGGTTATTTTCTTCAGTCAAATAAACATAAAAATATTTGGTATAAAATAACAGGTATATTTTTTTCATAACTACATTCAAGGACAAGACAGATAAACTCTACAGAAATATGTGTAGTTCTGTTTGTTAATTCAACCAACATTAGAGTTATTAGTTGGATCTTCAAATACTGGTGGTTGAGGTCTGAACTGTTCAGCTGACATGTGCATAAAAAATAAACCAAATCCTTCAATCATAGCCAATAATAATCCACCAAAAACAGCACTAGCTGTCATTGCTGGTATGCCATTACGTGCTGCTAATATACCACCAGTCAAAGCTCCACTTGCTATAGAATTCCATGGATCTTCTTTTTTCCGTATTGCCACTAATGAACAATCAATGGTTGAAAATAATCCTCCCCATACAGCAAAACTGCCACCTATATTTGGTGCTCTGGTTGCTACAGAATTAAATGCTCCCTAGGAAAAGACATATGCACATTTAATTTCCCATTTTACAATAATAAAAGAAAATACTAATATATTTTAAATTAAATATAATAAATATTTGTACTCTGGACATAATATACATTATACTACTGATTTGTCGCCCACCTACCTAAAGTTTTTGTGTTCTACAAAGGAAAAACTTGCCTAAACAATATAGTCTGCTGGCATATGATGATTATATTTATAGATATTACATTATTGTTCTATACATATTATTATTATTATGTAATATTATATTTCTTATTGTGCAACTTTGGGTACTTTTTCAAAGAAAATTTAATATAAGATATATATTTTCCTTTATGTATCCATTTGTATGTGAATTTTTAAGTTATTTTATTAGATGAAGTAAGTCATGAGTGTTTTATGTTATGTGACAAGAAAATAACAGTAAGATTCAAAGTTAGATATGATACGGCAGTAGTAAGGCCAGCAATGTTGTATGGATCTGAGTATTGGGCAGTAAACAAAAAATGGAATAGAGAATGTATGGAACGGAGATAAGAATGTTAAGATGAATGTATTGGGTGACTAGGATAAAATATTAAAAGAATACTTATAGATAATTGTAAGTGTTATATAAATTATGATAAAAATTATAAAGAATAAAGTGAGATAGTAATTAATAATAATAATGTTAATTTATAGTAATTTTTAATTTTTTAAAATTTATTTGTTAATAATACATAAAATATACAAGTGGTACAGAGGTTACTATTAGTATCAGGTTGCCATATGTACTGGTTTTACCGGAATACTACTCATATTTAACTACTATATGTCCCGGTATCACAAAAAAGTGTATAGACAGATTTTAAATTTTAGTTGTAAAAATACCGATTTTCAACTTTATGAAAAATTATTTTCTTAAATCTAATAAATATGTTATTGATTGGTTATTGTGTAAATCCTAATGGGTTTTTTTATTATCTTACTGATTTGAATTAGACTATTATATTTTGGAATATCCACATTAGTATAACAGTATAGTCGTACACTCATAATTCATGGATATCAACTGGTTATTTAGATTTCCATATTATTTTTTATGTAAACATAAATACATAATGCTTTATTTGTTTATTTTTTCATCTTAATTTTCTTTATAGTGCCTCCAACACAGCGTGGCAGAAGGTTATGTAGATTTACAATTTGATAAAAAAAAAATTAATTATATTGCCCAATTTTAATTACTTTCATTACTTTAATTATTGTTTACACAATAAAAAATATATAAAGTGTATCACAGAATTATTATTTATTTTAATAATTTTAATAAAAATGTAAGCAATATTTGGATATTCCAATTATAACTAGGTATATAAATTATAAATATATTTAAAAAACATAATGTCTCAGTTATTGATAAATGTAATCTGGTAACCCTATATTTGTTGTTATTGTAGTAGAGCACATACAATAATAACTAAATGTTAACAAAAATAAAAAATGACACTTATTTTAAAATAAATAATATGTATAATATTTATGAAAATACCTATGTTGTATCTTTGCATAATATCATCTAAGAATAGTACAATTTTAAACATTAAACTTACATTAAAACGTCTATTAAATCCAGTGGGAGCATTTCGGAAACCTTTAATACCTTGAAAAATACCTCCACCAATAAGACCCATAGCAAATGCACCACCAAGATCTTCTAATATTCTCATTGGACATGGTTCTCTTCCAAATTCTTCCATAGTCTTTTGTTCACTAAGATTTTTATAATAGGTATCTGAAAGAGGTAATATTATGTGTATAGGTATTGTGATTTATATTTGCTATTACAATATTTTTTAATCAGATTATAAATAATGACTTAATTTTTTATATTTTTATAAATTTAATTTGTTACAATTAAACATTATTAATAAAATAATAAATAAAAATACTGGAATTATTATAAAATTATAAATAGGTAATAGAAAGGTTTAAAATTCAATCTCTTTCCGGAGATTCAAGTCGTGGTCTTTTTAATAAAATTGGCGTACTGTTACTTTGTATATTTGCATTGTATTTATAATTGTCAGACAATTTTAAAACTACATTTGTATTTTCTTTAACAGTTTTTAGCCTCTTAGGTGCCCAGTTGTTTTCAGTTAAAGTGTCATATATTTCTTTATATGTTTGATTAACAATTACATTAAAATACAATTCATGAGGCATTAAAAATTTAATTACTTCTTTTAACTCATAACAACTTGCATGACTTGAATAGCATACTCTAGTTACATTATTTTTAATGGTTACATAACCATCCATATTTATCACATCTGTAGTAAATGCTAAGGCATTAAGTTGAACACATTTTACATTTGTATTTAATTTTAAACAATTAATATTATCAGTTTGACATTCACTTTTGGAACATGCATGTATCCTATTATCAGTTAAAATTGGGGTTACAAAGTTATCCAAATCTGTTATTAAACTATACAATTCATTATATTTTGTTTTATGCACATGTACAGATTTTTTAAAATGTTTGGCAACTTCAACAATTGCATATTCTACTCCAACATATCCTGGCATCCATAAACAAATTTTATTATTAGAATCTTTATCGAACCATTCTTCAATTACTTTTATTAAATTGTTACTACTTTCTTTTCTTGATGGAAATTTGTAATAATTTTTTGATGCAAAAGTTGTGTCTAAATATAATGAAGATATTTTTTTTGGTCGACAATGCCCTTTGTTAACAATCAAAAGAGGTTTAAGTTGTTTAAAATCATCTGGTTGAATACGGAAATCTCCAGTATATAAAATACAATGCTGATCTGCTTCAATCAGAAACATTACTGAACCTGGACAATGTCCAGCTGGTAACAATGTAACACTGATATATTCATAATGTTCTGAATTCACCTTGAGCAAATGTGAAACCCCAATTTCTAATGGTATAAGTTTATCTTCTTGGAGATTAATAGTTGTATCTCTTTTTAAATATGTTATTGTTAACGGAGATGCATAGAGAACCATATTGTATTTGATACTATTAAAGGCCATTTGAAAACATTTATTCTGAATACCACGCATATGGTCTTTATGAATATGAGATAGAAAAAATGTAGAACAATTCATTAGTTGGGGTTCAAAACAATCAATGCCTATAAATGCCAATTCCTTCTCTTCTAATTTTCCGCAAAAAGTAGACATTATCCTAAAATAACAATATAAAAATCTAAAAATAACTTTTTCATTTTTAAATGTTTAATTTCAAATATTTTAAATCATATGTGTTGAGATTACTTCTAAAATAATACTAGATACTCAGTCAGAAAAATAATTTAAATATAAAATAAATAATAATATAACTTTCCTTATTTTAATATAAAATAAAATAGTTAGAAAATTATTATATAATTATATTATACCTAAAGAAAGAAATCATAAATAAGATATATATATAACCAATTAAGTATCTCAAATTATTAAAAAAAAAAAAAAAAACAGAAAAATATAAAACTAACACAATTATTAAAATCAGTTTGGAATAATAAACTTAAAAGAATAAATAAATAATATGTATGTAATATTTTGTAAAATTACGTAAACCTAGAGTTCTCCAAATTGTTCATTGCCATTAATGAAACATACAAATTATTAGTCATAGTAATTAAACCGATTCAAAGAAACATCTATATTATCTAATCTATGAATGATAAATAAATGTCCAGAATTCATAAAAAGTATAACCAGGTTATTTGGACAATATTCTCATCCATCATCCTAGGTATGTGTTCAACAATAATTTAAGTATTTCCAACAATAACCACAGATTAAATTATTAACTCTTGAATAGACAATAATTGTAAAATATTAAATATACATGTAAATTATATTAATATTAATTACAAATAGTTATACAGTATTATGCAATGTTTAATGCATCAAAACTTGTATTTATAATAAAAATTACGATAAATATTTTTCTTACAGTTTATAAAATTCTTCCTTTGGTAATTAAAAGCAAACCGAGCAACACTTGTTTGATCAAAATAGTAGTTAAATATATCAATTTAAATTTATAAGTCTTTCATTATTTGACGTTTTAATAAAAATTTATAAAAAAATTATCTTATCTTATCATTATTCTTTATCAATATCATTTTTATGGTTATGTCAGTAAATTATTAAGTATTTTTTTTTTTTACTACAATGTGCTTTCAAAGAAAATATAAAATATTCCCAACCCCACCATAAATATGATTTCAAATAATTCTATCTCATAATTATAACATATTTTAGAGTAAGCTAAATCTATTTTTTTTTTTAACTATAAGAACAGACCTCCATAAGGTGAGGCCGTTGCTCCGGGTCTCTGGAGGTTTAAGATTTTTAGAAAACTTAGATTTTAAAACAAACATTTTCTTTATAATAGTATTAAATTACATAAATATGAGTAGTGGGCGGATGGATTTGCATATTTTTTTCCTTAAACAATAAAAATTGCTGGTAGAACAGAAATTAATTGTATGACTTATATAATACAAAGATATATACTAATTTTATATTGCATATTTCAAATTTTATTACTTAAAAAAACATATTTTTGCTACCTATATCAGTGCATATTTTGTCAATTTTTATTTTTTCATAACATTTTTTCTGTAATAATGATTATTTTTAAAATGTTATATCTTAATTGATGAAATTTATTATAACAAGTATCTTCATTTTACTGTAATTTATTTTTAGCGCATATGTATGCATATTAAATTACTGCGATTGTTTATCGATAGACTGTATTTATCAGTTCTATACAGTTAATATTACTTTAATTACTTATTTTAATATGCTATTTAATTTTTTTATTTCAATTTAATTTTACATAATTTGTGTACATTATTTTATTGGCATAAATTAATGTTTTATAAGGCATATTATTAAGCATATTTTAATATTTTATAAAGCATATATTAAATTTGTAGTGCATTAAAAGTTCGCCATTATTGAGTCCGCCCTAATTATGAGTATTAAAATGATTGATTGAGTTTGCCTAACGTAAAGCAAGAAAACAATTTTTATTTTGTAGTTTTTTTTTAAATTTAAATTAAATTATACTTTATGAAAAAGTTTTTTTATATTAGAACAAATTATCTTAATCCAGGCTTGTATAAGATTTACTTTAATATAATTATTTAATGAAACAATTTTGTAAAATACTTGTATTATTTATAAGAAAAATTTGATTAATTTGATTGATTTTTTACTTCTATGAAAACTCCGTATAATGGAAACTAAACTTTGAAGCTGATCAATATCATTCAGTATTTTAAAAGAAGGCAATGTAAACATACATAAAATACATATAAACATTTATTTTAATATTAAAAATAAATTTATGGAACATACTTAAATTAATAACATAATATTATACTTAATTTAGTATTATCAAAAACTAATTTGTACATTTATCTAGTAAGCAAGATCAAATTGAATACACATTTATGTACTGTCCAATTCTTCCAGATGGAAAATCTGTATGAAACATTGATAAAATATTTGTATATTTTTTATTTGTTAAATATGTTTGTAATTTTATGGATAATACATCAAACATAACTATGTGTGTTGGCAACATTATTTTACTTTTAGATTGATATGACTCTTTCAACCATTTAATTGGATTTTCAAAAAATATATCAGCTTCATCAATATAATTTGGCTTGTCATGAAGATTAGGCTCACACGTTAAAATTTTTGTAGTTATATTCAAATGGAGATGACTATAAAGTGGAGTTGAGTGACAGGGCATCAAAAATAATACTGTAGAATTTTGTGGAAGTCTCGCTAATAATGGCATGACATTAATAGATCCTATTTGATGAAATTTTCCTAGATAAATCAATACTATTGTATTCAATACAATAAAAAAAATTCCCAATTTTATAAATTTTGTACAAATTACACTTATTTGGTGTGATGTTACAAAAAATATCATTGGTAATAATGGCAATAAAAATCGTTGTTCCTTATGAGAGATCATACTAAACACTAACAAAGTCCATATTATCGTGATCATCAGTTTGGCATCAGTATCAATATGATTCAAGCGTCTTAATTTTTTGATAAATACATAAATAAATACAAAAAATATAGGGCCTAGAACTGGTGGTAATCCACAGATAAAGTACCAATACCAACCTTCAACAGAATAATGAGCATTAACTTTTTTTAAGATATTATAGTACAAAAAATTCCACTGGGTAATAACAAAAGAACCTTGAAAGTAACTATCCAATGTTATAGAAAATATTAGTGATATCGATCCTATATAAAAATATCTTGTTAGATGATTCATAGTGTAACGTTTGTGAGTAAAAAAATCAAATATAATTAATGGTAACCATACAATTATTGCGGTTGGACGCATAATACAAACAAGTGCAACTATCCATAAGAATTTAACATCTTTATTTCTGTATGACCATGGATAATAATATAAGGCAATTGTTGTAAAGTTAGTTTCCATGGTATTCACTAAAGTGCGTGTTGAACAATAGGCTAAAAATGGACATGACATATAACATATGATTGGCCAAAATGTATTTGATTTTTTAGAGTGTTTTTGAATCCAGCGCACAAAACAATAATCTGAAAATAATGAAAAAAGTGTTTGGAATAAACGTGGAGTCCAAATCAAAAGTTCTAAAGTATCCAAGGAAAAAAATTGCAGTGTCTTATATATTAATATTATCCATGATATGGATAAGTAACTTCTTATTCCAACTATCCATTCCCAAGTGCGATATCCGTAACCAAAAGTAACATAATGAGCTATCTCCAAAGACTGCCAATATTCATCTGGTACATACCAAGAACGAACAATGTACAGATGAAATAATCTTATTGTCAATAATAATATAATGATAATAAATAGAGTTGGATATTTCATGTTTCATATGTTTTGATTTTTATTCTGAAAAATATTGTAATATATGCATTAAATATATAATTTATTTTATATTTCATATATATATCTTGATTTGATAATCAACACATTCACCTAAATATAATAATTTATTAATTTGAAATATGTGAATTTTATATTCAACTTTAAAAGTACCTACTTTCTTTACGGTACAAATTATTTCATAATAATTGAGGAAAACATATAAAAAATATACAAAAGAAATATAACTATTAAATAATTACCTATGTCCTATACGTACCTATTTGATTCAATTTTAAAATTTTCTAAATATTCTAGTGCAGTACTAGATAATAAATACAACCAGTTATAATATTTAATTTCATTGCAAAATAACGACAAATTATTTTGTCATGTTTAGTTTTAAAATATTAAAATTCACTAATGATAAATTGTTAAATATGTAAATTAAATTTTCAAATAAAAATTACTTGGTAACTATTTAAATTATAATTTATATTCTACAATTCACTGATTTTAAATTTTTATAACAAAATTCAAATTCAAAATTTTACATCGTGTTATATTTTTTCAGTTATCCAATTACATCATTAATTATTAACTACAGTAACTGTAATAAATCATAATCAAATATCATCATGATAGTGTTATCTAAGTTTATAATCCATGATTTTTTTCATTTTATCCTTTATCAATAATTATTATTCACTTATCATTAATTATCAGTTGTCACGTGGTTTTAGAATCAACAAATCATGACAAAAATTAATACTAAAATTTAGTTCTTGACTGTCTTAACTAATTAATTTAATATTTAGGTTTTAAATAATAGGGTATACTACAAGTCTTAAAATTCTTGAAATTACATTTTATTTATACTATATTTATTAGTTTATAGATAATAATATCTATTTGTTACTTGTTAAATATTTATATAAAAGAAGTGGTCTTTCAATTCATAAATCATAGTTTCATTCAAGTAAGTTATATAAGCTATATAAGTATTTAAATTTATAAATTTATACTTAATAATATTTTACATAAATTTAATATTATTTATTAATAATTTTTTGTATTTAGGTAAAGAAATGGACGAAGAAACTATAATTGGCTTTAGTGATACAGCTACACTAAAACCTGAAATAAAACAAAAAAATGGAAAGAAATCTGGAGGTTTTCAAGCCATGGGATTGAGTTTTCCTGTACTAAAAGGTGTACTTAAGAGAGGATACAAAGTGCCTACACCAATACAAAGAAAAGTATTAATCATTACTGAATTAATAAATTTCTTAATAATATATGCATGTACAATTTTTATTGAATATAATTATTATTTTATTTCAGACAATTCCAATTGCTCTTGAAAATCGTGATGTTGTAGCTATGGCTAGAACCGGTAGTGGCAAAACGGCTTGTTTTTTGATACCAATGTTTGAAAAATTGACACAACACACAATAAATGGTCACAAAGGTATTCGTGCTTTAATTTTATCACCAACCCGTGAACTTGCTGTTCAGGTACTATTATTTATTATCAAAATTATAAATTTAAGTCTTGAAAAGCATAAAATTTTATTTTATTTTTACATACAATGTTATATGTTAAAGCTACTGTAGTCAAAACAAGAGTTAAAACTATCCTGACTAAAATTAATAGAAGTTGAAAAAATCATACTTCTAAAACAAAATATTGATTTAATATTACCTTTATATTAAAAAGTAAATTAATATATTTTATAACTGTTTAAAAATTAAACTTGCCATCTAGATAAAATTGTTTTAATTACTGAGTGAAAATATTTTTTAAATAATACAACTTTAATCTCTCAGTGATTGCGCCCATAGTGTTTACTCATTACACCATACTTTCTTTAGCATATTTTATGCAAAATAAAATATAATAGTAATTAAAATCTGCGTTAAATATAAAGAAATTAAATTTCAGTGTCAATACCATGGTGCAGGCACCCTGAGATTCTTAAAACTGTGTTTGTCAGATAGTTAATCAAAATAGTTATTTTACATTTATACCACACTTATTGTTTCATTTTAATAAATTGCATTATTGCAAGTGCTTTAAAAAAAATATAAGGTAGTTTCTTAAGAATTTTAAAATTATTTAAATGTATTTATTATATATATTTATAAACTAGAATTTATTATTTTATAGACATTGAAATTTGTAAAAGAAATAGGAAAATTCACTAATTTGAAATCAGCTGTGGTATTAGGAGGTGATCCAATGGAAGCTCAGTTTAGCATAATGCACAGTGCTCCAGATATTATAGTAGCAACTCCGGGTCGATTTTTACATTTATGTGTTGAAATGTCTTTAAAATTACCTAATATTCAGTATGTTGTTTTTGATGAAGCAGATAGGTAAGTTGAATTAATTACCTATATTTTATAAAAATTTCAAATAAAAATGTCTTCTTTAAAATTATTTCTTAGGCTTTTTGAAATGGGTTTTGGTGAACAATTAACTGAAATTATTGCTCGGCTACCAGAGACTAGACAAACATTACTATTTTCAGCTACTTTACCAAAAGTTTTAGTACAATTTGCTCGAGCCGGTCTCTCTGATCCTGTTCTTATAAGGTAAATTTATATTTTAATTAGTAATTTTCTTTTTCTACTGTCATTTATCAATGTTCCTATGTGGATAAAGATGCTTATTATTGGAGAAAGGTTAAAAATATAATAATAGTTAATTCGAATTAATGAAACTGACATGTCAAATAAACCCGATAGAAAGTTTATCAAATAAATAATGTATGGATAGTGTTAAACAAGTTATTTTTAAAATATAACTAAGTTACATTATTAGTTATAAATAAATAAAGTAACTAAATTTGAAAAATAATTTGTCATCTTACATTTTCTATTAAAAAGTAACTATGTTATAAAGATGCTACTTTTATGCATATTTTTGATGTTATATTTAGTATTGAAAAATTGAATTTATCATTATCTAGTATTCCATCATATAATATTTTTTTGTATCATACATAAAACTCAATTTTTTCTTATTATAATTTTTTTTTTGCATATTTTGTTTTATTTAACAAACGTAGTTTGAAATAATTATCTAGAGAAGGAAATATTTTAATAGGTATATGAAAGATAGCAATTAGAAAGTTCATTTTAGAGTGGCTATGAGAGGTTCTGGAGGGGTTGTAGCCCACCCTTCAATAGTAAACTATACCTATGCCTAACAGTATAAATTTGTAATTACAAGTATTATATTATAACTTATACTTAATAACTTTTACCTTAGCATGTTGCAATAGTGAAATAATTAAATAAATTAAATATAAATATAAATATTTTAAATTTTAAATTTTAGATTGGATGTAGAGTCAAAAATACCTAATACTTTAGGGTTAGGATTTCTTAGTGTGCGACCTGAAGAACGTGATGCTGCTTTATTATGTATTCTAAAGTATGTTATTAAACCAGATTCCATGGTTATAATTTTTGCTCCAACAAAACATCATGTTGATTTTATTCATTTAGTGAGTTATTATGAAATAATAATTTTTTATCATTAAAAGCACCTTTTAATAATATAAAAAAAATTTAATTAATTTGAATAACATATATTCACATAATTAATGAAGTTATAATTTATATAGTATATGTAATACTGATCTAAATCATACTTTTATATTTTAGCTTCTGGACTTTCATGATATTTCAAATACATTCATATACTCGGATTTGGATCCAACTGCCAGGAAAATAAATGCTAGTAAATTTCAAACAGGCAGTGTACGAACACTCATTGTTACTGATATTGCAGCTCGTGGTATAGATATTCCACAGCTTGATGTTGTTATTAATTACACATTTCCAGCAAAATCTAAATTATTTGTGCATAGAGTTGGTAAGTAAAGTAGTCACCTAAACTAAAATTAAATACATTTATGTTTATCAAAAATTAAAACCATTTATGTTCTATTAGGCCGTTGTGCTCGAGCTGGAAAAACGGGACAAGCATACAGTTTGGTAACACGTGATGAATTGTGTTATTTGTTAGATTTACATTTGTTCTTGGGTCGACCATTTTGCCCTGTACTTCAAACCCCTAAAGAAGATGATGATATTGATGGTCTTTTTGGTATAGTTCCCCAATTGTTGTTGGAGGAAGAACAAGGACAATTAACAAGTTGGTATACATCATCTATTGATGTGGTAAGTAAAATGTTTATACATATAATAAAAAATATATATAATATTGGTTTTTAATAATGTAACAATGGTTTTTTTACACTTTACATATTAGATTAATTCTCAAAAAACTTGTACGAATGGATATAAAAACTATATCAAGTCAAGACCAGGAGCATCAGCTGATAGCGTTCGAAGAGCAAAAAAAATTGACTTGACAATTATTGCAGAACATCCAATGTTTAATAAAATAATTGCATCAGATATGGGACGAATAGATTTTGTTAGTCGTATTAAGAACTTTAGACCAGATACTGTAAGTTATTTCTTACGAGTATTTTGTGAAATTACTTAGTACAAAATAATATTATTAATGTAAAATTTTGTATCATTTTTCAAAATTTTATTAATTTTGATAATATGTTAAAATGTTAAATATTTATATCATGCTCTTTTATAGACTGTTTTTGAAATGGGTCAGTCAACAAATTCGATACAGGCTATTCAGATGAAACTGTTAAGAGAACGAAACTTACCTAGTGTTGTTAATTATCACCGGAAAAAGCGTGAACAACTTAGTGATCCAGAAGGTGTGCGTTTAAAAAAAGTTGATTTACCATCAAGTGATCAATCTGAAATTAGAGAAACATTTAACGACATCATTACACAAAGACCTCGTGTGACAGGACAAAAAAAAAAGAAACGTAAGCCCAAACCACCTATTAAATCTGAGCATTTTATACCATATAAACCAGCTGATGCTTACACAGAACAAGGGTAAATACAAATATATTAATTTTGTTTTTAGAAATGTTTAACATTCTGTTTAAAAATTGCTCATTCATTACTATTATTATTATTAGGTTAGCTGTTGATGAGTTAAAATCCACTGATGGGATATTGGATTTAATGGGAGACTCGGAACAGTCATTAGCCAAACAACGTACAAATAAACGTAAATGGGATCCAGTAAGTCATAAATATGTGAGTGCACAAAGTCTAGAAAAAAAACAAGTGAAAAAAATTAAATCTGAGTCTGGAAATTGGATACCAATCACATATAAAAGTGACAGATATGAAAAATGGCAGGAGAAATCAAAATTGAAAAACTCCGTGTCTGAAGGAAATGATGAAGATGAAGAAAGTAAAACTGCACCACGTAAGTATTGTAATGGTTAACTATTATTATTAAATTATGTCCAACAAAATTATGCTCTTTACCTAACCCTACAATTTTCTATCACGAAAATTATCTTTTATAAATTGCTCACTAAATCTAATAACTACTTTTAAGTATTTTTTGTGTATTAATAAAATATTTTTTTTTTCCTTTTAGTGTTCAGGTTTAAATTAGATACTCGTTGGGGACGTCATAATGCCAAATTGCGAGAAAAGCAATCTGAACATCGCCTAAAATTAGATACCAAACATATATTAAAACAAAGAATAATCAAAGAGCACCGTAGACAAAAAAATGGTAGAAAACCTGCCAAAAAGGATAAAATTCGCAAGAAGAGTGCTAAATTTAATAAATTTTAATTTGTAAATTTAACTAAAATAATTTATGGTTAAAACCATATAATGAATGTATAAATTTGTGCATTATTATATTCTAAATAAATGATTTGAATGATTTTACTGTGTAATTAATGACTTATTAAGATTCTTAATATAGAATGAAGATGTACCACATTTTAAAATGTTAATTTATAATTTAAAAATCATAAATATCAGTAAAAATGCACTAAAAAGATTACATAATTAAATTTGTATTTACATAAAATGGTAATTGATAAGAAAAAAACATGCAAATGCAACATCCTTCTGAGCCCTAATAATAAATAATATAATATGTCCACGAAAACAAGGAATACTATATTATAATTTCTCTGTACCTTCTGCATGTTTTTGTAATTCTGTTTACGGAACATGAAGTTCATGAGCTAGACCGTTCATTTTTCTGGATTACAATATTTTTAACTCGTGTATTCTGCGCATGCCCAATAGAACTTTGTGTTTTTATTTTTTTAAATGAGAACCCAAATTTTAAAATATTTCTGGATTTGTATAAATGTTTTCAAAATATTTTGATTTATCAATTTGTGTTCTAAATTTAGGATACGATGTCTGTTTTTAAAAAGTTCCCGAACTATCGTTACTAAAAATAGATTAGTTATATTATCGTCATTATTTTTACATTAAATTAAAGAAAGATAATTTACTATATTTTCAAAAAAACAAGAAATTTTTATTGCTCTTTTACCAGTTATTGTGCATGTTTAATATAGAATTGAGGTTCGCGATTTTTAAATTGACTAATATTCACGAAGAATGTATCAACATAAAAAATTGTATGTTAAACTCTGTAAATTATTTGCTGAAACTATAAAATGATGCAAAATGCTTATAGTGATCATTATTATGACTGGTATTACGACGTATTTGATCCAAAGCATTATTTTTGAAATATTGTTTAAAAATGTTGACATTATTTTAGATGGTTCATTTGAACCACTTTGGGTGCGTATTCGGCGTCACTGCAAATGTGTATTAATCAAAGAGAAGAATACTTCAATGGTGACAAACTGACAAGTTCCAATAACTTTAAGGTAAGTCTCAAAAAGATAAAAAAGAAAAGTTTAGAAACTATTTGAACAGACATCATATTTCAAAAATCAAATTAATCTAATGTCATTTCTTCATAATTGCAATAATAATATGGCGCCAAACACTAAAGTTTTGAAATTTTGACAGAGTAGAAAATATTGTGTTAATTAATTTATTAATATTGAAATTTTACGATTAAATCGCAAAAATGCGAATTGCTTACCAATTTAATAATATTTTCATTTGTATTAAATAATATTTTAAATTTTGTATCAAAACCGAAAACCTGTTTTTACTTTTTTTACCTCATTCATTGTAAAACGAATTACTTACCTTTTAACCTATTATTGGAAGTTTTTTATTGTTGATTATTTTAGGCGTATGATTTCTAGTTTTGTTATCTACCCAAGTAAACATTAAATTCGTAAAATGTAATTGCCAATTTTTTTACGAACAACTAATGTAGTCATTGTAGTTTTAATAATTTGATTAACATATAGAAATTGCATTCAAACTGTTTGTTAGTGTAGAAAATTAATTAAGTAATTTTAAAGTAATAGTATCCTACACATTTTCTTTTTTCTACACAAAATGTATTATGAACAACCAGTGGCGTATTTAGATTTTTTTTTGTGGGGGCTGTGATATTTTCTCAAATTGAAATTCCCCAATTCAGCCTATTAAAAATAAGAGTTAGAAAATTAGAAAACACAATTTTAATTTTTGTTATGATTTTTAATGTTTTAAAAAAATTAATAATGAAATAATATATTATATAATAATAATAATAATAATAATAATAATATAACAAATCAAATCAAATTTAAATTTCTTTCTTTGCCACTGTTAGCAAATTTAATAAATAAATCTAATAAAATGTCATCTGGTATGTCAATATCTCTATGAATAGCTAAAAGCGCAAGAGTCCTACTAGTCTGAATTATGAAGTTGTATTTCTTAAATACGTTTTGAGTCTTCTCAACGTCGAAAAGCTGCGTTCAGCTGTAGCAGTGGATACTAGTATTAAAGCTAGTATTTTTAATAATTCATACATGTTTGGATACATTAAATTATCACAGATACTGTGTTTCTAGTTTCTTACTAGTTCGTTGTTAATAATAATTCTTTATAAAATTATATTGAACTTTTACGATTTACATCTGATAGGACATAATAAGCAGATTTAATAAACAATTCCTGGATTTCGGGAGGGCTGAAGCCCCCTCAGCCCCCCCCCCCACCATAAATACACCACTGTGAACAACGAAGAAAAAGTTTATATTTACAAGGGAAATATATTTAATAGATATTACTATCGATTATAAATTGGTAAAAATATGATAATAATATGATGAATGATTATTATATATAACTCTTGCTTTTTTTTAATTTTTCCTTTTTGGAAATCTTCAAATAGGTTAACCTACCTTAATATTTTAATGGATGTATCTTTTATTCTCGCTCTTTTGGTTTATCTGAGTAATATTATTATAAATAAATATGTTTTATTTTAAAAAAATATATAACCATAAAAACCACTTTTTTCTAATTAATTTTAGCATTTATATATTATTTAATTTTTCATCAATTTGTTTGCAAAAAACCTAATAATCTAATTGTCGATGAACTCAGACAATCTGTAGTTACACCAAACGCTTTGTCCTTAACACAACCTAATTATCTAAACATGTTAGTATATAAAATAAAAACGTAAATAATAAATATAAAGTTCTTTATATACCTATCCTCAAGTCAATGAGGCAATGTGAAAATAAGTGTATGTGACCAATGAAATCTTTGAACATTCCAACCTAAATGATTTATCAACCTGTCAAACTTGCGTGATTGAATACTAAAAACTTGATACCTATCTATACACGTACTTATTGACTTTCATATTTTTATGACAATGTTATAATACTTTATAATAATTATTAAATTATAAGAAAATCATATTAATTAAGACTTTTTTAATGACAATATGATGTTATCAAAATATCAATCTTTTATAATATATGATTCCGTAGAAGCATAAATAACAAATATAGGTACCTACTATAAATACCTATAAGGCTATAAATAAATTAAATTAAATACAACTCATTAAAAAACAAAAAAAAAACATTAACAAATAGATAATTTCTTTCTTCTTTTCCAAAATAAATTAAAAGAATAATAACCTTACCCAACCTAACCTTGACAAATCGTTGTCCTTATAATATTAATGTATTACCTATACAGGCACTTATTAAATACTTTCGTCTACAAATTTTCTTAAGAGTTTAATAATAATTTTATTAATATTAATAATTAAAATTAATATTTTGACCTGTATAAAAAAACAGTATTTAAATAGTACAATTATTCATTTAATAATAATTATTGAATATTTTTTTTTTACATTGAGGCAGAAGTACAATATTTGAAATTCATTTCATAGCAAATGTTTTAATTTATTTATTTTGCAATAATTGGTCTTTCGGATATATTTCAGACGTGAAATTATTCTTCTTCCTCTTCTTCTTCCTCCTCTTCCTCCTCTTCTTCCTCCTCTTCCTCTTCTTCCTCCTCTTCCTCTTCCTCCTCCTCTTCCTCTTCGACCTGTAAACAATGACAGACTCATTAATATCAATACACATGGCCAGTTAAGCGTAGGTATAATGGGTATATCCGTTTACTTCTTCTTCGACTTCATCGTCGTCGAGACCGAAGGGTTCTTCGTCTTCCTCGTTCTTCTTGAGTTCTTCTTCTTCTGGGGTTTCGGGATCGTCCTTCTTCTTGCCCGGACGTTCGCCGAACCACTTGGGTAGTCGTCCTGCAAACATACGCATACGCACACACCATGAAAATCGTCAATGAAAGTAGGTACACGCGAAACTTCACCGCCGCATGCAGTTAATTAAATATAGGTAGCTACCATAAAATAGGTATAAACCATACGGTTAAACAACCAAATGGACAGAGGTATTGGTATAATAATATATTGTACCTACAGACAGGGGCGTCATTTCAGTTTTGTGTATGTTTCAAGCAGTCCATTATGCATAATATAAAAATACAATTTAATTTAATTTCAATTATACAAATAATAGTGAATCATTTCAGCTGGCCAATTGGGATTATTTTTTAATAAAATCAATTTAAAAGTAAGGAATTCTATGACCCCTAAAAGAAAACAACGTCCCTGCCTACAGGGTGTTTCAACGTGATTTCCATCCTCAATAACTTTTAAGTAGTTATGTACTTTTAAAGTTTAGATACTATAGTGAGTCTATGTACTTCCACTGAACATCTTCTAAATTAGTATAGCTACATAATATAACTAACCTGTAAGGCTGTAATAGGCTGTAATATAAAATGTTTAGAAAAAACAAGTACGCTATAGAAAAAACTAGCTAACTTGGGTTTATAATGAAAATATTTTAATTTTTAATTTGAATGGGTACTAAACCAAAAATATGTAACTCGATGATAGGTATACGAACATGATTTGAAAAAATATGAAGTAATTAGGAAAAACGTTATTGAGGTGGACTAACACAGTGCAGTTATATAACTCCACTAAGTAAAAGTATAAGTATTAGCAAACACAAATGTATACAAAATGTCAAATGAACTATCGTTCATAAAAATCAGAATTTGTAAATTTATTTAATATTAGAAATTAAAATATTTATACCTGGTCGTCGAAAGTAGCAACTTTATCTATTATCGAGCTATATTTGCTATAATTAATAAACGGCAATTGACAGTTATTTCAAATTGTTGCGTACAGCGAAAAATAATAAAATTTTAGACAATTTATAACGTAACAAAACTTAGTAATAAATTAATAGGTAATAAGTATTAACTAATATCTATAAAATAATTAATTTCATGAATCGTTTAGACTCCTATGCAATTTTGGTATCTTAATATGTAGACACTAGCTGGTTACAAATTTAAGATATATACCTAAGGAGTTACTTCCTATAAATATTAACTTTTAACTTAAACATTTTTTTTTTTTTAATATTAAGTTATTTTTTAGTTAGGTAATTATTATTAAATATTCAATAATACGTATATATAATTATAGAAAATAAAAAGTTTTTATATACTTGTATTTCAACTTGTAAAAACAACAGTTTTATTTTTTAATAGTTTAAAAAATGTCAATACATAGTATTGATACACAGTAATACAGTATATACTTAATATGGTCAAAGTTAAGAGTAAAATAAAAATATATTTTTTTAAAATTTAATTAAATTTAAAAAAATTAAAAGTTAATATATTTTATTTTTTAACTAAATTAATTACATTTTCATTTAATTTAACTAGTTAAAAATTATTATAGCTAAATACTTGTCCAACCTTAGTAGAAACTATAGGTATAAATTATTTAAATATATATACCAATAAATAATAATATACCTACTAATATTTTACGTTTTAGTTGAATTTTCTTAGTAAATATTAAAATATCGAACCACAAATACCTATCGTACTATCGTAGTTTACAATTCCAAAACATATAAGTACCTAATACAAAAAATTTAATTTGTTTGTAAATAATAATTTTTGTACTAATATTCGATTACGAATATTGAGCGTTATAAACAAGAATATATACATATACATATTTTTATCTTAAAACTTAGAATCTCATAGAATAATGATGAATTTCAGAATTTTTTAAGTGAGTTTACTTACCTTTAGCGCGGCCACCGAATTGGTCACTTTTTTCTGTCCATTGTTTTTCCATTGACTCTTTAGTCGTTTCCATATAACCCTGAAAACGAAAATAAAAAGGAGCTAGGTAACGTGCATGCAGGTATAAAACTTAAAACGTGAATTTAACGAAAACTAATAGTATGTAGTAGCTATGGTAGGTAGGCTATAGGTAGGTACATAAAAATAATTGTTTAGGTTTGGATAAATGTAGGTGCAACTGTGCAAGCGGACATATATTGTACATTGATAGGTAGTCAGGTGTTTTGGCAGTGAAAACAACAAAATTCACTAGATTTACGTACTTCTACTTCTTTTCATGAATAGTTCGTATTTATGATTCCAGTTAAATTCGGATTTTTCACCTATCATCTCTTCCAAACCCTATTTTTTATTATTTTTATATATATATATATATATAAATCCTGTATTAAAGATCAACATTTATTTAATTTAAATAATATGAAAACCACTTACGCCTTCGAAGAGCTTCTTTTTGTCATCATAGGACCTTGTGTCCACTCGCCTCTCGTATTTGGAAGCAACTTGGATTTTTGGCTACAAAAATGTAAACAACAATATTTTATTAAAACGCTCGAGTCGATATTTATTTTTATTTTTGTGATATTATGTGGTACTTACTGGGTATTTGCCAGTCAAGGCTTCGGGGTCGAGACCCTTCTTTAGGGCTTTGTGACGAAGTTGTTGTTTCTGACGTTCTTTCAACTCTTTCAACTGAAATACGAGAATAATAATCGTTAAAAGTGAGCAAAGAACTACGTCCATGATCATTATTGAGTTAAGTAGGTTGTAGTTCATACGTCGTAATCTTGTCTCTTTTGTCTTTCCTCCAAATCGTACTTTTCGGTTTCCAGTTTGACGATCTGGTCCCACAGTTCAGTGGCTTTAAATTGGAGTTTTTGTACAGAGAATCCTTCGATATTCAAAGGTTTGATCCTGAAGCTTAAGGAGATTTTCTTTTCTTCTTCGATCTGTTCTCTGGTCTTATTACGTTCTAGTTGAGCAGACGTCATACTTAATGCCTTTGTGAACAGACAATTCAAATTCAATATTAACTTTAACATTTAACATAACATACCAATATAGCAACATGCCTATAATATACGTAGGTATCTTGTATATGAAATAATAATTAATAACTAAACAACATGTTATAATTTATAAATCTTGTCTACCCGACAATATTGAATACACTTACACCTTCTTTTTTGCTAATGGTGAAATTGGGTCCTTTAGACTTGTTAGTCTGTTCTTTAAGGGCGGCCATCATGGCTTGACGTTTCTTTTCGGCCTCTTCCAAGCGTTTGCGTTTCTCTTCGATATCTTTTTGTTTCTTCTCCTCCACTTCTCTTTGCCTGCGTTCTTCTTCTTGCTTCTTTCTTTCTGCCATCCTCTTCTCTTCCTCCGCACGCATCACTTTTCGTTTGGCCTGTTTTTCCTTTAACTTTTTCAAGTCGTCTTCTTCCTTTGACCTCTGTTTGCGCCATTCTTGAATGTACTCTTTAAGTTGTTCGTCTAATGCCGATGATTTCATTTCCTGCCTCTAATTATAAAATCGAATTATTATTTGTAAAATCATTAAATAATCAAATTTATCATGACAATACAATATTGTTATATAAAATATGTGTAAAACAATTAGGTATGTACCTTAACGAATTCAGGATCTCCATCTCCGCTAAAGTCCGCAAAAAAAAAAAAAAAAAAAAAAAATAGAACAAAATTATACACCAATATTACATGAACTTCAAAATAAATATTAGGTATATTGTGTTTTTATTGAATTGTTGACACTGTGTTATTTTTCTTTAGGGGGCGTGTTATTTATAATGTGTGATTAATAAATGGGTCATTTGAATGTTGGCACCAGTTAAATGTAACAGGATATATTGTCAGAATAAAAATAATTTTTAGTAATGATGCCATGTGGCCTATGGCCAGGCAAAATGAAAGGTCTAGACACGCAAAATTTATGGTTAAAAAAAATTGCACACAAAATCAGTTTTTTAATGTTATGTTTACTTCAAAAAAAGTTTAAAATTAGTTTTAAAAAAAATTTACTGTTCTAAATATACAAAAAAAAAACAAATACATCTAAATATTATCAGCTAATAATTAAAACTAACCATCTAACGTTTCCAATAAACTAGGAAAATTAAAAAACGTTTCCGTTTACATTATAATTTATCTACTAAAACAATACGGCTTAAACTAAATGCTTAAGTATTGAATTGTCTGCACTAAGCCTTTTCTACAGTCTACTTTAGAATCAACTTAGTTTTAATACATAATAATATGTTTTACTTTAATTCCCATTGCAGTAAACTTACTCTTTGCTTTTTTCAGGCTCCGGTTGCCTGCGCCAAAAATTGACGATTTAGATAAATGCCAAAAATAATACAAATATAGAGTGTACAAACGTTCGTATGTAAATATAATTGTATTTATTCTTTTTAACATAAATTAATACATTTGTAAACAATTTCACTATTTAACTTTGTTTTTGAGAAAAATATAACAATTTCTACATAGTACCTACTTATTTTTTTGTTTTAATATAAGGGAATATTTAAATTTTAGATTATATTTAAATACTAAATAGGTAGGTACCTACCCATTACCGACATACGTAACCTAATCTTTGTCTATTGAAAAATAACACAATAACTATATTATGTTGACATGTTGTACACTCTATACTTAATAATTATTTTTTTTAATAATCTATATTTAATAAGGAATAAGCCAAACAAATAATTCAGGTGTTCATTGGGTACACAAAATCGTTTGGCTTATAACATATATTTACAATTTAAGTAAGCGTGCGAAAATTATAAGCAAATTCAAGCCAAAAAATAAAATCAAGTGACCAGATATTATTGAAATTAAAATCGTAAGTGAATTCCTTGGCAATCGTAATGTGTATTTTATATATATATATATATATATATATATTATGTTTAAGCGCTATAAAATTAAGTTTTCGTCACAGAGTTCATTTTTAGCTCAAATTGTATAATTATACGTATGTACAATGCATTTAAAATATTATTCTCCCAAACTCTCACTCTCGATATCAATATTATATAATATAGATATTATATTGTATAGGCATCGTATCTTCTGCTGTGCTGTATATAAGTAGTTTATATAACAGCTGTCATTCCTCTCAAATGCGTTTGCAATAAAAATTTATAAGCGCAAATTGCAAAAATATAAAATAAAATATTGAACTTACGTTTCCTCTTCGGAATCACTGAAACACAATATTTCCCATGTAATTTTTTTTATAACATTTATTATTATTTGGCACCTATACTTATTCAATTAACTGCGCAAAAGTGTAATATATATATATACACGTATAATATTATAATAGGTTGTACAATGAATATTCTCATGCCAATTAATTTTTAACATGTAACAATTGGATGCAATATTTTTATATTTGGTTAGTTATAGGTAATAAAGACGAACGAGTAAAGGTATAAAAAAATCAAATCGGTAGGTAAAACGAAATTGAAACAACTATATAAACATAGTTTCTGTTAATTTTACATTATAAATGTACATATATATGATTTTACAAAGAAATCGTACAGCATTTCATATTATTACAGTATTTACACCTAAATTAATACAAGATTTCGATTGTGTTTACGTAGGCAATAGAAATTCGTTTGATTTAAACTGTTTTAACCGTTTGACGTTTGGTAATTAAGAACAAAAAGTATAAAATGAATTAATAATAATACTTGAAAATTTAAATGAAAATTTTACGCAAAAATTATTTAGAAAAATATTTTCGCATTTAATATAATCAGAGCCAAATTAATAAGTAGGTAGACAAAATGGACAATTTCCTACGACCCGAAAAAATTCTGACCATAATTTAAATAAAAAAATAATAATAATTTTTTTTATAATTTATTTTTAAAATTAAATAAAAATATTTATTTTCGTAATTATGCAATTTTATGACTTACATAATATAATATTATGTTTTTGAAACTTATTATTGTGGTCATGTTATTTTTATCTATCTTTTTCATTAATCCAAATCCAACTATCAACTAATATTTCTAAAAATATTACATAAGATACAGAGCTTTATATTAATTATAATATCATTGTCCATTATGATAACGCGAGAGCCATATTAGGTTATTACTATCGAGGCTCATGTTTTTCGGATAATATTTTGGATGTAGTTAATTTTTTAAAGGGATTAAGACGACGTATATTATACGCCATTTAAATGAATGTGCTCACGACTCTAAAAAACATAATTCGGCTCTGAATGTATAATAATGAAATACTGAGATGAATACAAAATATAATATTTATTAGTAGGCAACTACGCAATAACTGTAATTTGTATATGTATTCCCATATTATAAGTCTGTAGATTCGCAAAGTCTCGAAACCGATTAACTGTGTTTTTAAGTTTTTGAAAAGATTAAAATATTTAATGTTCAGACTTGGGTTAAATAATATACTATTTAAAAATATTTGGAATAATATTAATACTTTACAATATTATATACGCCTATAGACACACAAGGACCTAAATTGTCATCGATATTATTTTAAAACTTTTAAATATGTTTTGGATGTTTGAAAATATAGTTTATTTATATATCTACAAGTATTTCGAGTATTTATTCAATTCGATTCAAAACTAACGTTTATTATAAAAATTCGAAACCGACTAATCACACTGTTGCCCGAGTATTTTATAATATTATATTGTGCGGCGATAAGACGTAGGTACGAGAGATACTGAAAACGATATTTTGATTTAAGAATTAAATAAAATATAAAAATAACTCACGTGTACACTTCTTCTTCGTCGGACATGGTTAAGCGAGTTCCTCTGGGGGGCCTGGTCCTCTGAAAAACGAAAAAATAATCGAAACGGAATTTTTATTAATATGAAAACGCGAAATTAATTTTTTTTTTTTCACATTATTATATCTCGAGCCGATTTCGTTTGAAAACGCGTTTCTCGCCGAAACGGGCAAACGTCTATTCTGAAAATATGTGGGAGGAGGGATCGGATCCCCGTCGGTATTTTTAGATGCTGCCGGTTCGACATGCCAACATTGCCTTTTTACGACCCACAAAATCTCAGTGCGTCTATTTATATAAACGCGCCGGCGTATTTCGCGTTATGCAACCGTGTAGTAAATAGTTTAATGTAAGTGCATAATATTATTAACACGATATGACCCTTTTTTTAAATTTTTTTTTTTTATTCTCCATCTAAATATCGTTGAAAAATGTTTTTCGCGCGATCTTCAACGCGTTAAATGGAAAATAATAATAATACAAATTTAAATCATTTATATTTGGATGAAAATATACAATAGAAAGAAGAATAGATATAGTGTATATGATATGAAGAAATAAGCTGGTTTTGAATTGTCGAGAATTAAGGGATCCAGATCTATGGATGTGTAGCCCGATTTTTTAGGCGTACATGAGAAAAATAATATCTATACAGTTTTAAAATGAATTAACATCAAAACATCGGGTTAAGCGCAATAAGAAAACGGTCACCGTAAACGGACGATAAATATTGTTTGTGTTAAAAAAACAAAAAACAAAAAAAAAATTTAGTAAAAATAAATAGATAAACATAATAGTAGATGCCTTCTAAAAACGTATTAGGTCCGCTCAACTTATGATGATAGAACACAAAAATAGATGACGTTTAAGAAATCTCATAATTGCGTTTGCGTGATACAGGTGTATATTATTTACCTATACTTGAAAGAAAAAAAAAATATTAAAAATGACCAAAGTGCTGGTCCTAGTCACTTTCTCAACGCCCGTTCGATCGATAAAATTTCGATTTCCGAACGCGATTTTGCGCATCGTCGCGTCCAAAAATCTGTTGCAAAAGTGCGGAGGAAAGGACATAACGAAATGAACAAATAAATAGTCGCCTGTCGGTAAATTATAAATAATGTGATATTATAATATGGATATGGTGTACTTACAGAAATTTAATATGTATATCGACGGAGGTCCCACTAACGTCTGTGGACGACTGTTCGAGTTCGAAACGGCTAATTGAGCTCGTCCCCACCAAACGGGCTCGCGGACGGAAATCTATCCGGGATATTTTTGGCTTTCCAGTTTCGTATAAACATTGTTTGGGTCTCGGATGGAAAATGTGAAAAAACCATTCGATCCTTTAAAACGGGAGAACTCCAAAAGTGTGTCAAAAATATTAATCAAGTCGCTGTTTTTATATAATATTGTCATACGAGTTTATACCGTGTTTTATTTTAGAATTATTTCCTAGAGTACTTTTTTAATCATTTTCATTCGGCGAATAGATGATACCTAACCTACCTAGCCTATAGGTGCCATAAAATACAAAATTAAAAAACGCACAACATTCTTATTATAGTGTCATGGTATGTGTTTGTTAGATATATTACCTAGCTATATCCATCTTCCTATCGTGTCACGTTAGGTGCCTACCTATCTGTTCCATTTGTAATATATCATGATTTTTTAGTCGAGACTTATACCTAGATATTAACGAGTTTAAAAAGTAAGCTACCTAAGTTGTACGAATTAAGTAGGTATAGCCGTATAGGTAGGTACCAACTTTTAACTTGACGAATTTATTTTTAAGTTATTATTTTCTTAAAATATATTTTTATATTTAGTTTAACTTACAACAATACATCAGTTTTATATTTTAAGAGGATGATATACGCCTATACCAATATTTGTTGTCTCCGTCAAGGAAAAAAAACCAAAACCACAGATACGTGAACTTAAATTGTGGCATTTGAGTTAAACTTACAGATTAAATACTTATTTCCAAATTTATAGAGTGAAACATTTTCGAGTATCTCTTGTAGACTTTACATAAAATGTCATCCGATAATGAGCTTTGGTATATATGGTACCTAGAGCGTAGATTTAAATTCAAAATGCATTTTTTTCTGAATGTCCTAAAAACATTGCTTTCCAAATTCATAATTCATTTCATTCATCAGAGAATTTAAATTTTAAACTTTTATTTTCCATTTTTTGGCGTTTTTATATTTTTAAGGCATTTTTTGCATATATTTTAATAATTGATACAAATTTTGATTTAATTAACTCAGTTACCATCAACCCTCTTACAAAACAATTATTACCTAAAAATTATTTTTTTCATTTTATCTTAATATTTTACATACGTATAAAAACGGCATCTGCCCTATGGTCTGATAATCTAAATTTATTTTCCAAAATTTTTAGTAATTTCCAGAAAATAAAAAATACAGTTCCTTAAACAATTATTAGATATAATATCCATATGCGCAAAACAATATTCATTTTGTAGTTGTAGGAAAACAAAAAAATATAATATTTATGCTAAGAAAATACCTAGGTAACTGAACAACATTGCAATTCAAAGTCTTCAAAATCTACTCATATAATTATTAATTTTGTTTTATTTTTTATGATGATTTTTTAGTTATTATAATTATATGATAATAAATAATCCTAAACATTTATGTCAGTTGTTTGATATTAATTTAAATCAAGTTTGTAATTTTAAGATTTTGGGCGAAGCAAAGAGTAGAGGAATGTATTAATTTATCGTTTTACAATGAAGTGTTTTTTTTTTTTTGAGCAAAAATAATGACCCGCTTACTATAAATAGGGTATACTTTCAATAGAGAATTGCATTCAGTTGGTACTTTATTTTGGTCTTTTTTCGAATTTTGCAAAAGTTGTTCTGTGGTCTAGCTAGGGAAAGCTCCAGATAAATGGTTGAAAATATACAAAATTCGCGGAAACTAATTTTGACGAATTCGATTTTAAATATTTTATGTTAACTATAATGCAATTTAAAACGTAGGGACTTGAAATGTTTTTCAAGTATTAACATGGGTATCTTACATACAGTGGCAGATATCTTAAATTTTCTCACAGGTAGGGTTAAGAGGTCACAGTTCCCCGAAATGTTTTCCTTCATTCAATTAGTATTTAAAATCCAGCATACGTTTATGCAACGAAGCTCGTGTTAAGCCCAGTGACATAAAATTTACAGTGTGCAAATATACTATTTATAACTTTTTACCATATTACTGTGTATTCTACAAAATTCCCTTCCTTAGGAAATTATTATAAGAACACCCCCTCCCAACCACGAAAAAAAAATCTTGTGTGTGCTACTTGGGGGGGGGGGAAATTAAATATGTGTGTACACTGTACTTATATGTATAGGTCACTTTATTAATATAGACATAAAATAATAAATTTATATTACAAAAAAAGTTTTATTTTACCTACCAGGAGGGGATATGACCACCAATCCCCCCCATCACCGTAGATCTACCATTGGTTACATATGAGAAAAACCATGTTACATTGATTTTATGACCTAACCTAACTATAGAGCTCGTGTATCTATTTATTATTTCTCAATACCAAACATTACTTAATCCAGTAATGGAAAAATTTTAGAAATTGATACTCTTAATTTTTCTTAATAAGTATTTAAAATTGGAATTATAAACTGTAATTTTCAGTGAATTCAAAGGAATATAATATTTTTATATAGATTTTTGCATGTTATAAATATTTTGATTTTAAATACGCTAAACTGAAAATTTGATGTATTTTATAACACACATTTCCTTACACATGTATTATCGAAGGGTAATTTTTTTTTTATAGTGCCTCTAAAGTTTAATATTTTACAAAAATGTGTGATTTTTCAATTTTTGTGTTTTAAAAAATATGAAAACACTTTTTTTAGTAATACCTAAATGTGGTTAGGTTAGGTAAAGAATTTGATTTAATTGGTTATTTATTAAGGTAATTTTTTGAAATTTTCAATAGTACTTATTTTAATGAAATAGAAAACCCAATAAAACAACAAAAAATGGCAAAATTCACATAATGTATATTTTTGACAAACATGAATTTCATTACTTTATATTTTTATGATAGGTAACTAATTTTTCTGTTGCACATTATTTTGATAAATAAAATTTTTTTTTTTAAATGTAATATAAAATTTTACACTCAAATCTTAATTATAATACAACACCAATAAAATTTAACCAATCCTCTCAGGGGACCAAATGGACATAGGAGTAGTGTCCGGAATCAACTGCCCAGATTTTTTAAAAAATTTATATGATTTTAAGCAATTTTCAGTGTTTATTCACATATTTATAAAAACTTATTTCATAATATTCAAACTATCTAATTAATGTACATTGTGGCAAATATAAAAAAAATACCATTTTTATTTGTTCATTAGTTAAAGCTCAATAATTAAAAACTTAGTTGTGGATATCTTACGATTAAAAAAAAAAGTTTGGTGCACAAGATTAAAAATAGTTTTGATAGAAATTTTGACTTTAAAGTTTAAATATATTTATTACATTTAAATACTTAATATTTATGCAACTACAGTCAATAAAAATAATGTACATATCAACATCCTGAATCCTGATGATAAGAACAAATTTAAGTGATAAATAACCAATATTTTTTTTCACATAATAATGTCATATTTAAGTCATTATTCATAGTTTATTACTTCACTCAGACCCAACAATGTTATATTATAAACAATTGCAAATGAAATATTGAAGATAACATTAAAATAATAAACAAACTTAAGTAATTTTCAAAAGAACCAATTGTTTAAATTTTGACCATAATGGTAGATACTAGCTACTAATTGTATAGACATAATATATCAAAAATATATGACACATATATTTATATATATATAATATATTAAATCTCTGGTATAATATTGTAACAAAAAGTTGCATATAAGACATATTGACAAAACAAAAGATTAAACCATATTATTAAAATAAACTTCTTATGTAGGAACCAGTAACAAAGTCAACAATTAAAATACAATACATTTTTGCAGTATAATTATTTAGGTAATTTTTTTTTAAATAATTGAGTTTTCTTAATAAATGTTGACTTGATTAACTTTACAATCCAAATTTTATAAATAGTACTTAAACTTAAATTTTTTTTAATAATTAATCTAGTGGTAAATATAGTACAAATAGTATTTTGTCCAACAATAAAAAACACCTAAACTATTATGTAATGATGTTATCATTAATGGTAGAAATGGATATCTCTGTTCAAATATTCTAACTATCCATTCACCTTCGACAAACATAATCAATGGAATAAGACTTAATAAATACAATTTTTCAATAAGTTTCAAAGAATTAAATTTACCCGAATTACACAAAAAAGAAACATTAATTAAAAGTAATAGTATTTTGGTTAAGAATTCAAAGCTTGTATACAATAAGGGGAAAATAGAGCATATTGAAATAACTGATAGCATAACAAAAATAGAACAGTCATTTGTTGAGATGTTGACTAGTAACCTGTAAAAAATATAATATTAAAATTAATTTAGTTGTTGGACATTATTGTTTATTTATATATTAAAATAAAAATGTAGTAATTACGTCAATGGTATAACTGCTAGCAGTAATGCTTTCTCATGAACATGCCAACCAAACATAAAGGAAGTTAAGCCACATAATACAAGGCATCGAATAAAATCAATAGGGGATTTAATTGATCTCCATAATTTACATAAACATGGCTGAAATCAATGAGTATTTTTAACAATTAATAAAACAATTAAACAATTAAATTTATATTATTATAATATAATATAAAACATTTTAAAATATATAATACTAAAATTCTAATATTTAAAATGGTACTTTTAATATGTAAAATTAAAAATATAAGTGTACAAGTTATAATCATATTCTAATCAATATTTTTGATAGCCCAAAATGTCTTAAATATTTAATATATACATAATACATATATTAGTTTTGTATAAAAAAATAACTTTTCCTATATATATAGTATTTTATAAAAATCGGAAAAGTCGATTTTAAACGTTCCTCCTTCATCCTTTGGTCTTTGGAGAAATTAGTGATTTATTATAATTAAGATTTGAATGTGATAATATTGCATTAGAAAATAAGATTCTAAGCAAAACTCAATATAAAATAATATATTATACTGATAATACGCTCTAAAATGTTACCATGTGTGTAAACTACCTATGAGAATACTCAAAAAAATTTAAAAGTTCCTAGATTCAAAATTGGAATAGTTATCATGAAAATCTAAAATTTATTTTGTCAAAATTATAATTTCCATGAATTTTTCTGTTTTTCGTAATTTTTTGGTAGTTTTTCTTTTCCCAAAGAAAAATTTTTGAGAAATTTGAAAATTAGCTAAATAAAGTATCAACTAGATGCAATTTGGTATAGAATGGTTAGGTTAGCATACCCTATTTGTGGTAATTAGATCATTATTTCTATATGAAAAACTGTCTTTACACATAGAATAAAAAAAAAAAACATCTTTGTAAAACCAATACATTCCACACTTTGCTCAGAATCTAAAATATCAAGATAGAATTTAAAGAATTGTATGAAACAATACCTGATAACACAAGAAATTTATTTTATAGTTGAATATTAATTAAAGATAAAAATTAATGAATAGATTATGTTATATAAATATGACAACAAAACTTACCAATAAAAACAAGATTGTCAAAATAAATGTAATTTGAGGAGTAATTGATGGCAAAATACAGTGCTCAAAATCTTGAACTAAACCTCTAGTCATCGAAGCTGAATTATTATGTTTATCTGAAATCAATTAATTAATAATTAAGATATTAAAACTAATAGAAAATTAAAATCATACATAATACTATAATAGCATTATTATTTTATACAATAATATATTATATTTTAAATTAGTAATTAGTAATTACACATTTTTAAAATTAAAAAAAGTATTATAGTACTAAAAGTAATCATTTTCATAATCATTTTAGTTTATATACTAAGTTTTTTCAATTAATATTAATAAATGTTAATAATTTGATTTTTATTAAAAAAAATGTATATAACTTTTAATTATAAAAATAATAATATTGATCTAAAATAAGTATAACAAATAAAATTAATATATTTTAAGATATTTGTATAAATTAAATTTTACATGCAATTTTAGCACCAATATCAGCTACATTATACAAAGTCCAAAAATTAGGTGCCCAATATGCATGTGATAAACCACGTTTAAATGGAAATAGTTGTTTTAAAACCTAAAAAAAAATTGTATTTTAAATTAAAAAAATATGTATTTATTATAATTGATTTTAGGTAAACATATTTTTATAGTTATATTTTGATAGTACCTGTGAAATTTGACCGTTCAGTACAAAGGGTCCAAACGAGATACTAAATACACCAAGAACAATAAATCCTAATTTTAATAATCTTTTTAACGACAATTTCATAGTTTTTAAAAGACAGAAATGTCTTAGTAAATATATGAAATAAGCAGGTGCCAAGTATAAATAAATATGTTTGAAATTCAATAGAACTGTAAACCAAAATGCACCTCGATAATGTTCACCCTAGAAATATTGATTCAATTATAAAAATTATTTTTTTAAATTAAAATATGTTTACCTTTAAAATGTGTGATATTGACATAAGTAAAATACCAAAAAGAAAACCATTATATTGAAAGTGTATTTGATCAATTAACAATAATGTTACATTAGTTATTAATAAGAGTTCAATGACAAAAACTGAAATTGCATTTTCATCCATATTCTTTTTCTTCTTTGTAGATTTTACTAATGAAGCAATGGAATGGGCGCACCTAATTTAATTTTCGCACTTAATAAACAATATAACATATATATTAACAGAATATTTTTATATCTCCGTCTATCTGTTTGGTAATATAACAAAATCAACTATACAGAACTTAAATATGACATTTAAGTTGAACAATTTAATACTTATTATCAAATGTATTATGTATGTAAATTTATTTGATATAATCTGTTAATCCATTTCAATTATATCACACTCCTGGATCTACCATTCAGTTTTATAAAATTTAATTTTTTATATAATTGTATGTATGTTTATATTAGCTTAATAGTTTAAAAATTAATTAAAATAAATAAATATCAACATTTATAATAACATAACAGTACATATTTAAATAGAAGTTTATTTTTTGTTATTATGATTAAATACATATTTAATGATCTATTATTGTTAAATACCCATATTAAATATAAAGAGGGTTAAGATGCTACTATACAACCTAAGCGCAATATTCTTTTATGATTTAATAATGATTTTAAAGTTTAATTTTTTTTTCTTCTTCGTCTTACCTCCTAACTATATAGTTTCAGCCATCCTAGTCCTACACCTCTATAGATTTCTATCACTTATATCTTGTCCATACGTATCAGCCATCTTCATATCACTTTCTATTTCAACTATTTGATTTTTCTTGCCCACTCTTACCTTCTACATTCATTTCCATAACTCTCACTACCTCTGAATAATCTCTACTCATAAAATGCACAAACTATCACAACTTTCTCATTTCTCTTGCAATTTATGAAACACCTGCACTTCCCCTTATTTATTTATTTCTTATTCTATCCTTTGGACATCCATTTTGGCATTCTCATTTTTGCTATACTCATTCTCTGTCCTATTTTTTTGTTCACTGCCCAATCTCTATTCCCTACTATTGGATTATCATATTCATTTCTTCCTGACTTTCACCCACTTGCACTACATAATCTGAATTTTAAAGATTGATAAACAGTGTTAATTTGTAGGATTAATGTATTACACTTATTAATATAAATTCTCATAATTATTAATTAATATCTATTATTTATTCAAACATATTATGATCAACACTTTAAATTTATTTATAAAAATACTAACTTCCGAGATCCATAATAGAATACAAAATCTGTAATGATAACGCTTAGTCGCTGAAAAAAGACTGTGGCGTTTGATGAATAGTTGCGATTGTGTATCTGCAACATATCAATATCGACAAAAGCTGCAATTTGAGCCAAAAAATATTCAAACCATGCGAACAATGGCGGATAGTCGATTGTCCATTCCGAATGTTTGGCAGAATACCATTGCTCCATGGGAAGGCTATATGTCGTTGCTAGCCAGTTGCGATGCACTTCAAAATCAGTCGAAAAGCTAATAGAATACAATAAAAGTATTTAAATAATCAATAAATAAAAACTAACTACTTATACAATTACAAATATATAAAGATGTGAGACTGATAAAAAAACTTACTAGGACGGCATTAGTAGTAACTTTACGCATGTCATTACAACATACAATGAGTTTATCATTTTTAATACGGAAAACTAAAATATCTCAATGTCTGATATTATATAAAAATCAAAATAATTTTTTATCAAATTCGATTATTTTAATTGTCATCTCAGCTCAAATAGTGAGCTGAATAATAGAGTAATGTAGTACGAGCTGAACATTTAACATTTTGAAAACGGTAAATAAATAATAATAACAATAAAGTATCTAACTTAAACTTGGTGCTTATCGTGTCAAACTGCTGAAAAGCTGAAGTAACTATAAATCTAGAATTTAGTAATTATTATTAATACAATAATAAATCAAATGAACATTAGTTTTTAAGATACCGGCATAAATTGAAAATATTATTTTGATTTTTGTTTATCGTTCAACTCGTCTTATCACAAACTGTAGAGCTTGCAAACTAGTTGATAACAGTTTTATTATTCATATAGTATTATCTTATCTATTCAATTTTCAATGACCTCGAGATTGAGTGTAAGAAAGAACACAGTGATTGCATAGAAAAGAGACAGAGAAACTGAAGCATAAAATAAAGATAATCCGAAGGAGTAAAACAGAGGCAGTCGTGTATGACTTTAATGAGTCGAAAGGTCAAATAAACTGAAATTCAGTGAGGAGAGAACGATAGTTTCAAGTATTAAGGATCGGTAGTAGATACAAGATACAAAATAATGGTGTTTTTTAGAATGATGTAAAAAGTAGATAAAGTGAAGAAAGTCGTCAAGTGTTTGGTGAGACAAGAGAATTAGTAGGTAGATATAATAAAACAGTAGTGAAGCGTCGGGTAGTGAACAAAACGTTGAACAGAAGATTGTGAATATGAGAGTAGTGGCGATGAGAATGCTAAGAAGATGGATATGTTGAGTGACTAGACTATAGAATAAGAAAATAATACATAATGGGAAGGTGTAAGAGTCACATCAATTGTAGGGAAGTGAGTGAGAATATATTGAGATGGTTTTGACATGTTGAAGAGAGATGATTGAGATGCAATGAGAATAGTGATGGAAAGAGGTTGTGAGGAAGACTGAAGAAGAGGTGAATAGAAATGGCTGGTGTGAGTAGGCAAGAGGTAGAAGATCAAGGACTAGGGTTGCTGAATCAATCCCGTCGGAAGTGTTAGGTGAAGTAGAAGACTAATAAAATTTTTGAGTAAAATTTATCTTTTTTTACATTTTGTATTATATTACAATTTTAATTTAATATAAATTGATCTATTTTAAAGTTTAGGCTTTAATTGCACATAAAATATTTCTAAAATCTGTAAGCACCCACAGGCTACAAATCTCCAATATTTAAATTTCGAGTAAAATATCAATCATATTATATAAACTTTTATTCCTTTTTTTAAAATTAGGAAAATAGTTATAATAGATGTAATTAATTTATTTAAAATTAGCAATTGGCCAGTATATGAAGAATTAAAATATGTAAGATTGTAGAAGTAATTAACTATTTAGCCCAGGGATCGAATAAAAAAAAAATAAAAAAACATTTTGTTTAACGATTAAACAGTTTTATCGTTATAAATTTATTTTGTAATTTTCATAAATCAAGTTTAACATAGTGAATATAATTATAACGTTTTAAATATGTTTTCGAGCCCTTATTTAGCAGATAAATATTAATTAAGAACTCATTTTGAACTATACAAACTATACAACCTAACCTATGAAAACTTTTTCAGTGGTGTTAATCAGATGCATCAAGTAGTTCAATTAAACCTTAAAGGGGGTAGGTGGGTATTAAATAAAAAAAATAAAACTGCCTGCTATAAATATGTCGGCGCTACTGCCAGATTCCCTATACAACACGGAAATAGTCACAGGTATACAATGAAATAAGAACTAACTTAATAATTAGAATAATATTACTTTTAAATATTTTAGACAATTGTAATTAAATAAGACAAATATTGTATTAAAAATTTAAATATATTATATTAATAATAATGTTATTTTTAGTACACATAAGTTAGACACTCATTTGACTCAAAAAATTACATATCCATTATGTGTGATAATTTCAACTACAATTACCTATCATATTACAAAATGTTATAACTTATAACATTTGAGCCTTTAATATTTTAGAAGTTAAAACAATAAAAATATAAATTGAAAAAAAAACCATTAAACAATAATCAGTATCATGGGTGTTTGTTCTCACATTTATTGAATAATACAACAAAATCTATTTACTAATAATTGTATGATATGCTGAAATTTGTAATATTTTAAAAATAGATCAGAGATATTTTTTGATATGTTTGTTAATAATTTTTATAAAGTTAAAAATAAACATAATTTAAGCAATCTAGTAAATTAAAATTAAATTAATCTAATTACGCTTAATAAAAATATTTAATCTGGATGCACTTGTAAATGTCTTCCTGACAAGTGCCAGTGGCGTAATTGTGGGGGGAAGCAAGCAGGAGCACTTGACCCCCTTAATTTTATCGGGAAGAGGCAAAAATATCATTTAGATATTTATTTGCGGGGGGCCCGGGGGGGGGGGGGCGGGTCGAGTTGTAAGGTCTTTAAAAAGTAATTGAAAGAATAATATTATGCAGAATGCAATTTTGAAACGTAACAGTACTAACACTACTAACATGTTAACACACAGAATAAGATAATTCGCGAGTTTTTTTACATTATCTATATTCAACGTTAATGAATCCAAAATAAGTAATAACAAACAACTAATATGTTATAACTGATTTTTATACTCAGTATTTCTGTAATATTATTATTTATTTCATAATGTATTAGGACTTATTAGTATAATTATCATCACTTATTATTATTAACTAAAATTAAATTAAAAGGCTTGTGCCGTGTGTAGTAGTGTAAAAACAAAAAATTAGGTATATGTAAAAGGAAAATGCATTTTACATCCCCACCCCTATTTACAATTTTGGTGAGAACATTGCTCCCTCACAATTTTTTAGCAAGTTACGCCACTACTGTTCTATTAAGTGATGCAATAAATGGTAAATGTGTACATTATACAAAATTTATAAAATTTCGTTTATATAATTTTTTACTAAAAAGGTCATCTATCCTTCCCATCAACTATGGTCATAATGACAGGGAATATTGGAAAATAATAAGAAATCATGCGAGTGGTATACTTATGGCCATAATTATTTGTTTGTTAATGGTAAATGTATCTATATATTAATGTTTATAAAACATGTATAATATTTCAAGTAAAACTATCAACAAATATCTAGTCGTTTCATTATTTAATTTAATATAAAAAAGTAGACTTCTTTACATATCCAGCAAAAACAAAATACTTTTAAATTGTTAATAATAAAATATTTTAGTATATAAAATAAAAACAATATAAAATATTCTTCTTTAGAAATAATAGTCTGAATGTTAAATTTTAAATTAAGTTATTATTTTAAAAAAATCAAAATTTTTATTAAATATATTTAAAAACTTTTATCCACAATAATAATATTATTATAACTTCTAATCAAGTTGTAAATGGTATTAAATAAATGTAGGTAAAATTAAGACATCATAGAATGAGCTAACAACTATTAACTATTTTATACTTAGTATTTAACAATACATAGATATGTGTCATACTAATAGATATTAATACAAAATACTATAAACTTAGTATAATGTACTATATAATAAAATGTGGCCCCATGATATTCTTATTTGAACACAACTCATAAAATTATAATCATGATTGAAAAATACATTTTAGTTAAAAAGTTAGTAAAGAATAAAATACAACCTAATACTAAATTTAGTGCTCTTGATTTATGATGATTGATGATCATCATTGATTTAAAATACTTTTCAGTATATTATCATAAAACATTGAAAAAACTTTTCTATTATATGTGATGAGGTGCAAAAAACTGCCAGTAACAGCTGCTAATTCATCTTTAAATGCTGACAAACCAAGTGGACATTGTTGAGGAACTGCATTGTTGGAACTTATGACAGCAGAAATAAAATCCTTAAATCGCTTTTCTGAAATAATAACCATTTGAATGTATAATTTTTAAATATTATATTAATAGAACTATGTTATTACCAACTAGTGTTTTTATTCTATGATCAGGTTCTTTAATTGACAGAACTTGAGTCTCAATCAAATTGACCACATCATGGGAAAGGGGTGGTCTATTTTTTGATGCCAAGTATTCATTTGAATCTTTAACAGCTTGTTCTACAATGTTTGGCAACAACAGAAACTTATCTCTAGTAATATAAAAATTGGTAATAATACAACACAATTTATAAGTTAACATGTTTAATTATAATACAGACTTTCCAGGATCGTTATCCTTGAAAATTAATAAAATATGATCCTTCAAAAGTTTTTTAAACTCCGCGTCATTGGGAATAGCATTACTGATTGATGATATTGTCACAATAAATGCAGATGCTGAGAGTATCAAGAGATTTAGCATTTCATTTGTAGCTAAGAATCGATCTTTGTCCAATGACAAAGCCTGAAAATAATAATATATTATTCAGAAAAATATATTACAGTGAAAAAACAGTCTATAAGATAATTACTTCAGGAAAAATAATACTTTCATCCCAATTAAATATTTCCATGTAAGCTCTTACGATTATATCATTATAAGGTTCTGTAGTCTCTTCAAAATTAACATGGCGTTTTAACCATTCAGCAGTTAAGTTTAAGGCATCTGTTTACAATTGGTGAAGTATAAATTTAGATAATTTGTATATACTATCATTATACTAGGATTTACCTGGCTTCACTTTTAAATACTCTGCAAATTTATCACGTTCATAATCAGCACTACAAGCATTTAGTGCTCTCCGTTGTGCAGTTATTGTAAAATTGGCCATATCGAGTTTCATCAAATTTAATGTCTATAAGTTGTTAAAAAATAAGTTACAATTTTAATACAAACTAGATTAGATAGACTAATTTTAATTTAAAATTGGTTTTATTATTTATAATGTTTCAAACTATTTTATAAAAGAAATTGTTCATAAAATTTACCTCTATTATTCCTTTGAATATATCGACAGGATCGTTTAAGAGTGTAAGTTCTTGTATTGAATTATCTCTTACTGGCGCACATATTTTTTTCATCAAATTCAGTATAAACTGTGTATAGTACTATAAAATCATACTTTAAGTTTCATTGATGATAATATAATATAATTTTTATAATTACCTCAAAATCTAAAGAATTATTGTCAATCTGATTTTGTATAAATTCTAAATCTAAAACTTGCCCAATTTCTTCCTTTAGTTTCGTATGTTGATCCAACAATAAACTTGATAAACTCTATAATAATTTTATTTATCTTAAAACTAATAATGTTATTAAATTAGTACGAAATCATTTTAAGAGTAATGTCAATTTAAAATTCCATGAAAACAACAATAATACATACTTCTCGAATTTCTGCTAAAAGTATCATAGCTTGAGAATATTCAGTAGGATCACTGTTTAATTGTTCACGTAACAAATCCCAAAATGCTTTGTGCATTGTGTCTTTGACGTGTTTAATGAAACTGACATTATGATTTATAATTAATGTATCTAGACCATTTGTTATTAAATTACTAACCTTACCTATTATCTGGTGGTTCTTGAGGTTCTAACTTAAAATTTTCATTAACTGCTATTTCATGAACGAGTGCAATGTCTTTTAATTTTTTAGCAGCTACCATAATTTCAGGCAATGACAAGAATTTTGGAGGCGATGCAGCACATATATTGTTTAACCTAATGTTATTACATAAGTATAAAACTGTAATAATAACAAAACATAAACTATTTGGTATATTTAAACATTACATTTCTTGGCGAGCACCAGGAATCGCTTTATTTGGGGACGACTTGTTGTCTTGATCATTCTTTGAGTTATTTTCTGAACTCATTCTGAATATGTTATGCCTGTTAAAATTGATTATCAAATGTTAAATAAATTAATAAGTAGGTATTTTTATTTAATCAGTGAATATACATTATATTTTGCATTAGTGAATTAATTTCCAATTGATATTTAAGAGTATATTATGACTGAGAATATTTGAGTCACCTCAAAGAGAACTAAGTACATATAATAAAATTTGCATACAAAAATACATAATCTAATTTTTAAATTGACATAATGGATGCTACTACAATAACAATAAATCAAACATTAAAAAAAAGATAATGCATTGTACTAGGAACATTAATCAAAAATGTCATCAATTATTTAGAATTATATAAACATAAGAAATAGAAATATAAAACGTTAAACAATCAAAATCAATATTATTTTGAAATGATGTAATAATAAATTGTTCATAATTTTTTGATAGTAGAAAAAAAAAACGAACTAGTCTTTCTTACAGGATGTGTATAAAATTGACTCGATAATTTTACTTAGGTATATTGAAAAAATATAAATAAGTTGTTACCTTATTAAAAAAAATTCAATTTTGTACGGGCAAAATATTAAAGAAAAAATTTCGTCATACAACAAACATAAATATCAAAAATGTAGTAATTGATTTTATAACTTTGTAACTGAGACAAAACTACAAAAGGTCCATACCATCTTGGTAGAACGTAGTAGATAATGGTATAAAATAATTGTTATTATAAATCATGTAACGAACAAAATAATCTCATATTATTATGGAAATATCTTTATAAACATGAACAAGGGGCTACCAAGGACTTACCAGTTACCAAGTATATTAAATTTTACCTTATACGGACGGTGACTAAAACAATAAGGACAAAAAACGTCTGACTGATGAAAATTTCATTGAAAATAATAATGTTAAAATTATTATCATGATATTACTTACCCTGTAAATTATTGTGAAAACACTGAAAACAACTCGTCATTCGCTAATTTTTAGCTATATTTTAGCTAAAACGTAATTCCTAAAAATAAGTGAAAACGAAAGTATTGTTATAGGTGCATGTTAATTATGATAATAAAAGAAAATATTAATATATTACGTACAAAACAGTACAAGATACTTGTAATAAATAAAAACAATAATATAATTGTGTGTGAAGTTGTCCGACTAATAATATTGAGTGATAAGAAACTAATAAATAATATGTATGTTAAGATGCATATAGACAATTTCGAAGGTGGCATATAAATATATAATTTATAATAAAATATATGGTAGGTAAACGTAATATTTTGTGGAGCAAATATTTAAACCAAAATTCCAGACAAAATTACGTATATTTACGATTATTATAAAACACTTATTGATTTCTGTACAATATTTTTTAGGAATTTAATGTCTGTTGAACATTGTATAATTACCCAAAAACGATCAAAATAATTGTTTTCATATTTTGCAAAACTTTAAAGCGAACTTCAATTCAAAATACATTAGAATCAAAACATTCAATTTCTGTTTTCTTGAAACATAGAAGAAATCAATAAAATCAAATGACTTTTCAGAATCGCAATCAAATCATTTTAAGTATACGTAATTTCGTTTAGCTCATTGGTCTAAGGCAGAGGTCATAGTGGTTAAATATTTTTGTTTTCTAATTCCAAAGTATAAATGTGTTTAGGACTTTTGGGTTTTGGTTTTTGGGTTAAAACTTGGTTTTATATTTAATCAAGTTTTAATTCATTATTATCTTTATTAATAGTGCAAATTATCATATTATGATTTACATATTATGTAAAATTAATAGAACAAATAATTTGACCAGATAAAAATGTCATCGACTCGATAAAGGTTAAAAGGATAGAAATGTTAGATTTCTGTTCTGTAAAATTTACAGCACGTTTAATAACTTTCCTAATCATTTAATTTAAATTTTGTTATCACATACCTAATAGTAATTGACTTGTATTTTGTATTTGAATTATCATACTTGCTATTTGCTTGCCAACATCTCAACCTCCAGTACTTAAATTTTAAACTTTTTAAGTTATTAAATTATTATATTAAAATATCTTTGTTATCCTCGTTTATTAATTTCATATAAAATATTATTTTAGTAATTTTAATAATTGTTATAAACATAGACCTATAAACTAATGGACCGCGTATAGAGTGAGAAAACCTGTGACACTGTTGACAGAAAGAGACAGAGCTAATATACAGGTATATTGTTTATGGATCGTACTCAATCATGGAATAAACTAAATTTATTATATTCCATGATATTAAATATTACTTTTAAATGACCGCATATTAAAGTCAATGTCCATTTAACGGGGAATTTATCAAAAATTCAAAATCACAGCAATGTTTTGCATAAATTATGTTTAACGCCGTTTCCAAAGTAAAATCCGAATTGCGTCCGTTTCGCATCGCACTCGACGCACATTATTGCGGTAAACGCATGCATGTCCAACGTCAATTTGCGTCCGATAAGTATGTTATCTAGAATTCTAGAGTATTTTTGACATAGGCGTAAATAGGGGGGGAAGGCTTAGCCCCCCCAAGAATTACTATAGCCTCTCCAAAAAGCTAAATTTTTTTAGTAGTTTTATAATAATTTAAAAGCATCATAAGAGTATCCAGTATCCTGACCTGAGCTACACCCCTCCAAAATTCAAACACTATTTGCGTCTATGTACTAGAACGTGGTTGAGCGCGTAGGAGGTGCACCTATGTTTTTTGTTCATAATGACTAGTCATAATGTGCAAAAAAATATTATACTCGCAGAGAGTATAGGTTTAAATACTATTTGTACAAAAATTATATAATAAAAAATTATTTAAAAAATCGCAAAATGTTTGGTAAATTTTATCATTTGTATAGTGAATTACATGACGATGAAAATTTGTTTCACGCATACACGAGAATATCTACAACAACGTTTGATTATATTGTTGAAAGTATAAAACCTGAGTTTAATCTCAAATCAACCACTTTCCGATTTGTTCTAAAACACTGATCGTTTTTAGACTTTCGAAATCAATAACTCCATTTTAAATATTATATATATATATTATTATTATTTATCTTATATTATATATTGTATTAAATTAATATTAAATAGATAAATACGTTTTTGCATCCGATGCGTCAAATAACAAAATTATTTGTTTTACAAATCATGCGATGAGTATGACACAATCGATGCGATGTCGGTCGCATCGGATGCAACGGATTTACTTTGGGCACAGCGTAAGTTCTTAATTCGTGCCTGGTAATAATTGCTATATTGTTTTATTAATCTATAATTTAATTCAATACAATCTTGTTTTATATTATTAATATTATTTGCTTTAACTTAACATCATTTTTGTAAATTACGAAATTCAGAACATATTTTGAATGAATTATTAACTTCAATAATTAATCGTTAAAAAAACATTTAATTTTTCTTATAGAAAATAAACTATTAAATATTAAACAATAATATTTGTAAAACAAAACATTGTTTAACAAAATAATGGTAAAAAAATTGTGTATCTTTATCCATGATTACGCTATATATCTTTATGTCTATCTCAGTCACAGATATAGATAATAAACTTGATTGCTAGGGTCTCTATACTGACCGTTAAAAATGTTGAAGCCGTAGGTGTCGCCATTTTGAGTAGGTCACCTGTGTCTTATCATGTTATCATTATATTACATCATTATCACACTATATGAAACAATTATAATTAAGTAATTATTATAAATATAATAATTTTTTTTATAGTCATAATATTAGTATAATATATTATTATAGTCCGTCTTATTTTATTAAAACCATGCGATTGAAACTAATTGTTTATACGTTTAAAGTTTTTTACTTCATACTTTACCGTGTAGAGGTCATGGTATATAGAGACAACCATAAAAACTACCCATCTATTTCAAAAGGTTTATTGGCTTTCTTTTTAGTTATTATTTTATTAATTTTAATTTGTATTGTATTTCCTCGTAGTCTTTTTTATAATTTATTGGATATTTACATTTATTTTTCATCTACCACTTTCTAAAATTTATCCATCTAAAACAATCCAATATACCAACCCACCCCTAAAGTTTAATGGACAATTTCCCACAAAAAATAGCCCCGTGACGCCACTGAATGAATGTATAATGATAATGGTTATTTTATTAGATTCTATTGATTCTAATGATCATATATTTGTAAAATATTAATTAATATAGTATTAATGAATAATGATATCACGCGTTTGACCAACTCAAAATGGCGGATATTAACTTCGCGTCTTATCAGTAGTTAGCAATATAGTTTATTATCTATATCTGTGACCATAGAACATTATAGAAGAGACACTCTCCCGATTTTCATTGTTCTGTAAAAATATTTTTCGTTGACCTTGAAATTACTAATTACTTCATGTAGGGCCTTCATTTCCGTATTCGTGCAATCGTGTTTAACACCATATTGGTCTTCTAGAGATTAAGCAATTAAGGATTGTAGGAAAAATATTGAAGTTTGTGTTAAAATAGTCAATTTATTGACAAGCGCTTGCGTTTCTGATAAAGACCATAACTTCACGTTGGGCCTTCATTTCCGTATTCGCAGCTAACATCATATTGGACTCAAGAGAATGTAAACAAATCGATCAGCTGTCTAAGTGTCGTTTCTATAATGTTCTATGCTGTGACTGAGGTAGACACACAGATATAGATAATAAACTAGATTGCTAACCATTGAAAAGACGCGAAGTTAATATCCGCCATTTTGAGTAGGTCAAATGTGTGATATCATTATTCATAATACTAACTACTTTGATGAACTATCTATAATCTATATTAAATGTTAATATTTAACAAATATATTATGATCGTTAGAATCAATAGAATCTAATAAAATAACGGGGCTACTAAGCCACATATTCTATACCAACCAATCACAGAATTTTTAGGCACTTTCACCTGAACGTCCGTAATGAAAACCTGCCTTCATGAAATGCCATCTGTTCTTTACTTACTAACCTGACTTTTTTTTCCATGTTTGAACGGAGACCTCTTTTGCATTAAATATATTTATCCATGCTCCCAACTAACCTAACCTAACTAATAATATTTACAGCAGTTTTCATGCAACCGGGTATCTGAGCTCAAATGTTCAATACAAAAAATTCAAGCATTTATTTCGTGGATGCTTGTTTCGTATGCTTGTTGTTCTACACAAATTGTTCAGTACAAAAATCCGAATTTATCGTGTAGACTGTGGATTTCATTCGCCATGAGTTCTAAGTAAGTTTTGTTATTATTATTCCATAGATATCTATATTATACTAGATAAGCTACTCGCAGCGTTTAACATAGGAAAGAGTGAAGCCAGATTTCAAGCGCTTATTATAAGTCCACTATATTGCTGGTTGGCAAAATATTCCAAATCACTACGGGAACAAGTAGTGACGAGTTCATTATACTGTATAAATTTAATATTTCTTTGCACAATTTACAAGTTTTTGTATTAGGTATTTGAGTTCTTTAAAAAACGCACTCAAATGTGTTAAATGTATACCTTCATTACCGACATTTTTATTTATTTTATGATATTTACTGTTGGATAAACAAAGAAAAAAAGGGGAAACATCAATTTAGGATGTTCCTTCTTCGTCCTTTCGGTGCTCGGAGGAATTAGTGGTTTATTATAATTATTAAGATTTGAATGCAATTATATTGCATTCAAAAATACGATTCAAAGCGAATCTCAATATATTAATATATATTATACTGATAATCCATTTTACCATGAGTGTAAATTACACATGTATATATTTAAAAACAATATCAAATTCCTACGATCAAAATTCAAAGAATTATCATTTTATGATAAAAATTGCCAAACACGATTTTCAAATATTCAAAATTTTTAAATAGATTAAATAGTTTATGATTAAGTTTCTACAAAAATTCCAAATCGAAAATTGCTGGTAATATTAAAAATTTTTGGAAAAAATTCAAAGTTCTACATTTAACCAAAAAATCAGCCAATTGGTTCCAAAATTTTACTAAACGTTAATATTACCTATGTGAGTACTCCAAACAATTTTGTCCCTACGATCGAAATTCAATTAGTAATGAAGAAATTAAAAAACTTTGAAATAACGGAAACCGTAATTTCGTCAATTATCCGCATGTCAAAGAAAAATTTTTGGGAAATTCAAAAAATGAGTTAAATAAAGTATCATTTAGATAAAATTTAGTACAGAAAGGGTACTCTATTTGTGGTCGTCGGACAATTATTTCTACTCGAAAAAATGTTTCCATAGATCAAAAAAAAAAATGTATTTAATATTATAATATAATATTAAATTTTTATAAATTTATAATAATATTTTGCCAAATAATCAACTAATCCGTTTCAAAATTTTACCACACACATATATTACCAATGTTAGTACTCAAAAATATTCAAGTCCCTACGGTCAAAATTCAATTAGTTTTCACGAAATAAAAAATAAAAAATTACAGAAATCGTAATTTTTCCGATATTTTGGTAGTTCTTCTTCTCTTAGGAAAAAACTTTGGAAAAATTCAAAAAATGGGCTTTATAAAGTACCAAAATGATGCGATTTGCTACCGAAAAAATATCCTACTTATGATAATCGGACAATTATTTCTACCCGAAAAAATGTTGTCATACATAAAAAAAAATCTTTGTAGAAACAATACATTTCTCGCTCCGCTCAGAATCTGATACATTAAAATATGTAAGTATAGGTAACTTCTTACTCACACCTATAACTATGTGTAATTTGTAAAATTGTAGTGGTGAGTAGTGGTGAGAAACCAGTGCAACAATAACCGCAGGGGCAACAGCAGGGGCAATGCACCGATAAAGGGACATCTTTCAGTTGACGTAGAGGCCCACCTCTATCTGGGTCAAGCATTATATGTTCTCATGTTTAAATTAAATAAATATTATATATAATTATTCATTATTATTATTATTATTAAGGATTCTAATAAGTATCAATATCTTAGTTTAACTTACGAATTATGAAAATTATTACGTACATACATCTTAGGGCCCCATCAATTGTGTCCGGGACCCCAAGAATCCTAGTTGCGGTACTGGGAGAAATCATTTGATATTTTGTTGTTAAAATTATTATGCTAATATTATATAATTTATGATCTACGTTTAAAAACAATATGTCATGATGTTTACATTATAAGATATACGTTAAAAAATTTTTATTATTACTACTGATACTTTTATAATTATTTAATAACACTTAAAAATAAAACATTAATTACTTACATTTTATATTTCAGTGCTAATGAAGATATATCTAAAAAAGATACACCTGAAGAAGAAACACCTAAAAAACATACATCTGAAGACGATACATCTGAAGATGATACATCTAAAGACGATTCATCTGAAGACGATTCATCTGAAGACAATACATCTGAAGACGATTCATCTGAAGACGATTCATCTGAAGACGATTCATCTGAAGATGATACTTCTGAAGACGATACATTTGAAAAAGATTCATCTGAAGACAATACATCTAAAGAAGATGTATCCGAAAAATATTCATCTGAAGACAATACATCTGAAGAAGATGAATCTGAAAAAGGCTCATCTGAAGACGATACATCTGAAAAAGATTCATCTGAAGACAATACATCTAAAGAAGATGTATCCGAAAAAGATTCATCTGAAGACAATACATCCGAAGAAGATGAATCTGAAAAAGGTTCATTTGAAGATGATACATCTGAAGACGATACATCTCAAAAAGATTCATCTGAAGACAATACATCTGAAGTTTTATCTAAAAGAGAATTATCTAGAAAATACAACATTGTTGAAGAAATTTTAAATAGGCGTGTAGTAGAAGGCAAGGTTCAATATTATATAAAATGGATGGGACTAAACTATAGTAAGTGCACTTGGGTATGTAAAGATCGTCTTAATTGCGAACTTATAAAAGAATATGAAAGAAAAAAAGAAATGTTAATGGAAAGCGAAAAAAGAAACAGAAAAAAACAAAAAATGTCACTTGAAGAAGAAAATATGGATACGCTTCGAACACAAAATAGAGTTCTTGAAAAAATTATTGGTGCAAGTAATGCCAATGGTGAATTAATATTTAATGTAAAATGGAAAGGTTATGATATTCCTGAGTTACTACCAGCTGAATATATACATTTAATGTATCCACAAGTAGCTATCCGTTGGTATGAAGATAAATCTGTAATCTTGCCAGATGACAAACCTTTGTGATAAGTATTAAAAAAATATTATGCTTTTAAATTTAATACTAAACTTATTTTGCTTATTTACTATTTAACTTTTTTACTAATTTTAATATTTTAATAATTATAGTCTTAATTATAGATTTTGATGTATTATTATATTAAATTTATGGTTTTATAAGTAAAAATATTTTAGAGATATCAGTTATATTTATCTAATATACTTTACAAAAATTGTATAAAACAATAATAAACCTACAGGTTTCAAAAAGCCAGATATAGATGTCAAGAATTGACCTCTTTCATAATTCATATTTAAACAAAAATTTTAGTTGTTATTCACAGTCAACAGTATTATCAGACATTAAAAATAACTGTACAAAGCCTAATTTTTAATGTGGTCCAAGTATGATTAATATTGTGAGTAAATGTTAACACAACTAGTGTACCATAATGAATTTTTTATCACTGTTACAATTATAATCATTTTTATGAATTATAATCAGAATTTACAATAAACTGTTTTCATACTACTAAACTAATTGTAGGTAATTGAATAATAGGTAAAAAAATAAATAATTTAAACCATATAATTAAAAAACTTTCTAGGTATACTACCTACGTAATAAAATAAATTAATGAATATATAGTTAGCTCAATTTTTTAATATTGAGCCTACTACAGACTACACCATATAATGTCAATTCTTATTTTTCATAGGTCATTAATTAAGTTTGCTATGCTGAGAACTACTTACGACACGAAGATAGTATCAAAATGTTGCCTATACGCTTATATATTTTGTCATGGTAGGTACTTTATAGGATCAATGAAAGTGTGTACGTAATATGTATGTTTAATATAAATTAAATTATTCTTAACACGAGTACACAGAATTTCTAATTGTATGAGTATTATTTATTTAAATAAGTTCATATTTATAAAACAAACAATATTAATTATTTTTACATTCACTATATGATGAAAATAAAATAAGACAAATAATAGTTATAATAAACATATTTATCTTAATTCATTCTTCTTTAGTTAGTTAAAATATTTTTTTATCAAGGATATCAAATTCATTCAATTTTGCCAAAATTATAAAAATTACTTAAAATGTGTTGATAAATAATTGCATGTATAATTTTTTTAAATAATAAATAATAATATAATTTTGCTTATTTTTACAAATCAAAAATTATAATAGTTATTAAATAGTTTGTAATAATTTATTTTTGTTTATCAAGATCAATTTTTAATTTTCAAATAAATTGATTAACAACAATAATTATTGTAATTTCAATACAAAATACAATTTGAATTAAATATAATATTTCAAATTTAAACATTTTTAATAATTTAAATAGAGCAATATTAATATAAAAAAATTTAATCAATATTATTTATTTTTAATACTTTATTTATATCTATTATCTTTCATAATTTTGAAGTTTATTTTCATATATATATAGGTATATTATTTGCATTACCTCTTTCAATATTTGTTGATTTTTTTATCAACAATTAAAAATTATAATTATATTGTGTCGAAAACCACGCTAATTGTAAAACTTTGTAAATGTTAATCGAACAATGACTTATGACTGGATTCTTATTGAGAATTAATAAGAAAATGTGGGAAGGCCGATTGTGGACGTTCCTCCTTCGTCCCTTCGGTCCTTGGAGAAATTAGTGGTTCATTATAATTATTAAGATTTGAATGCAATGATATTGCATTAGAAAATACGATTCTGAGAGAATCTCAATATATTAATATATATTATACTGGTAGTCTATTACAAGATTTAACTACGAGTGTAAATTACATATGTAAATTTGCAAAATAAATTTCAAAACCCTACGATCAATATTCAAGGAGGTATCATTCCTTTTCAAGGAAAAACTTATGGGCAATTCAAAAATTGAGCTAAATAAAGTACCAACTAAATTAAAGTCGCTATAGAGAGGGTACCCTGGTTGTGGTAATCGGACCATTATTTCTACTCGAAAAAATATTTTCATACATCAGAAAAAACCTATAATAATTACCGATTTTCCGCTTTTCAAGGAAAAACTTTTGGGAAATTTAATAAATGAGCTAAATAAAGTACCAACTAGATGAAATTCGCTATAGAAAGGGTATGCTATTTGTGGTAATTAGATCATTATTTCTACTTGAAAAAAGTTTTTCATACATCAGAAAAAAAAAAAAATAAAAAGCCTATAAAAACTGCCAATTTTCCGCTTTTCAAGGAAAAACTTTTGGGAAATTCGAAAAATGAGCTGAATAAAGTATCAAAAGGACACGATTTGTTACCGAAAGCATACCACATTGTGGTAATCGGACCATTATTTCTACTCGAAAAAATGTTTTCATAGATCAGAAAAAAAAAATAAAAAGCCTATAAAAAAAAAATTATCAGTCACGATTTTCGAAATATTTCGTTAAAATATTAAGTAATATAGTATTGAACTTCTATAAAATTTTCAAACAGATAATCCCAAAATTGTAGGTAATATTAATTTATTTAGGAAAACGTTCAAAGCTCTAAATTTTTCTAAATAATTAACTGTTCCGTTCCAAAATTTTACCACGCTTGTAAATAATCTATGTTAGTATTAAAAAAAAATTTCAAGTCTCTACAATTAAAATTTAATAAGAAATCACGAAAAAAAAAATATAATAAAAAGTGTATAAAAAATTGCCAATTTTCCGCTTCTTAAGGAAAAACTTTTGAGAAATTCGAAAAATGAGCTGTATAAAGTACCAAATAGACATTGCAAGCGAAGCATGCAAGCTATGTGTTATAATTGGACCATTTTTTCTATCCGAAAAAATGTTTTCATACATAAAAAAAAACATCTTTATAGAATCAATACATTCCTCGCTCCGCTCAGAATCTAAAAAACACGACACGATATGAAGTCATGAACACTATTTTATATTATTATTTAAATAAAGAAGATTTACATATTAAATTTTAATCTAAAATTAATAGTTATTAATATGGAGTTCAAAGAGCTTAGAAATATTATATAATGACTATTACAGTTCAACCATTTTTTTCATCGATTGTTATCGGATATTCGGGTGATTCGATATATAACAAACATTTATTAATTAAGACCACGAATTAAGATGGTATGGTATACTAACTTAATACGACTATACTATGGACACTCCCTATTAAAGAAATGTAATTCTCAAAAATGTAAACAAATTAAAATTCGGCCTGCTGGCAGGTTAACCACTTAATGAAACATTTCAGTTTTTCAAAAAGTTTCTTATAATCTGTGATATGAGTATACAAAACTTATTTGATAATTGATAACAATATATTTAATGGTACAAAATTCGACCTCACGTCATAGTGACAACATTCGTAAAATGAAATTATTGTACACTAATTTTACTATAATATTGTACGATAAAATATATTATTATCATAATAGGTTAATAATAAGTTTTGCATACTAATATTTTATAAATATTATAGTATTAAGCAAGTACAATATTATAGTATACTAATATTTTATTTTATTTGTGCTAAATGATGCATATTTTCTATTTTTCTTCCAAAAAAATTTATTTTTCGTTAAGTGGTTACTCTGCCGTCAGGTTGAATTTTGGTTTGTTTACATTTTTGAGAATTACATTGCTTTAATAGGGAGTGTCCAAAGCATGGTTTGATCGTACGCTAAAAACACGGGATGTGGAACGTTGTCGTTGTGATAATAATCTAGATTGAATTTTTAAGATAATGTGAAATAAATTTACAACTGTGATTTTATCCAAAAGTATGAAATTATCATAGTATAATATATAAATCAAAACAAAATAAGTGTGTGCACAATGGTACGGTTATTATTGGGCGCCTAGTATAAACAGTAAAACTTAATAATTAAATATACTCGTACAAAGATTGGTGATGTAATGTATTAAGCAATAAGTAAGAATCAACAAGACAATAAATTATAATATTACGATACCCGATACCGATACAACAGCAACTAGACAATACATCCATACTGTACGGCACACACACGTGCAAGTAGTCCACAGATTAGTATACTAATACAGGGATTCTCAAACTGTGGTACGCGTACCCCTTGGGGGTACTCGAAATTTTTTAAGGGGTACGAGTCTTAATCTGAATGAAATAAAAATGTATGGAAGTTTTTTATATATATTTTAGTTTAGTAATTAAAAAGAGGGTACCCAAAAAAATGTATTGATAAAAAGGGGTACAGTGTTCATAAAAGTTTGAGAGTCCCTGTGCTAATCGATAGGACAATTTTCTATATATTAGAGGCATTGCAAATAGCAATCCTGGTGTGTGGTGTCTGCATTACTTTAATTGTATCGATTTTTGGTTATCAATAATATCGATTTTAAACTATCAATAAAATCGATTTTTATTAAATATTGACATCAAATAATTTAGAACAAATACATCATTCAATAAATGAAAAAAATAAAATTTAATAATATAAAGAATTTTATTATATTTAATACATATTATTGTTTTAAGTTAATAATGTTAACAAAATATAATTGTAATCATATGTACATAATTAATTATTTATTTAAAATATAAATTATATACATGGTACATCATATTCTTAAATAATAATGTTTAATAGTGTTCATAGAAAATAAAATATAAAATTATGGCCTATGGTACTATAAAACCGAATTAATAATTAATTATTAGGACGTAACGTAGTTACTAGCACGGTGGTGAAAAAAATTAAAAATTAAAATAATACCAATGGTTAAAATAAATAAAGAACATAGGTTCAGTTTCAGTTACGTATCATGCGTTATTCTACAATTCTGCATCACGATTCAGGACATTATAACATCATCAATCATTTAAAGTAGTAATATATTCTTAGCTATAATATTATACGGCACTTTCATCCCTTACATTACAAAATTATGAATTATATGAAGAAGGATGAGATATTTGGATATTCATTATAAATCACCTTTTATTCGCTAATATTCAGAAGTTGTTCGATAAGATTTTAGTATTAAAAGATTGAATTAATGCTCATAATCACGATTCGATATTTGAGAAAAAAAATTTAGAACTTCTTTTCCTTATTTTTGAAGAGGTAAATAATTGTTCAATGACTTTATCGAAATCAATTGTGCGCGCTCTCAGATTTTCGATTTATAACAATGATAAAAAAAAAAATGTTTCTATTTTTGTCTTTTGCTCGGGAGGCCTCCTGAATCCGGGGGCTCCAGTGCATTATTCCGATTGCCCTAATGTAGGTCCGGCCCTGCCTCTGGTACTAAATTATACTTTATAATATAATAATGATATTGACCACTGCGAGGCGGAAGACACTCCACCCGTCCGAACGATAATCTAATTAATCGGAGTAATTCCCGTATATTTTGTACAGGTACATATATATAGCGATAAATGGCTCTGTAATTTAACTTGTGATAAAGTACATTTTTAACAACAGGTAACCTTTACAATTCCTTTTTAAAACACTTTTAAAATTTACGAATGAACCTGTTGAAAACGTTGTTTCGATATTTATAGCGGACTCTGGGTCTGAGTTTACATCGCATCTCATTGATGATTAATGTTGTAATGCCTACTCGCGCAGTGGTCGTCAGTGATATAAGAAACCCTAGACACTACAGAGTGGGTATCGAATGCAACGGTATTATTGGTCGACCGAGGGTTATCGACTATGACATGAGATTATTATATAAATTAATTTTCACTTGCTAAACAATTGTACATTATGAATTAATTGGTTAACGGGGGTATCTTCATGACCGAGGTTCTGAGTTTTCTTTTCCTTGTGTATTTAGCCGAGGTGGTTTTTCACAACAAATTGGAGTTAGTTTTTAATTTGCGGAGCGTAGCTACAAGTACCAAACACGCGCAGTACTAACTTCAAACTTAATCCAAATCCAAATCTAAAATAGGTATAACAATATTGATAATAGGTTATACGAATAATTGTATAAAAGTATCAATTAGAAAAAGATGCTAAATTTGAATGAGAACATTTTATTTGATGCGAAATAAGACCGCGTCAAATATATAATATGTAAAAAGTAAAACTCACCTTGAGTGAGAAAAAAAAATTAAAAAATTTAGATATTAATAAATAATTTCAGGTACCTATAACCTATATGAAATAATGAGTAGGTATACATTATCAGGGCTGTTCCAAAAGACAAATCATGGGGGGCTTGAAACATTAATTTGCAATTGCCAACTCTGAAAAAAAAATGTTCTCGATTCGCTCAAATTTATAACGTTCATCCCAAAAACATATGTATACATATTTAGGCCGGGTTGCATAAAAATCTGTCTATAAATTAGTTAACTAATCGATAGGTTAGATTAGCAAAAGTGGTCATTTTGGCAAAAACATTGATACCTAATTATTTATATCATTAAAATCGCATCTGTAAGTTACAGGTTCGGTAACTGATTATTTACAGATCAGTTATCTTTATTGGGCGTCCAAGCAACACTCAATTTTATTTACCGAACCGTTAGTCCGTTAAACGTTCTGTAAGTCGCTATTGAATATTTATGCAACCGGGCTATAGCCCTTTACTCATATATACTTAGTGAGAGCAACTTTTTTGGTAAGGTCATCTACTCAGCACATAACAGTTAGGAATAAGAGGTTAAATAAATTAAAAACTTATAACATACAATTTTATGAGTATTTAATCACTAATAGTAAATAATATACATGTATCAAAATAATATACCATTTTTAAAATTAAATTCGTCTATATTTTATTTTAGATTGTGTTGCTATTTTACTTCCTTCAACTTCATCAAAAATATATTTTTCAATATTTAACAGCATTAATGAGTCTGTCATTGTTGACCATGATTTTTGATAATTTTATGTTTACTAAATGTCCGTTTATTGGTACTTACTATAATATATATATATATACCCATAAAAATATAATAACGATAGTTATAATATTGATGGTAGGCGGTTGCGAGTTTATTGCGAAATAACAATCTAAAAAAATTGACGGAAGGTCTCGCAAATTTACATTTAAGTAAGCTAATTGATTGTAATTGTGATTTAATTAGGCAACACAATTTTACCGCACGTGATCATATTTTATCATCGTATCGATGTATAGTAATTTTCAAAAAATGTGTTATATAGGGTGAAAACTATAATAGCGTCGTGTCGCACAAACATGTGTGTATTTTTCTCCTATGATTCGTCATTATGGGCGTCCACTTTTTATCGAACCAAATGATTGTCGATTTGGTTTATTGATCAATATCAATATCAATATTCACGAAAAGTAGGTACAATACTAAAACTTGTCGAACATTTCTTATAATAGACCTTTTAAAACATTACAATTTAAATATTTTAATTTAAAATTTTCTTTTTTCTGATGATAGCCAGAAAATTTCTTAACCTAGTAAAGTAATAACCATTACGATGACACAGAATCTATAGGTAACCTATACTTAAAAAAAATGAACAAATGTTATAAAAATAATGATGATATGTGAGTCTAAGACTTGTGACTTGTAACTCTATATAATTATATTATAAATACTGTTAAATTAAATACTCTCTTAAAAATCTCAATTTATGAGTTTGAATATTATATGATTTAAAAAATGACGAAACATGGATTTAACCTAACCTAACAGTAGGTATAATCAAAAAACTATTAATATTGTTTTTGTCATGAAATGTCAAGCGATAGTGCTGAAAATATTAAAATAGTATTTATATCTTGTAAAATACAAAATTAAGCAATACCTATCTTATATAAAATTTGTATCTAATTTGGGTGTCGGGTGTCTCAACGATGACTATAAATACACTGAAAACGTATATGTATTATTTGCATCGATTTTGTAACACAAAATTCTGATCACTCTGTATACATTTATTATTTTATAAGTTTTAATAATATAATTATACCTAATTTATAAGGAGGTAGATACTTACCTAGTTTGCATTATCATTGTGATCAAAGTCTTAACTTTATAATGAATATTCATTTTCATTTTTAGACTTATATTTTAATTATACGTATTTAATATTTTGTATCAACGAGTCGAATAGGTTTATAATAATATATTATACTATTATACAGATAACAGATCGTTATATAGATACAATAATAATATATGTCTAATATTATGCAAGTGGTTATTATTATACATATACACAAGATACAACTTATTATAATGATTAACTAGCCACAATAATATATATTTGAATGTGATTCATAGTCAGAATAAATGAGTGTGATTTATAAAAACCTATTAAATTCATGTGTAAACGTTATCTACATTAATTTTATAATAATTATTTGCGACTTGTTAAATATTTACACAACCGCTGTAGTTAATAATGCAAGTAAAAAAATAAACAATATTTAAAAATGTATTTGATGATAATAATGTTATTTGTCTAATTGTCTGTGTCTCTGATCTTCATAAATGTAGGTATGTTGCAGAAAAAAAGTAGTATTTTTTTGTTGATTTTAAAATTAAAAACAAAAACTTGTTAGAAATTATTAACAAAATTATTATATATTTGTATATTAATAATTTATTAAATTATTATCGCCATAACTTCCCAAAATATAATGTTAAAATGTTTGACAAGGTGAGGATTTATTTTAACAATACCTACCTATGTAGTATTTTTTTAAAAAATATAGAAATTAAATATTTAATGAAATTTTATAACCCTATTTATTTGTATGTACCTACATATTACATTGACCATTTTAAATTTTCGCATCATGGCACAAATCCTTTGTCTATTTTAGTTCTATTTTTCCCCCTTTTTCAAAGACAATCATTAGTAAGTTATTACAGTCTCATTCATGGCGATCCCTTTGATCCACATACACGTATTATTATTACCAACTTTTCGTATATGTAGCGTGTGAAGTTATACAGAGTGATTATTTTATTTAACCACACTATAATATTCTTGGTATGTAATTATTATTACTTATTTAAATGTATTTTTTAATAATTTTAATAATTGTATATCTGTGTTGTAGTTTATTATATTATAATTTCACTAAAATGTATATAAAAATACAAAACAAAACAATTAAATTATAATAATTGACCAACCAAGAATATGAGTGGATAAAATAATCATCCTGTATGTTACTGCTGTGCAACGTGACAGACAATAGCCATTCTTTGTAATCATAATAATATATAAATTATAACAAAAACTAGATTTATAAATTTTATATTCATATTTAATATAGCTTACATTTTACAGAGTGATTAGATATTATGTATTGGTGGATATCATACAATAATCGTATACATGGTATGCCACAATATTTGTTTTTAATAACTTTTAATTTTCATTTCATACGTTTAAAAATTACTCGTACACCAATATTATAATATGTAGGGAGTCACATTTATTTTAATTTTTAAACTTGCTTAAATTAAATTTATACATTTTCATTTTTATTTTCATACATTTAAAAATCAAAGATATTAAAGCTCGAACTAATGTGAAATAAAAAAAAAACAAATTCGTGTCAAAACGTATATAGTATTAAAATTATCATTTTCATTTTGGCATATGTTCGATTGTAACTGGCTTGATAATTTGTTTTTTTGTTTTAAATTAATCTTGCTACTATAGTACTTATATAGTGTATATTTATTTGGTAAATTAAAATTTTTAGAATAAAAATAAACATTTATCTATTATTTCTATTATTTTCTATAACAATTCTTTCTAATATAAATATTATATTTTCTTTGTAGATTAATGAACTAAAGTTATATAAGACAATTTTCCCTTTTATGAATTCATTTAAAATACGTTTTTTACTCCTGCTTATACCTGTAGATATTGAATATTTATAAAATTATATGATTACCTAAATAGAAATTAAAAAAAAATAATTGTAAAATATTTTAAAAAATCAAGCTAACAAACTGATCATTTATTAATTTTTAATGAATGTAAACCTATTAGCGGAAATCGGAATTTATTAGCTCCCCAAAAGCATGCAAAGATACACAAACTATTTTCCTTAAGTATACAAATATTACAGTTTTTTGCATGTTCTAAAAGCGTTAAGGTTTATGTGCAGAAAAGTAGCCCTCCCACTAAACTTTTTCAATAAATTGCCGCCTATACAATATGTAATACTCATATACTATACAGGTTATAGACCTTAAGCTATCCGGGTATACTTATAGGTATATTATGCTATAATATGTATAATTATAAATATTCATAATGTCTATGGTGCAAACCAAAAATTATGTTTAAATACTAAAATCAATATCACTTATAGATAACATTTTTATTTCACATTTTGCTATTATTTTTCAGCATATTTTTAAGTAATATTTTCTGTAAAATAATTTTAGTATGTCTCATAATATAATACTCGGTTTAGGATTATAATTTATTGGCGACATTTTCAAATTTATTTATACATTCGACGACACGTCTGCACTTTGTTCGTGTTCTAACTGTCCGCGATAAAAACCACATATAGATTCCATACCTATATTATATAATATATAATATATTAATATTAATATCCTGTCGCTCGCACAATAAAAGGGTCCGAAATTTTAAATGGGGTGTCACCCTTTAAATTTAAAGCATATAATATATGCAGGTAAAACTCAAATGATGTTTTTGATTTTTCGACGCGAAATATAATATAATATTACAATAACTAAGTAACGTTCTATAAGTATAATATTATATATTGAAATGGATGCACCCTCGTTTACCCCGCCACATTGTTTATTTTTAATGACCAAATTTCAAATTGGTGAGAGGGGATGGTATACCTATTATTTTTGCAGACAATTTTACGTATGCTTTCAGTAATTAAAAAAAATCCAATTCATGCAAAGGGTGACGCATATTTTTAATTCATTTTTTATGTCCCTCAACAATTTGTTTTCCGCAATATTCAAACACTGTGCAGTTAAATGATTCATGATTTATTTCGTTCAAATTATTTTTGTTTGTTAAAGCGTTGTACTACATTATGCATTTATAGATATAGATATGGTAATTAGTATTCTGACCTAACCTACGGATAACAAATTCATAACGTCCGTGAATTATAATATTTAAATTGAACATTGAATTGTACTCCCTAAATAGTGAATGTGTGAGAGGGGAGGTCGATTTTATAAATAATTAACAATAATTGTTATATTTACTGCGTATAGATGTAATGCTACATTAGCGTGCTGTATAGAAGAATTTCTTAAACTTTTCTGTTATCATAGGCAGGAAATCCTATAAGTATATTATAACTATTTTAGAATGAGCCAAAATAAATAGTGCAGGTATTTTTAAACATTCAGCTGATACATTTAAGGTTGTATTAAATTTTTAAAAAAAAATTATAGAGATGAAAAATATCAATTTTAACCAAACACTGATAAAATATTGCATTTAAGATCAAAATTTTTATACGAAAAATAACGAATATTATCACGTACGTACACAATGTACTGATGTACATTGTTCTGGTGAAGACTCGCCGAGGTCCTATTGTTGTTTTAAATTTTATATCGCGAAACGTTATAAACTGTAAACTCTTATCTTTTTATCCCCGTCGCGGTTCCTGGTATGTATCGCAAGAATTCAACGGACTGTATATTTTACTTTATTTCGCGAGAGACCATGCCGGAGTCACGCATACCGCTCGTTACGCATCGACGGTTTGATGGCGATTCGTTATAAGCCGAATAGGCGAAAATGGGGCGTGACATGGTCTTTCGTGAAACAGATAGTGTATAGCGTACAATATAATATATCGTAGTTGGAATTTTATTTTATTATTATTATTATTTTTTTTTTAATCGAAAATCACACGCACACACACGTAGGTATTATATTGTTATATACGTCGACGTGTATTTTATAGGGGACGGTCCCTTTTATATAAATATATACTATATAGTGTTGGTGAATTAATTCGATCCCCGAAAAGGGCGATTGCGAGTGGATGGCGAGTCCGTTACACGGCCCGGGCGTGCAACTCCTCTTTTCCATTGATATAAAAATAATAATAATAATAATAATGTACAATACGCGTATACAGGATATTATAAAGAAATCCATTTATTTTTCGTGGTGTACGCGACAAATTTATAAATTATTTCTATAACATTGCACGCTCGTCGACTCCCGCAACTGGTATTTCGTATATATATATACAGAGTGATCGAATTTTCGCGTTATAGAAACGGAGGAAATTAATACATATGATTTAATAAATTTTTCCACGTGAAAAATCATTTCTTTTATTTAAAAAAAAAAAGATTTTATAGCAAGACGAATTTAAAAATTGAGGTGAAAAAACCAGAGAACAAATGAATATTTATAACAAAAGAGATATCTATGACGAGAGGGAAAACCTTACATAGTGTTGAATAAAAGTTGGATATCAAGATAAAGAGAGTGACTAGAGAGAAAACGTGGTTAATGTCACAAACGTTCTCTTCCACGCGAGGAGCGAAGAAAGGGGGAGATTTGAGGGTGAAGTGGAAAATAATATTTTAAAATAGGACTATGGTCAAGACGAACACGAAGAAGAATTGAGACTCCAGAACCAATGACGAGCAAGAACGAAAGAGACTTTCTTCTATTTCTAAAAGCATAGCTTGGAGGAAAAGAATATAATATATGATTGCCCTATACATTATTTTTAAACATTTTGACGAAATGGAAAAAGATCAGTAGAGATAATTTTTAAGAAAATCATTAAACAATTCGATGTACCTAGAAATATAATATTGTGATTTTCGGAAAAGGCAGGTGATCAGATGTTTGTCCCATACATTATACAAATAACATTTCGTATTACGTTTTCAATGTCATCTCCATTATATATATTTTATAACGCGTTATAAATGTGATATATTTTATTCGACTCTGTATAGAGTATTATACATTTGATATAAATTTATATTATTACGGTTTATTGTTTGATCGGCGCTATATTCATTATTGTGAATAATTGCGACCCCATAGCGTTATATAATAATATTATAAAATGTACTCTTTTGTTATTTCCGTCCTGATGACTGATGTATAGCCGTATATAATATGTATTCCAGTCACGTATATAAATGTAAATGTATTAATGAATGCCACTTTAATTTGATAATAACTATAAAATATTATGAAACCCGCACGATAGTCAATATTTTATGTACACTAACGAAGAAAAAAACCGACCGTGTACACAATGTAATATTATATATACATATTATATAGAGTCCAATATCGGTTGATAACGAGATTTCGGTGAAATCTACTGTATTCGTATAACGTAGCGTAAGTGGCATTTGGAAGGAGGGCGTGGTTGGACAGTTTCACCCCTGAAATTTGTTTGGGATCAATTTGATCTTCCACCCCTTCTACAATAATCATACTAAGCTCTGCATGTAGATCAATTTCAGAATTGATAAGTATAAGGTATTTTACTTGATATTATTGGGAAAGTGGAAGCGAATCCTCGACGGTCCACTGTTTTGCATTAAACTTTTGTTCTCTCTTAAAATTACAATTATCAAGTGTGGCCTATGTAGGATGGAAAACGATGATTGTATCAGCTGTAGAGGACACAAAAACAAATCTACGTTTAGTGTATTTTAGTTTATAAATAATGACATTTTTAATATTTACAATTTTCCATTTAAATAGACTAAACAAATATTTTAAAATAAAACAGACTTCAAAATACGTACCCGGTAAATAGTTATTCAGGCGGACAAACATCGAAACACGAGGCGGAACACTGTACATAATAATATAATATAATATGCGACGGAAGTGCGTCGTACTACTTTAGGTCGTTTATACGTCTTGTTACTTATTGTTAGCAACATACATTAATCTAGTTCCAATTATTTCGTTAAAACCATTGGAAACAAACAATGACGTTTGAATATAGTTTGAGTAGAATTCAATTTGTGAAATTATAATAAATTAATTACAACGGAAATCGTTACACGACATTTTACAATTTATTTATCACACAGAGTTCCGACGGTAATGAATTTTTAATTGCCTTATGCGAAAGGAATGTGACCACAATTATTATACCTGTATTATAAGTGTATATAATTACAACTGTCTGAGTATTTATTTAAATCTACTTATTTAACAGATTAAATGTATATTGTATTATATCATACAATCTGCAGTGTCTAATTGACTGCAGATATTAATACATTTTTATATTAAAGGATAAATTAATACTTTAAATATACAATAATATATGTTGTTTGATTTAATTGAATAAACGAAAATGGTTGCAGACGGGCAATGAAAAATCATATAGACGTGGGTCCGAGATAAAAGCGATTAAGCGAATACCTAAATCTTCCCTAAAATAGTTAGAGTGAGTTATAATGACTCTCAATATGAGCTAACGAAAAACTTATTTAACAGTTTTTTTTTTTTTAAATATTACGAATATGTTATGGTCTTCCGTGTAAATCATTTCCAAATATAAGCATACAGAACACAATTAGGTACCTCCTAATAATACGAAAGCAAAGTATCTACTATTGCTTTGTATCGACCAAAGCGTGCGTTAAATTCTCTATCGAACATCAGAGCCGGATTTAGATCATTTGAGAATTAAGACAAGATAATTAAAGCACGTGGCCTCTTTAAACTCCCAACCCGTTCATATTAGATCGCTTACAGGTGACCGATCTGAGGTCCTAGCGAGAGCTTAACGCTCAGAATTTACTATATAAGAAACCCTTAATTTTATAAATAGAAAAAACACAATTTCACCAATGATTGTCTAGTACATCCATAGTTATAATTTTATATTTTTATTTATTTAAAATGTTAACTACATGAAGTTGAAAAATTCTCGATTATAAAATATATTATACAGGATCTATTAATCCCGGTTAACGGGATGATTTGAGATGATTTTTAATAGTCGATCCAGCCTCGTCGAGGTTGTTTACTCATGTTTGAATTTCATTGTCCGACGGAAGAGGCTAAAGTTGCACGGTACTTCAAAATAACGTCGGAAATCACGTCGTGTTTCAGTAAAACTTTGCCATTTTTGTAATACGCTTTAACTGTAAAACTATGTTGTTCACCCATCCAATGATACATTGTTATTAAATGGTAGGTTAAGCTGATAACGATGATCCCTGTACTATATTGCGTAAACGCAAACAAAAATTATTTCACATTAATAATATTTCTTTAGAAAAAATTACGTATGTACATCATGATCATAATATCATCAGTACCTAGCGCATTTAGGGTGGGGGCGAATTGTGCGAAATTTGGGGGCAATAAATTAATAGTCTATATTTTATATAGTATTTTGTTTACAATGGTGGAGGGGAAGTATATATAATTTTGCCACAGGGCGGAAAGCATCTAAATGCGCTACTAAGTACTATTCATACATGCCCGTATATAATATTATGTAAATATTATTTATTTTATATATAATACAATATGTGAATGGAAAAAATGATAATTCAAGACATTTTGACGTTTCTTAACTACCGTAATAATGACTGGAATATAAAATATTTCAATTTTTTATCATTATTGTCCTATAAGCAATGTCATGGAATTTTTTATAATATGTTTACAGTGGTTTTATGATTATTTATATCTTTTGTTAAGTTTGTTATATATGTAATCACTGAGATATGTAAGTGGTCATAGAGGTTTTAACATAACCAGTCTAAGCATCAATCAAACATTTTATTAGAAATTAACGAGAAAGACACTAAATTCAATTCCTAGACATGTTAATTATTGTTGTTTGTTGACAAATATTGTTTCCAATATTATCATCTTTATCGATTTATCTACTCAAATACTTTCATTTTACGATATAAAGCAAGCTAATTTACAATTATTTACTTATTAAAAATTTTACAATACAAGTTACATTTGTATTCAATGACAGAAAATTCATAATATATTATTAATTCGTTAAATTATACCTAAATTTATTTTCAAAAAAGATTTAGGAAAATTTTTTTTTTTATATAAATTTAAGAAATCAAGTATAAGTTGACTTTAAAGTGTTGAAAAAATATATTAATAATGCCTGGTCCGCGCTGTTGAGGATTGAACTTGAGATTATAACAAATGAAAAGAAAATTATTAAGTATAACAAGTAATAAAAATAGTCTGAACTCAATTTTGGTATATACAAAAAGTATATTTTTTTATAATAAAAATAATTTATAATATAAACTTAACACTAAAATAGAAATAAGGCACTTAAAATAATAATTTACACCTTTGTACAATTGTACAGATAGGAGCAAAATAAGTTACATATTTCAACAAATCATATAAAAACATTTACATTTTTTATCCCTGTAAATCTGGTGGTCACATAATGAGCAATTTCAAAAAGTCGATAGTCATAGCTTAACATATTTACTTAAATAGGTAACAATGTTTTGGAAAAGTAAAAAATTCGTTAAAAAACCTTAAAAAAGTTATTTACTAAACTTAATACGTACAAAGTTAATTAAAATTTCATTGATACGAAAATAATTATATAGTTGAATTTATATAATACAATAAGGTACGAATGTATGATTATTATAATATTTTAAATGTATATATATTATATAGACATAATAATGAAACGAAATAAGAAAAACGCGTACCTAATCGTAATAAACTTAAAAGCGTAATGACTAGACTTTATATATACACAACAAAAGTTAACAAAAACTTCATACATTTTATAAAGTTATAAAAAAAAAAAATGTTGAAATTCGAATAAAACAATTCGTAATCATTACAGTATTTGACCACATTAATAATAATATTTATTATAATCTGTTTTAAAGTGGAAATAACATGTTTAGAAGAAAATTTACCGCGACAAAAACAAAATATCATTGTCTAATAATAATAATAATCATAATAATAATAATAATAATAATAATAATAATGATAATAATGATAATAATAATAATAATAATAATGATAATAATAATAATAATAAAAATAATAATAATAATAATAATAATGATAAAAATAATAATAATGAAATAATCGACCCGCTTTTTACGATAATAATATCAAATATGTTGTTTATAAGATATTAGCCGATGTGACAAAAAATGTAAAGAAATTATGTAATAATAATATACATGATAATAATAATGCAAAACGTACAACGTTTTTCAATGTCAGTTTTGATTGTCAGTCAACAATTGCGAATAGAAATTAGGTGGCATGCGGAATTGGAGTTCGCCAGGTTCAAGTTTGTACTGTACGTCGGAGAACAGATTAATGTCGGCGGTAGTCAGTAACTGATGATGTTCTGGTTCGATCTGTGATGATAAAAAAAAATTCAATTAAAATATAAAAAAAACCGCAAAAATAGTTTAGTGATGTTTGGTCAGTTAAGGAAAAGTAAACCCTTATTAATATAATTGCAATTGAAACTTTCCCAAAAAGTTGGGATTTTCAGTGGCGTATTTTCTAAGAGACAATTATAAAAATTTAAATATTATCTTCTCGTGAATTTTTTCTAATACATATTTCATTTACGATAATAATAGGCTAACGTATTATAATAATCATCGTAAAATGTAAATACACATTGCCACCTTGGACTCCAACATATCCCTTCGGAATGAAATCCCAATACGCCACTACTAGATTAGGTTTGGAATGCTATACAATAATGATTGATGCTTACGTGATTGTGTGGAGTTTGCAATGAAAGGACGCCTTGCAATTGATTTATGTATTCGATGGCCAGTTGCAGAGTCTTTACTTTGCTCATCCTCTTACTTCTGTAATCATACGAAAAAAATTATTATTTTCAATTGCATTAGTAAAATATTGTTTTTATGGTTCTCATTTTTTGTTATCTACGATTACATTATGACGTAACTAATGTGAAAAACGCACTTTGATTTTTTTTTTAAAAAAAAAATTATGCCATTTAAATTAAATTTCTTAACGTTTTTAGACAATTTTAAATAAGTATAAATATTTTTGCAATTTTTGAAGGTTTTTAAGTCAGGTCGAGTTCCGGGCTCTCAAAATACCGAATGAATCGAATCGGTGTCTCGTGAAACGAACAGGAAGCTCCTAACGAGGGGTGCGGAAACATCTGTGGCGAAGACGCGAGATGCACAAATGGGTCGAGACGAGCGCAATATTGGCGACACGTGACATTGTGGTTTATAATGTTCTAATATATTATATCAGTACGTTTTACTTAGTACACGTTAAATACATTTAATTGCCACGTGCAACTCGTGATTTCAAGTAGTTTTTTGACGATTGAATAGATAATAATAGTTGAATACGTATAGATAGTACCTACTATAGTAGATATACTTAGTGCGAATGTGTAGAAAAAAAAAGGTATTATGAAAGATAGTCTGGGAAATTATGATAATAATAAATCATAATCATAATATAATTAAAAACTTAAATATTATATTTAAATATGAAATATATATTTTTAATTTATTTACAAACGTGCATTCATTTTGTTTAACAGTCAATACTAAATAATTTTATTTTAATAAAATATATGTCTCAGTGCATACGATTATATATAAACACATATTTTCAACAATTATTAAAAAATTGAAAAAAAGTTCAGATAATTCAAAAAATGCGTGTATTTAAAGCACTTTATTTCAATCTCTATCTTTTTTGATAACATATAATGATTTTCCATATTTTTACATAGCTATTTCTATATATCAAAATGTAATACATAATACAATTTCTTTAAAAGAAAAAAAGGAAAATTAAGACGAGGGGGAATATGACACGCTCGTTTCCACCGGTTTTACCCCGCCCCCGTTAGACTGGATTGCAACAATAATAAATATATCGAAAAATGGACGAAACAATATGTTGTAGCACAATTCAAAACGTCGGAAGAATGTATGGCGTGTCGATGTCGCGTCGACGAGAGAAAATAGGAAAGTAAAAAAAAAAAACTGCGGAATCTGCTCGTAGCGTCGTCGTCTGCGAGAAACGACGGAAAACGCGTCTGTACAGTTATAGGTATATAACTATAATGTAAGTAGTAAAAAAATCGAGCTTGGCACGCGCCGGACGCGCGAGTGGTATTATAATAATAAATATATTATACACGCGGACGTCGTCATAAAGTATAGGTGCGATCGCGAATAATAATTGTCTGGTGTCCGGCGGTCCAGAAGCACCTGTTGTTTAATTTTGTTTTTTTATACGTAAACGCTATACGCTTCTATACATATATAACATACATTTTTTTTATTCTCTGATGGCACACGACTAAAGTGTAATAAAAAAAATAAAAAAAAACAGAAAACAAAACAAAACGAGACGAAAACCAGTTTGCCGAAAAATAAAAGACTGCGGCGCCGCCGACTCGGTTCGAAAAGCTGGTCAAAATATTATACATTTCGTACGATTGGCCCACCGCGTACCGGTTATAACCGAATTTTCGTTATACGTCTCTCTCTCTCTCTCGCGCGCGCGCTCGCGGTGTGCTCGCACACTTTGGTATACGATTAAAAAATATTTAAAAAATAATAAATACGCGTTGTGTATTATTATTAATAACGGTCCGGCGGCGCGGAGTAGTAAGACGAAGGACTAGGACAAGGAAGAAGGAACGAGTCGAACGGCTACCGACGATGCAGGTGCTTTTTTTCTTCGTCGGGCGGCTCGTGCCACGGGACACGCCGCCGCATCACCTGTCGACCGACGTCGTTATCGTAGTTATTGACCTCAAGTGTGCCGCCACCGCCGCCGCCCAAGAAAAGACTTAATATTTTTTTACATAAAAAAATCGCCACCGCAAGAGCGTACTAATTATTACCACTTTACCAGTTGTTTTTTTTTTTATATCGTCATCATCATCATCATTTCGTTTTTATTATCGTCGGTGGTTCCTTTAATTTTTGTCCATAATATTTCCTCCGCCCCGAGACAACATTTCGGCAACCCGATCGAATAACGCCTCTCACCGGCGGCGGCGGCGACGACGACGGTGATACGGGGTCGTTTAATTTGTTTCCGATCAATCGGCGACGCGCATTAATATTGTTTTATATGAATATGTTATTATTTTTTGCACTTTCGTATTTCGTAAATATAATTCTTCTTTCTAAATTGCTGACCAATAATTACAGCGTATTCGTCCAAACGATACCGCCGCGGCGCGATATTATGGTTATAGCAGGTTAGAGACCGTGGTCACGTATATACGCATTACCCCGTGGAAGATGTTATATCTCGGTCACGGTTAAATATTGTGTTATACTCCGGATATCCACACCACGCGTTACTGCAAAGTTTACACTACAGTATTGTCTGGAGAGGAAATTGTTTGTTTAATATACCCAAACGGGCTAACGAGAATTTATCTGTAGCAGATTACAGCGTTAGTATACTAATACCACGGTATAAAGCGTGGTTGAAAAATGCATTACATTACAATAATACACTGCCGCCGCATATTGTATTATATACGGTTAAACGCGCCGTGAAACGATTTTTACAGCCTCTGCCGGAGTGGTATATAATAATATAATCTAAAAATAAACTAAAACGTTCGCGTCCGCACAACTCCGAAGGGAAGGTTTTTATTTTTTAAACAAACATTTCGGTTCATTTTCATTTCATGTGTACAGTGGGTTAACGACGACGATTAAGAGGACCTTGAAACCGAGATATTATATAGTGATGAATAATATTACACATAATATGTGAAGACTGAAGAGGTTGCGACGTACTAACCAGTCGTCGCAGTCTCTTGTTTTATACCGCTGTTCAACGGCTTCTATAAGTACTTCGGTACTTGACAACTAGTCGTGGTATATGAACTCAATTAATCATTGTGCCACACGACGCACACGAGTACACTGTTAATTAACATGTTGACATTATAATATTTGAAACGTGTAACTCGACAGGATAAAAAAAAACACATAATTTAATTACGATTCACATATTTTTGGCGTACAAAATGCATAAAATTGTATATAGACATCAATTCTATTACAATTAAATAACGATTCGTTTCGCCATTATTTCGTATATCTATGGTTGTAAAAAAAATCAAACAATGTTAATGCTATAACAATACCGTGGTACGGATACAAAGGGAATGGATATGATATGTCTATCCTAAGCGCATGTAAGATTCTGTGATCGGAATAACAGAAAATTGAAACGTATCTTACCACCGTGGTGTAAATTTGTAATCATTTGAAATATACAATATCAGTATAGTTTTAAAAAAGACGTGTTTATTACATTTTTTTGTAGGAATTAAATTAATAATATTATTTTAAAATCAAACAAAGAGGGATATAATAATAATATGCAATGATGAAAAATAGTATAAATCTTATAAACAATTTTTTGATGATATTTTTTGTTTTTTTATCACGGCCAAATTGCGTTTTTTTTTTTTTTAATTGACAAAACTGCAAATTTTTTTAAAGGGTTTATTTTCGTTTTCATCAGTCAGATTTTAACCGAAAGTATGGAAATTAGGCGTTGTTTACAATAATAATTACGACATTTGATTGTAAAAATATTGTTATATCGACATGACTCACTTGTTTTCTTCCAGAGGAACGACTTTCCGGAGCCTGGCGAACGCCCAGTTGACAGCCTGCACGCGACGTCTCTCGCGAGCGTTCCGCCTGGCCACAACTTGTGCGGGTTTCTGTCCGGCTGGCGTGTCCTTGGACCGGCTGCCTTTGGCTTTGGACGAGCCGGGCTTTTGGCCACCGCCCGTGGACGTGGACGCCAATGAGGGTCCGGGCGACGAGCTGGTCGTACTGCACACGATCGTGTTCTGACTGTCGGAGTCCGATAACCATTCTTCTTTGTTGTTGTGAGCGAATGCTTCTGAAAACGCAAAACACGATATTATTTTCTTTAATCGATTTCAAAGGCGATAGCATTTGGAACGAAACCGGTAAAAAGGGTTAAACGTTGCGAGAAACACACAGTTAATATAATATTATTAGACAGTACTCAATACCCAACAATTGATGATAATATTATACAGGACGATCGGAATATCGTGATGCGAAATCGGGTGAGAATATTATAAATTATCATACACGCCAATACGCGATAACGCAGTTACTGTTATCTACTCGCTAAAACGATATCAGTATTTAGATAGGTGGCTATTACGCACTACGCCAAAACACGCTTTTTAATATATTATTTTGAATGATATATTATTCTGATCACCACCGCGGTGTGTTATATTGCTCAAGAGCGGCGCAATAAACGCATTTGCATTTATATACCAATACCACGGTTAAGTACTCTATACATTTCATTATAATATTATATAGTCGCGATTGTACCGCATTAACCAACCACTTTTCCCCCATTGTGCTTGTATATATTATTATAATGCGCTTATGTATACGTTATTATTATTATTATTTTACGACTGGGCGAGAGTATATATATATACATTATATTATAATATAGGCATAGTCGGTGGTTATTTAGTGTGCTCAGAAACCGTTTCCTGTTTCTGAGCGCATTCGGCCCTTCTGCCTGTCAAACAATAGGTGCACTGCGCGTTCTCGTTTTCTCGTTATTATTCCATTGAAACGGCTCCAAGCAAAATGAAAACTGCATCCGTTGAAAACAACAACAAAAATTTCTCGAGTACAATTTATTATTATAATGATGCGCGTATACGCGATGACGCGCGTAGTTCGATAAAATTTTTGACAAAAACTGGTTCCGTGGTATCATAATATTTCATTATTATTATTATTATTGGCCGGGTGGAATTGGTTTGATGCGAAATAAGAACGTGTTTGACGATCGTGAAAATGACCGCACAATACAACGATAGATTTTATCAAAACTCACCTAGTTTTATGACGGGAGAACAGGGCGGCGACGAAAGTGGACTTGACGACTCCATTGCTACAGTTCTTAAAGCACAATTCGGTCGTTTGTACGTTTTTTTAGAATATTATTATTTATTTCGCGCTCACGAAACGCACATGAAGCGCACACGAAAACGCACCGGCAGACAATATGATGGCCGGCACGAAACTGGATCGGGTGTAGCATAATATAATAGTACGCTCTCCGATATTCGCCGAATCGGTGTTCGGTCTCGGAAAGAATTCGGAGATCGCATTTTATCGTATACCAACATCACGCACCAGGTATAAAATACACGCTACCACGGTTGTGTAGGTATATACCATGATTGGTACCTTACAATACCTACCCTTTGTGTAAACCAGTTTTTATATTTTCGTATTATTTCTTATTTTTTTTTTTTCTGTACGTGTATTCCCATTCCGCACCGCCACCGTCGTCCACACACACACGGGGATGTCGTATATTATATTATAGGTACACTGCAGCAAAGCCGCCTAAAGGTCTGGGCGTCGCACAATAGAGAATACAGGCTAAGTATATATATGCACGCGTATATGTTTGCCGCAGGGATTCCGACCCCATAAAGAGCAGCGTCGGTTAAGTACGGTATTTCATCGAGGGGTAAATGTAACGAAATTTTATTTTATTATTTTTTCATATAAATGCAATATATATAGGTATATACCTACAACCGGGTATAGGTACCATCCGCCCGAGGGAATTCGAGATGATGTGCGGAGGAAAAAAGACGAGCGGACAATAGACACACACACACACACATACACACAAACGATGCAAGCACCCCGCGATTACGCAAGACGGTCACATAATAAAATATATACCTGTACTACCGGAGTTACACGTTCGCGTCGACTATAATAATAATAATAATATGTATACAACATTATTCGATGGGTAATAATTTTATTCTCGTGGACCTCACGTGGTTTAAGCTCACCCAAAGTATGCATTGTTATTATTATTATTATTATTACACGTTGCGTCCGGAGCAAATAAAATGGAAAAAAATCGTTCGTCGAAATATATTTCTATACGAAAAAGAAGAAAAAGAGTGATCCAGTCAAAAACCCTCCCTTTGGCTTAATAAATGTTTGATTAGGTAAAAGTACTGCTTTAGTTGAAAAATAAACTTATATAAAAATATAAATTAATCGGCCTTGAAGTTTTGGCAAAATCTCTATTGACCGGATTGATATAAATTTATTTTATAATGAATAACATATTTTAACATAATATAATAATACGAAGGTACTCGCATTAACACCACGTTATTCTGCTGTATTAATCATACAATATGTGTTTAAACTTTCCCGGGAAATCTCTGGAAGAAATACGAAATGTGTAAAAAAAACTTTCACGTTCGACACAATAAATGTTTATTTTAAATAAATACGAGCGCGCAATATTAACAAAAACGTCAAAATAATACATTTACCTATTTACTTTTCAAGTACTTAGCTAGTATTTAAACAGATAATGAAAAATTCACAGAGAAAGTTGTGAGCGAAAACAGATAAACGAAAAATATTTTCCTAACAAAAGAAATTACTGATATTAAAAAAAGTATAAATAAACGCCATAAATTAACTAATAAAAACTTTGGACTATGACTTTATTTATGGATATGAGACATGGACGATAAATGAAAGAAAACGCGATATGATGGAAATACTTTCTTTGGAAATAGATGCAAAAAATAAGTTCTACTGAAAGGAGAACAAAATGAGAATTTCATAAAAAAAGACCGTTGCTTCGTAGTTTATGTAACACGATATAAACTTCCAATTAAAAATGATGATTTTAATATAAAATCCACATGGGATGCATTGTTATTGGGCATAATGAATGAAATGACGGATAATGTTAACTAAAAACAAACAAAATTTAGTGGGATGTTTGGATGATCTCCAATTTTGACCACTGTGTCGGACTAAAGTAAATGGGGAAACGCTGAGAAATTGTTTTTTTGTTTTCCCAAATAATGTACACATATATATATATATCTTATAAAGTAGACTATCGCATTAATACATATAATAATATAATACTTGCACGCATTCATATACCTTATGCTATGGACCACATGACGTACATGTTATATATTATATTATTATTGAGTTCCTTGGGAACAGACCGTCGCTTCGTAGTCCATATGGTCTCTTTAGACTAGACGCGACGCAACATATGGTGCCCAAAGACGTTAATGAAAGGCGTTCACCTTTTTCACCCTCTCGATCTGTCTGCTAACGGTACGGTACGGGAGCGATTTCGCGCATTTTACGCGCACATTTGGTCATAATATAGTAAATAGTAAATAGTAATAGTAATATATATATATATATATTGCGGTTCGTTTTGCCGGACCCTGTTTCGGTATATCGTCCAGACGTCTGCACAGTATTATAAGTATAAAATATACATATTATAACGCGATACCTCGTCGGAACGGAATATTCAAAACAAAAACAACAGTTGCGACGTATATTATACGGCGGCGAGTGGGCGGTGCCACCTGAGCCGAAAAACTGACCGACCATCAAATTAAAATATAATTTCACTCGAACCGTATCTACTTCCGGACTCGTTATTATTATTATTTCCTATTAATATAATATATAGAATAATCTCGATTTTACGCGCGACAACCCTGTCGGATACGCACTCGCATACATAACGCAATAAGGGTTATCCATAATAATGATTGCTCCGCATGGCACCTGAGCGAATTATTCGAATTTTTCAACCCCAAAACGACTACTAAAGGACCCTGTGCACTATAATCATATTATATGCGTATAGGTATATTATGCACTGTGCACGGAGACTAGAAAAACGTTCACGGTCCAAATAACATGGTAATAACTCATTTCCTATATACCTACGCGTTATATATAATATAATAAAGGTATAGTGTTTGTGTGTGAGAACCAAAAACAAAACATAAACCTCTGAGTTCCGGCGGTTAAGCTGCGCTCTTGTACCCATATATAGTTGTCTCGTTATTGTGCTAATGCCCGTCTAAAAAACGGACAAATCTGTAACGAATTTTCGGTATCCCCATTCCCCACGATACGTGTCGTAACTCGTAATAAACTAATAAATACACGATATACCTATAATAATAGGCCCAAAACACAATATGTGACAAAATTTGAAAAATGTTTCTTTTTTATCAAAATGTTTGTTATTTTATGGCGCATCTTTTTGATTCTTAGAAAAATTTACGCATTTGCAATAGATTTATCATAATAAATATGATTAAAAATAATATTACATGTGTTTTTAAAATATTCAATTGCAGCTAGCAAAAAGCCAGTATTAAACGTCATATACTAAGCAAAAAAGCAGTAACTGATCACACTACATATTGTGTAATTTTGCGTACCATACAGCATTTTTTTTTCATTGGAATTTCATAGCTGTAAATTATTTAGAAAATTTATAATATTGTCACTTGCTGACTTTTGGCTATTATTAGGAGGGCGATACTACGTTAATCTGCGTCTATATTACCATAATATACGTATATAATTTTACTTTGTATAAAAATATAGTTAAAATAAATCGTTACCTGCGTCGGAGCCGGCTGTCCACCAATCTTCCTGGACGTTACCTTGGTCCACTCTGGAACAGAACTGGATGAAGGACGGCATGGTGGATTTCAGTTCTTCGCCAATGCTCATCATTGCATAGGCTTTTGTGAACGAAATGTGTCCTGCGACAAAAATCCAATCGAATTAATTAGCATATATATATATATCGTAGTATGTGTGTGTGCGTTAGGTTATTATATTTTTTAGGGTTCGACGTTGTTTCATAACTATCCCGTCGCGAAGCCACCGGTTCGGATTATTGTCAATTTATTTACGTCGGTCCCGCAATATTTGTACTGATAAACACAAGCCCGAGTCAAACTATATCATAATACCCATATATTTCACCTATACGCACGCGTGCCAGACGCATCTGCGTTTAATAAACAAAAAAAAAAAATAAAAACAATTTAAAAAAATAAAAATCGCTCGTCTTTAGCTCGCGCCTGTTGCTTTGCGCGCAAGCTGTGTATGAACACGATTCGGTTTGCCCTCACATTTTACGACAACGGTCGTATAATCGATTTACTAGTTTTTTCCAATCAACCCTCGTGCGACCTACAATACTAACGCCCAAAACGATAATAATAACCACGCGGCACTTTGGAGATCTTCCCCTCGGAACACGATAATAATAATAATAATAACAATAAATAAAACCTATGTCGTTCGGTATATTATTGTAATTATTATATACAACTACGCGTCTTATCGCAAACTAAACAATAATAATTCGTCTTTAAACGAGTGTTTTGCCGCGGCGCGCGTCCAGAGAACAATGTGCGCGTTTGACGCCAGTTAACAGTATTAAGAACGACAGCAACTGGTTTGACTACAAGTTATCCGGACGAAACGATAATCACAGGTCACGGCATTGGACCAATCTCGATAATAAATAATTAATATTTCTATTATAATTGTTTTCCCATATTCGTGCGGGAAAGGGTCGGGGGCTTGGACGACTGGTTTGAACACATATTTCGGTGCTCGAGGGTCCAGTTTCAAATCTCCAGGGTAGCCACGGGCTTTCTTGCGCGAGGTGGCGTCCGGACTCTAAGAACAAGCCGAATTACCCGTAAAAAGCCCAATAAATTTGTTTAATAATTAAAACGTCAACATGTTTTATTTATAGTCTACCCAAAGACAAGCCCTCGACCCTGAGTGGAGGATTTGAGGGGAAGGCGTAACCCCTTGAGTTGATATTTTTTTTAAAACGTATGTATTAAACAGGCGCTAGAGAACGTATTGCTACAGTTTTAGTTATTACTTGATTAGTAATTATTAGAAATTAAATTGTACTAATACTTTTGAGAAAATTAAAACTTTCGAAAATCGCCTACTCCTTGATCTGTCAGGTAAGGTTAGGCTAGCGGATCGCTAACTATTAATTAAATGAATAATTAAGGGATGTAAAAGAGGAGGGTGTCTTGATTTTTTTTTATGTTTGTATTTGTCCGGGACACGCACTATGACGTTATACAATAAATAATAATGTTTTGCGAAAAAAAAAACAAATCGATCGCGCGTCACGTCGATAGAACGGTCGCACAAAATCGAATATTTTTTTTACCAAACGAATACGAATAATATTCATACATATATTTTTTTATTATTGTTCGTACTTATAAATATATATATATATAGGTACTTCGGCGGCCCCCAGGATTTTGTGCGCGCCCCACAAAAACCGGTTCTGTAAGCATTCTACAGGGGGTTGGTGCGTGCGTAAAGGGCTTATTATAATGGAGGGTTGGTTTTATATTATTATTATTATTTATGTACGTGTGTGTGTGTGTGTGTGTATTTTTTTCAGTTTCATGCTCCAGTGCGACCATCCACCGTTGTCGTCGTCGTCGTTTCCCTTCGCCCGCGCGAGCCGTTCTTTCACTATTTCTCTCGGCGTTCCGAACAACATTATATATATATATATATAGGTACGGAGACCGTTGTTTGGGGGAATTTAACGCACGCACAAAACCCTGCACAAAACGTTTCGCGAGGACGGTGGGTGAATGTTAACAACGTCGCAATTCTGTTCCCTGCGTAGGGTTGCCAACTATTTAAAAAATAAGAAATTTACGTCATGTTATATTTGAAACTAAACGTGATAAGAAACGATTAAAAAAATGTCCATAAATAACCCTTGTTATACTGGTATATAAATATATATATATAAAAAACAGTTCTGAATTTGTTATTTTGTCGTTTTTAATAGATGATATTTAGAAAAAAATTGTATTATTTATATTAATTCTATAAAGACACAGTTTACCTTTTTGTTTTACAATTTTCTCTGGCTATCAGAATTATGGTAATTCTCAAGATGTTTAGTTCTCAAATTGGGTATAAACACTATAAACACTATAAACAAGAAACAATAAATTGCCTATACACTACTAGCTCCTACAAAACGCATGCCGTTCGGCGATCAAATAATATAAATGATTATTGCAGATTTTACATTTAAACACTAATATTGTAATAAATAAGAAAAATAGATAAAAAAAAAAAAATGAAAAAATTGATATTATATATTTATTTAAATATATTTTTAAGTGTTGGATGTAGAACAAATTAAACAAATTTCGGAGTTTCGGAAATTTCGGAATTGCGGCTGCAACGTAATATACATAATATGCCGTCATCTCAGAATATAGAAAATAATGTTGAACCAGTAGTACGATGTTTTTTGTTTTTTTTGGAGAGGAATTATATTATTATTATTATTTAAATAGACCTCGAGAAAGTTTTCAATAGAAAATTATAGTAAATTAAAAATTAATGTAAAAAAAAACATAAAAAGTTTATAATACTAAGTACAGTACGAAATGTTACTAATAATATGATGGATTAGCACCTATATTATTTGTAGCTATGTATAATATTATATGTCCTATATAATAGTATTCTTATGTTATTTTGTTTTTTTGTCGTTACAATTGACGTTATCCGTGTCGTGCGAGAGGGACACGCGGACGACGACGAATAGAAAAAATATAAACCGTTTTTAGAACGCCAAATAACAATGGTAATCTACATGTTTAGCATAACGACTACCTGCATGGACTTAAAAAAAAAATATAATAAAAAACGTGTCGACTCGAATACACGCGGTTATAACCTATGTATAGGTATATAACATACAAAACCGATATATTATATTTATTGTTTACACACACGATTATTATTATTAATTTTTTTTTATTATTATTATTATTACAATTTATCATATTATTGTTATTCACAACCGAACGTCTTACGGTGATGTAGGTACTACATATTTTACGTACCAGCATGAAACGCGTGCATAATATGTGATATCTGAATCCCGTATATTATAATATCCTTAAAATTTATATTATGTTTGGCGAAGGACATGACAGATACATTATAATATATAGGTACGGTTTATTTTTCTACCCAGCCCGCCGCCGGTTAAGTAGTCATCCCGGCGCGAGCGAGTGATACACGATACCGTTGTCGCACATTGATGGAAAGGAAAAAAAATATATATTCTAGGAATATAATAATAATAATAATAATAAATTAATATTATTAGTTTCGTATATCAGTTATTATAATTTTTGTATATGGGTGAATGCACATACGCGATAAACGGCGATTAAAATATTATTATAACAACAACATTAAAAAAATATATTATAATATTTTATATAAATATATGTTATAACTATTATTTTAACATAATATATAATAAAAAAATAGGTACTTCCTATTAAAAAATAGGTGTCTTCTGTTTAGAAGCCGAACCCGCATCGTGCACACAAAGGAATAGCCACTTATGTAACACAACGTGGCCTACAACCGACATGACAAATTACTCAAACGATTAATAACGATAGGTAAGTAAACCCCGCGACGTTGTCATCGACGATAAAGTCAATGTTTGTTCGTTGGAGAATATTATAATCATTATTATTGTTTCAATTATAATATTATTTTCATCGTGTTTAATACCTATTGATAATTATTAATTATTCAGAAAACGCGGTAATGTATGTTTTTCTTGAAAATCTGTAATAATATTATTATTTATCACTTTATTAACAACGTCGGTCAAGTTTTTGTACATTTTATACTCGTTTAATTAAATAATAATAATAATTATAAACAATTAACGTATTATTATTAATATTATTATTTACGTATTACGTATTAATATAGGTTAAGTTTATTTTGAGTTATGATTGTTTTAAAAACATATATTTATATTTTTGTATACCTACTTATTTGAAATTTGCATGTAAAAAAAACGAGGTGGTCAAAACTTAAATAATACTTATATAAATATTAAATTATATTAAATAATTTAAAATCGAATTATTGGTTTAAAAATAGAATTAACTAAATTTTATTCTCAAAAACAATATTCGAATATATTTTGATGTTAAAATTAATCAAAATTAATTACTTAATTAAATAAATACAAAATTAATTAATTGAAGCTTAATTAAAAGTAACTAAACTTTAGTATTAATTACTAAGTCGAAATTAAATAAATAATTGAGTTGATATTGATTACAAAGTCAAAAGTTAAATGTCATTTATTTTAAAACATTTGAATATAAAAGATATTTTTATATCAAAATAGCGAAGAAAATATACAAACAACATAACATAATAATAATGGCTTATAAGATATTAAAACCTAAAATAAACAAATATAATATATACTTAAAATACGTTAAAAATCTAACGAAACATTTGGCTTTATCGTAAATCCTGTAGATTTATATATATACGATAAAATAATAAGATATTTTAATAACTAAAAAGTTAAAAGTTAAAATTACAACGTCCGACAAATACTCGTCGACTTGACGATAGGTTTATTGTTGTGCGCGCGGAAGAATTAATTTAACAATATTATATCGCGCATCATATAAATGTATACAGAGAGAACATTACGTAATATTTCGCATTACTGCGGAAAATACCTTTTCAATCGGTAAAATTTTTATCGATAACAACTGAATCCGTCCGATCGTTCTGAGCGTACATAATATAATGTATAGGCGGTTACGTGAGAATCACGATTTAATATAAACGACTCTAATATAGAGTGGAGAAAAATAAAAATCGTACGCGATCTGCGACCGGGCGCAGTAGCGAGACGAGCTTCGCAGACGCGGAGGAGAGAACAATAAATTTCGCGTTAAAATAAAAATAATAATAATAGTAATAATATTATGTGGAACCGTATATAGTTAGATCGTGACCGCGCATGATATTATTATTATTTCGCTGCCGCGCGTTGAGGTACGTGTCCGGTAGGCCCGCATCGGCCTTATACGACTTTTAAATCCGTACACGGTAAAACGAGCACACAAAATAATAATAAAACCGTACGTGTGTTATTCCTTTTCGGTGAAACGTAATGAAATTCGTTATAAATACAATAATAATATGTTATCAATTTACAGTATTAACTGTTATCTATTAACTAAAAACCTATCCGCGTATTTTTCGTATTTCGTTTTTGCCGATCGAACCCATCTCACCATTCCGGACATAAAAAAGAAAAAAAAAAAAATGCCCGAACGATAAAATAACAAATATATTATGTCGTACCGGATATACGCATGTACCGTAAAAAGAACGACCCGTGTGAAACGGAAACGGACGAAAATTGCTTTTCGATGTTCTCCCCTCGTTTGTTATACAATAATAATAATAATAATAATAATAATAATAATATTATACAATATAATATAACGACGACGCCGGTCTCAAAGAAGAATAAAATTAACCGTAACCCTTTATACCATACATAGTATGCAAAAAGGGTCGTCTTTGTAACGGTCTTTTCTCGGCCTCGAGTTTATTTTTTATTTACAACCAAAAATGATAAATAATAAAAATTATAAGCGTAATAAAAAATAAAAACAAAATCTTACCTTCGGAAAAAACGTTCTAAATAATAATAATAATAATAATAATATGGTTGCGGAATAAAAGTTGTAAAACTTCAATATATATATATATATAATATATTATGATGACGATGATGGAATACAATAAATAATAATTATAATAATAATATGCGTGCGACGGTGGTGAGGTATGAAACGCGACTGACCCGAGTCAGGGGTGGCAGCGACCGCGTCGACGATATGGCGCGCGCGCGAACGGGGGTGAGTGCCTGCAAACCAGACGTACGAGATATATAGGGGAACGGCGCGACCGGTGGCGGCTCTTGTCATCCCCACTCCCGCGGGCGGATACGTCGACTGCGACTGCGACGACGACGACGGTGGCTCGCGCGCGCGACCGTCCGGACACCTGGATAAACGCGGCGCGCGGGTTGATAATATAATATTATACCGAAGGCACGCGCCATCCCCACCACCGGTGTGTATAATGTAATATATAGTTTCGTCGGTCGGCGGCAAAGAATGGTACGCACACCAAAAACATAATACAACTCATAAGAGACGAGTATTTATTACACACGCACGTATACGTATATAATATCATTTTTTTTTTTTTTTTCTCTCATTCTGGCGGGCGCAACAGCTCGTGGGAACTTAAAACGCCAACCGGTTTGTTAGTTTTTTCGTAGGTTTTTTTATTTTTTATTTTCGGTACACTTCTCCAGTCGCCGCCATGCCACCGGTTACTACCAGACTACCGTCGAAGGCCACCGCCACCGTCTAGAAACACCACATCATAATAATAACAATAATAATATATAATATTCCAACTATATATATATATATATATATATATTATAGGTATATAGGTAGTCGTAACCGGCGAAAATCCTTTGTTTCGGGCACGGGCCGCGAAACGCGTCTAAAAATAATAATATAATCATGTTTAACGTGTGTATAGCCTCGCAATGTGCTCTAGATATAACAGTACGTCCAAGCCTTGATTATGGGAGGAGGAGACAGGGATGGCCATGACTTCCCTGAGATTAGAGATTTTTAGGACCTTGGATTTTATACTGGACATTTTTTTTCAACAGTATTAAATTGTATGTTATAAATGAGTATTGAAATGATTTATCGAGTTTGTCTAGTGTAAAGCGAGAAAACAATTGTAATTTTGTAGTTTTTTTAATTAAAATTAAATTATATTTTATGGAAATAAATCCACGAGGTTAGGTTTATTTTTGGAAATATTGGCCCCGGGGCCAAATTTTCTTAATCCAGCTTTTAGTAGGTCGCTAAAGGGGAGGACGGCAAATCTTTTGAAACCTATATAGAATCGAAAACAATGTAAAAAAAAAACTAGAACTTTGTGCCTATTTAATCGAGTAGGCTCTTTTTAATTTTCTAGTAGTTCGCGAGGGACCGTGAGTAAAATATTTTTTTATCCAAATGGCAGATAATTGTTACGTTCATCAAAGTCTCCGTGGCGGCACGTATTTATATTTATACAATATAACGCCGCCGAAACGACTACAAATGTATTTTTGTTTATTTTTTATTTTTTGCTATCTTATAGATAATATAATTAAATATATAATAATATAATATGATGTGATGTGATGGACCTTAATAATTGAGTTCGAATCAAATCCGAATCGAATTTTTAAAAGTGAAAAACTATAAGAAAAAAACCCATAGTTCGAAATGAATTATCAGGATGAAAGTTCGGTTCAAAAATTTGTAACTATAATTTCGATTTCCGAACTGAACTCGGAGTGATCAGTTTGGTTCGAATTTCGAACAGTTCATCACATCATATTCATATAGACATATTATATATACCATATACGTACATTTCTTGAAATTCACATAACTGTAGTAGGACTTGACTGCTGTGGGTACGCGCCATAATCCTTATTATGGTTTTTGGTACAAATGAAATACGAGATAATACGAATCTAATAAAACGAAAAGTGATAATCAAAATTTAGAATTCAGAAAAGTTGGCATCAGTTGGTTTTATTTGAAAGGAAATATCACACTGCAACCGACTGATTCATAATAAATAATGATAATTGATAAATTGGTCACGCACGCGTACATAATATAATAGGTTCTATAGTTGTGTTGGTTTTTACTCAATATACGGGAGAAATATAACGTGATAGCTCTATCCATTTTATATAATCAAAGAGTGCAATCGAGCAAAAATGTTTTTTTTTTATTTTAAATCTTTTTTTGGAGAATTTTTAAATGACTCACCCTATTTTTCTGCATATGCCATCAAACCTAATCCAACCTATATCATGGACTGTTTTTTGTGGTGTTTTTACATCGCTGTCGCACATTCAACTGTTTTAAATTACTTTTTTCTCGCTGAAATTTATTAATAATTTATTTTGTGATATATTTTTTTTTTCTCTTAATTTTGTTACTCGAAAAAAAAATGCTATATTATTTATAGTGAATATACTATTACGTTAATTATAAAATAAATGTACTTTTATTAAAAAAAAAAAATCGTCTTGATAATTTCTATCGCTAACTCTCACACTAAAAGCATAAACGGAATTTGCAAGAATTACATGTTAAAAATCTAAATACACATTTTAAATCTAAAACATCTGCTTTCCCGTTCAAATTGATTTATAAATTCAAATGGATTTATAAACGATTAAAACTTGGAATATTGTACATATTTACAGTATTTACTGTTTAAGATATAATATTATGTTATCATTCTATTATAACTCATAAATACAAATTATTAGAGTTTATCAATATAATAATTTATTAATTCTCAGCTGTTTAATAATATAATATTAATAATAAATATTTCGAAATATATTAAATATTTCGTTTTGAAATCACGCAAACGGAACCTGTTTAATTTTACAACGTCTTGTGTCTGACATACGCTTTTTATGATAAATAGATCATTTTCAGATAAACAGTAAATAGATTTTTTTTTTGCAACCATTTAGACCGGTTTCAAAAAAAAAAAAAAAAAATGAAATAGATTACAGTTAGGGCTACGTTAAGAGTATATACGTACTAATTTAATTTCCCGAAACTATAGTTAAACTATTAAGTGTGCAGACAGTCTACTGAAAATTAGATAATATAGTTTAAAACGTTTTTTTGAAATGTTTGTATTTTTTACAACGACAGTATATTATTATTATAATATATTCAAATATTATCATACTTATACTATGAATCAAAAATTATATATTAAGCTTCTATAAAACGAATTTAAAACACATTATATAAATTATAAAATATATTATTATTATTTATTATGTAACAAGTATCAACATTTAAAATTATTAGACCTAAATTGAGTCTAAGTTCTAAAATAAAATAATATAATATGCTTCTGTCATATTTACAATAATTTTTCAGCATTTAAATTTATTCGTATTTTAACATATATTAATAAACGAGGTGTAGTTTTTCTAAAAACTTATAATAAATTAAAAAAATAATAAATAACATGTGGTGTTCTTATATAGTTTTTTATATAACAAAAATATGAACGGTGTATGGATTTTTGTCTATTTTATAGGATCGTTCGCCTGAGTATCGATGTTTTATGTAAATCATTCTGTTCGATATTAACATTAAAAATGGTGTTTAGTCTGGACCACACAGTCGATTATAGATGAGATTGGTCATGTGACCATTGAATTACGTATAAATTGGGTATTTCCATTAAAACATATTCGTGTTTGAAATACATCAACAGTAAAAATTAATTTATCATTAATTCATTCATTGTGGATAATATTATTATAAACTTATAATATACTATAACTCTTTGAGGCGAGCAGCATTGACCACATTATTTTTTTTGTATTTTGTATGATGGTTATGACTGCTATAATTTATGGGTGGTTATAACCCCAATATGGGTTAGTAAAATATATACTAAGCTATTAATTTATAAATATTTGTATTTACCATACTCTTTATGTAAGTAATGTGTAATAGCATACAATCATAAAATAACCATTGTAATAACTGATTCGTATGTTTATTATCACAAATAAATTATTAAATCATGTATATAAAAAATGTTATGTTTGTTTATAACTTCTTCGGCACGTGAATACATTTTACAATATGATATCACTTTTTATTACATAGCAGAAAATTGTTTATTACGAGAAAATTAATATTTTGTGGTGCTAAATAAGGGTTAATAGTAGTACTTTCAGTACAATCACTTTTCAAAATCTATCATTGATAGAAATTGTTGAATACCTAATGGAAAATTAATTTTTTACTCTAAAAATTTTTTTGAAATGTTATAATTTGTAATTTTCATTTAAATTATATTATAGTAATTTATACAATGTCTCTTTGTACGAGAGATTGATAAAAAAGATGTGATAGATTGTTATTAAAGAAAATTAATATATTAATTTAAGCATATAGTGGTTAAGTATATAGGTAATCTGGTAACCACAATTTAAAACTAAAATGACTTTTTATGTGAACTATATTTGATTAAAATTGTGGTACTTAGGTAACACTATTATAAGTATTTGGGAAAAAGTCAAACTTTTTTTTTGAAAAGTTCCTGTGCATAGAGGATTGAATATTTTTAGTTTTGGGCTGTGTTTTAAAGATAAATATTCATACATTTTTAGTTTGTTATTATAAATTTACAATATTGATGTTTTTACATTTTGTAGTTATCGAAATAATTTTTTTCGTATAGTAAAAAAGATAACAATATATAATAAATTTGAACAGAATATCGATTTTATTATTTCTTAAAAATGTTTGCAGGAATTACCTCATTAGTTATTACAAAGATGGTAAAATAAATGTATCGATAAAAATATACAATGGTTACACTCTCCGGGGTGTAAGAGACCCACATTATTAACGGCATTGTTCAAAAACGTATTTTGAATTAATCTTAAGTAAATATCTTTCTTGGCTCCCGTGTCTTCCCAGGGTGGAACACGATCGATTTGAACAACGCAATCGTTCCCACATTAACACCTCAGTATATCAAAATTTATTGTTTGAATTCTAGAAGAAAAAACCAATAAAAATAACTATAATTCAACAGGAAAACAATATTTATGGGATTTTCAAATGTATCTTCAGAACTTAAATTGATTTTATCTTTTTGATATTTTTTGTGTTATAATCATTATTATAAATTAACAGATCATACATGTCAAGATTTATATCGGGATCTTGATAAACTTTTTCGCTAAATACTTTTACCGCAAAAATGTCCAATTACACATTATAATTGTTATGGAATTTTATATATTATTTCTAATTGAATCCATATTATTCTCATTAAAAGAAATATAATTACGATTAGATTATAATATAAGTAGTTGATATATCACATGCGTGTATAGAAATATTTATATGATACGATAAAAGTAGGCAATATTATACAAGGGATGAAAATGATTCAAAACAAATAAAATGGAAGAAAATAAAATAAAATATAATAGATTATAATCTATTATGATAAAAATAATAATAATAAATAAGAGAATATTATGAGAAAACCGCTCATGTCTGAAGAACAAATAGGAATGGGGTTGTTTTCAATATTAATTTATAGTTTTAAAATATTTATGAATATATAATACTAATATAATAATGTACTCGTATAATATAGACAAAATGAAAAACCATTTATCGCATTCATTGTCAAAACATTTTACACAAACAATTATTTCTCATTACGACGTACAATGTTCGGATATTTTATGATGTTCAAAACGCATCTGCCCCTATAGCGAGAGGGAAGAGTATAAAAAAAAAAAAAATCAACCATCTCTGTATAGGTACATATAATAATAATATAACCTGAAAAGCCCGGCGGGGCGGTGGTTGAGGTTTTTTTTACAAGTATATAAACATAAATATATATATATATTTTATCAAGATAAATGATGATTTAAAATTAGAATATAATTAGGAGATATATAAATGGTCAACTATTATATAATATAGTGATGGGTTATTTTCAGTTTTTAAATATTACACATACAGGGTGGTCGGAATTTCGTGTTACAAAAAAATGGGTATAACATTGAAAACGTACACCAATGTAATTTTTTTAACGTTACATTTTGAACACCCTGTGTATATAGGTTGGTTTATTCACCCCGACCGACCACCCTTAACGCTATATCCATTTATATAAAACGGGTAATAGCTGTTTTGGTCTAAGGTTTTTTTTTTTTTTATTATTATTATATAGTCGTATTAAACGTAAAACGTAATATACATCATATTATTATATCATATATATATATATATTGACCGCCTATATTCATTAAACAACGCGTACTTAATGAAGGCGCGTGCAGGATTGTATTATAATATTACAACATGTACTTATATATAGGTATTATATATTATGATATAGTGACTTGAACGCCCGTTGGCGGCGACAGTCGATGACCAGTTACAGTATAACGATATGAGCCGCATAAGTGGACGATATGATGGACAGTGATGACTTTCGATACAAACAATTTGAAAATAATGATCTTATTACCTATATAATAATATTATTGACCTTATGAACAATAATTATCATAACGTGTATGCATTTTTTTACACTGTATAAAGTATATATTATTATAATATCGGTAACGGGAGTTTTGACGGAAAATGTTGAAAATCGTATAATTTTAATATAATATACATATATATCTACTATTGTTTCTCAATATTACCGCGGTATAATATTATATAGAAGTCCGAATTATCAAGCGTTAAAGTCTCCCTGAATACCATATAACAATAATTGTATATTTTTAATTTTTCTTTTCACACGCTAAATATTTCAGTTGGATATCATTTAGAATAAAATGAGGTTTTCGGGAGGTAATATAAATTATTGACTAAAATATTTATTTTAAGAAAAATTCAAATATTTAAACCTTATATTATGGTACGTGTTAGAGCAATGAAACTTAATTTGTTTTAAATGCGCTAATACAAATATTTGCATAATATGCGAGTAACTATACATTTTTTTATAACACAAGTTTATTTATATGTATAAAATTGATATACCTATAAGTTAAAGACTAAATCGAAATGTGTAATCACGCATAATTCCTTTTTATCAAAATGTTAACTTAATTGTTTTTAATATATTATAAACATAATATACTGTTCAATGTTCATCATATAATATATCTACCACCTACACAAATTACAAATAATATTATACCTACATAGATATAATCACTAAATTTATTTTAGAGCTATTTATTAAGTATATTATCTAATAAACTGTTCAAAGTATCCGCTTCGATGTTCCAAACATGATTTCCATAGTGATACCTCTCAATAATTCTGTCGGCGTTGCTAATTTTATTTGGTCTTCACTTAAATTTTGAATGTTACTTGCATTTTATTTTTTAAATTTGTATATTAATTAATGGATTTGCTCATTAACAGCAGGTTTAAAATGCTGTCATGAAAATAAGTCTAATGAACTTAAATAAAAGGATATCGCCGGGCAATTAATATTCTTTACTTATCAGTTATCAATTCATTGGTTTGGAAATAATTTAATTTAAATAATTGAACAATGATGGTGCATCACCTTGTTGGAAATACATATTTTAAAATCACTTATTGCTTTATACAGATCGCCATTATATATATATAAAATTATAATTTATTTTCATATTATTCATCGAAATTATTTGACCTAAGTATTGTCGTAAGTTTCGAGTACCAGAAAATTGTCCATGTTCATTTAATCCACGTAATAGTCTATGAACTAATTGTAAGATGGATGAAAGTGAAACCAATCTGAACACCAGTTCAACAATTATATTTCAGTTGTAATAACGTAAGTATATGGGTAAAAAGGCCGATTCTGGACTCCAGTATTTTGTAATCTGTATACGCGTTGTAGATGGTTAGGTTTTTGTCTATACTTAAACAAATTTTTAATACCATTAAACATAATATTGTGATTCAAATTTTATAAAATTACACATATTTTAACGATCTTATATAAGTAGGTAACAAAATAAATTTATAATGTAAAAATGAAATAGTTTGTTCTCGAAAACTACTATATATACCTTATAAACGCGATTCAAAATTAAACGTAATACGGATTATCATCATGATTATTATGTAAAATTTTAAAATTAATATTCAAACAAAATGTTTGTTAACTATTAAACATTAAAACTATTAAAACTTATCGTTTAAGCGGGATAAAAATACAAATTATTAAGCTATAGATATTAATATAATGTATCGAATTATTTCATCCAGGGTTTATATATTAGGACAGGCGTATAATTATTGTTGATATTGTTCGATTTTATTTATATAAATATAAAATATTTTATTACTTTGCACGATGATTTGTTATAATTATTATACCTACGATTTTACATATCGCATGTTTTCTTTGTTTTGTTTATAAGCTATTATACAATAATTATCGGCCCATCATATATACACGGACACAAGATTAATCATAATAATATCATACCGAATATATTAATGTCGGATAGACTTTATTGTTACATATTATAATATATTAGGCCGTAGGTACCTCTACTTATAATTGTAACGAAACAAATAATATTCTATACAGGTGTTTTTCGGCTTTCAAACTGCTCGAAATGCCATAAATCGAGAACATTAAAATATGTTTTTTTTTTCCTTCCAAGAACCCGTATTGAACGTAAAATTATAAAGTAGTTATTAATGGGAGCATTTCGATGCAATGCACGGTTGCGTGCCGCGCGCGTGTGGAACAAGACCTGGTATTAGGTTCGCCCCTATAATTTTCTAACAAGACCGACAGTAAAACAAGAAGACGATCCCGATCTTTTTCGTCTCTGTGCATGATGAATTTCCGGCTTTGTATAATTATTGAATTTGAAATCATGGAAGATAAATACGGGTGTTTTATCACATAATAATGATATACAAATGTGAAGATTGGTGGTAAGCTTAATCATGTTTTTTTTTTTTTTTTTTTTTTTTATAAACGATTTTATTATCCCAAACAAATTCGATCGGTAAATTATGTGTAGCACTTATATTAGGATACCCAAAAATTAAAAACTAATTATTTATATTAATTTGCCTATTGTAATTTTATTTTTTGAAATTGGAATTGATCACATATACCTCGTATACCTGTACCCTCCAACAGAATCTTTAATTGGATTTATTTTTATTTTCAGTGGGTCCAGTAATTTAAAAAAAAATAATATGGTTTAAGGGTTTTACATGTATAATATAGTTTCAACAAATTATTAGCCTATACATGCACAAAATATATTAAAATAGTAATTATACTTTTAAACCTATAATAATATAATATGTAATATAAATTATAATCACATCCTGTGATATTCATAAAATTTGAAAAAATAAATCAACCGTTTAAGATTTATTTTAAAATACATTATTATTTTTTTCTAAAATCAGTACACGTTTAAGTTTAAACCAAATATTATTATATTTATGCATACATAGAATATTATATAGAATAATAAAAAAGGGAAATCGTTATTATACCGCGTAAATTCGCGTACTAAAAAATGTATATACTTAAATGTGTTATATTTTGTATAGTAAAAAATATTGTCATTATTTATCGCACATAAATAAAATAATAAAATAAAATTGACTATAAGTTTTGTTTTTGACTTTTATAGTCTTTTTACACAGTTAAAAGCTAATCATGTAACAATATATAATTTATCAATATCACCATTGATTATAGAATAGACAGCTATTATATAATCAATGGAAGCACTAGTGTACGTAAAATATAAATGATAATTAAATGAAAATTAGACGATCGCATTTTTATTATTATTAATATAATATATAGTTTTACTTCGTACTACATATTATATGATATACTAATTGATAGTCTTGCTGCAACATAAGTATATTTTTATTTTCACTTTTCAGCTGAAATTGATAAAAGAAATATTTTTAAAACAACTGCAACAATCACCAGATACGTCCAATTATTATTTACAGATTTATTACAAAAATGAACTTATCGTGTTTTTAGAATTTCCGCAACAATAAAAGTATGTTTAAATATCAAATTTTAAATATTTATACAAATTTCAACACTTATTAATCAGATAAATCCATACTACTCTTGAGTTATTTTGAAACTTCAACGTTTTTTTACGTTACTAAATCATACCTATACTTTTGCGAAAGAAAACCTAATCGAAAAGAGAAACTAAAAATTTAAAAATTTAAATTACAAATTTTTACAAATTTTGATAAATTCAGATGCCCTTAATCAAGAATGGGATGTTGAACGTCGTTCACGCCGGACGCCTCAAAGATCAGAAGATCTTAAATGTTAAGCTATCAAACACACGCGAAACCTTCGTAAAAAAATATTCTCTTTCGCGTATGATTTGAATAATAATCGACCGTGTACGTAATCATGAAGTATTACTTACGCCACTTATATTGTATAAATGTATAAAAATAATCACGAGTATATAATATGTATAATAATCTAATCGCGAGTATGTATGGATCCGGTAAGACCAATAGTCTAATTAACGCATAAATAATGATAAGAATAACTATAACAATAGGGTTTGTAGGTATTTGAGTATTTCATCGATACATAAACACACTTTACACAATGATGCACAGACGCAACTGAACGCTAACCGCGCAAAAGTCCGACTTCGAACTATATTAGAGACTATATGGTATATATTATACAATATATTATTTATAGTATAAATTCAAAAAACTTAAAATATTATGAAACTTTTAGGATTTATATTTCAAGTGTTATTCAAGAGTTCCGGTTATCGTCCTCACTTAAGTATCTTTACTGGAAATGGTTCAGTTCTTTGGGTGAACCCTCAAACTGATTGTGTTACATTTGAAAGGGTTCAAAGGAAATTCCTTCGTCTTGTTGCTTTCAAATGTCCCATCTTGCCTCCCTTGCGGCCTCCTATGAGCGCTATAGATACACGTCAATAAAAAAAAAATACTCCACGACTTAAAAATATCTAACAATCTAACAGCATATAAACCTGTGTAAGATCATATACCGTGGTATACACAGACACACACGGGGTATTCGTCGGCCCATTCAATATTAATTACCATCATCGTGGTATCGTGGTCGTTGAGAAGCCACCTTTTATAGATGTACCGCGGTCACCGGGCGGAATGCGCGGTATATAATTTATAACAAAATATATTTTTTCAGTATAAGCAGTGCATCCCCCGTTTTGGAGCGCAACAGGTTTGGAGCCGGGTCGATCGAATCTGGACGAAGGGATACGTCGGCGCAGCAGCCGGTAGCCGTCGCCGTGAGCGTCGATACACAACCTATGCGATATTATTGTTATATATTTTACACGTAGATAATGATTACGAAATAATCTGTAGAATATCTTTAATAAACATAGCGTATTTCCGATACCATATTGTGGTGTTTATACTTTTAAACGATTTTTCTCCTTTCGTGACTTTCAAACGATCGATAAATAATCAATATCGAAATTTCTAAATGTTAATACAGTTTAGTACTATCCGTTATTATTACTCTATACCTAAGTGTCATGGATAATATATATTTTATTTTAGTCTCCTCCGATTAATATAAATACGATAGTACATCGCTATTGTAACGTTTCGTATTCACTCGTACGGGATCGGCACCTGGTTTTTTTTTTTCATCTCGAATCCGCCGCGACGTCGGGACCGCGTGTGCGCTGGGTGATCGGTACGAGCGGGACGGTGATCGAGGAGCCGGCGGCGGCGGCGGGGCCAAGACGCGTGTCTAGCGCGTGCTCCCGCGACAGCCGCCGCCGACATTGCTGCCGGTCCACGATTGCAGCCTCCTCCTCCGCCGCCGCGTCGCACACGACCGTCTAAACGAAACTATGCCACACGTAATAATATATATCATACAGGGTGATCGCAAAACCGTTTTCACAACAAAAAAAGGAACTGTAGAACAAACGCGAAAATCTCGTCAAGACGTATGCCTGTTGCTCCAATATATACGGTGTTTCGAATATTTATAGTATATACATAGGTGGCGTATTTAACGGGGTAAGGGGCTTCAGGGACATTGGACTCATCAACCAAAGATCAACGATCGTAATTTATTTTTGTATATTAAATTAGTTTTGTGATAAGTTTTCAATATTAATATTATGTAGGTACCATTAATATAAATTAGACTGATCTAATATAAATATATTTTTTATATTTTTTTATATTTCAATACATTTTTGGACTCCTACCAAAAAAAAAATTTTTTCAAAAATACGCCACCGAATATACATTTACTTGATACTACATACTACATATTGTATACTATAAAATATATAATATTATCATCTGCATTATTATGTTTTCAAGGAGAAACTATAATATATTCTGTTGTTAACTGCAGAGAAAGATTAATGATAAGATATACTAAATAATTAAGTAAATGAGAGATATTTTAATATTTTATACGAATTGCAGTTTGTTTTACACGTTTTGAAACATTTCCATTAATACAGTTACTAATTAATATTGTGTGAATATTTTATACTTTTTGTTATAAAAAATCAGAGGTTATATAATAGCGTTAAATTTAAAAAAAAGCATGTGTTTTTTGAGACGATTAAGTAAAGTATTCAGATTTCCGATTTAGATATAGGTACTACGTATACTAATTATTTTTTTAAAACAATTTTACTGTGTTTAAAATACTTTTTAATCATATCTTTTACAATTCTGTCACACCCTGTATGAATTTTTCATATGTATATATATATATATATATACATATACCGTGTGACGTATACATCACGTGAGTATAATTAATAACGATGTATATATACGAGCCAAGAGCAGTCAAAACAGAAACGCGTGTGTCCAACTATATATTATTATTTTGCCGGTTATCGGTTTTCACTGATTATTTCCCTCCGTTGCGTTAATTACGTTATTATAATATAATATACGCCACCACCGGCTACAATAATAATAATTATGGTAATATTGTTGTTTAGATGCATACCAAATTACCAAGTAACACTATACTCGCATTATTTATACCACGGTATATAATAATAGTACTCATATTGTACAGTAGTAATAAGAATAGAAAATAATAACAGTACTTCTACCACGTATACGGTATATACCAGAATCCATTTGTATGGTTTGAGTAATTCATATTATATTGATGTCGTATCATATTGTGTTCGTTAAATTATGCATGAAAAGAAGCGCTCTGGTCCACAATTTTAATAATTATAATTATTTATTATTGAGCCAAATAAACGATTTTCGATTATAAATCCACTCGCGTAAAAAAAACAAGTTTTTTTTCTTGGTAATTTCGATAATAATTTACGATTTTAAATTTAATATTAAACAAATATATACTTAATATTTAGTGTCATAATATAATCCGTAAAACATTATTTAGTTAACAAATTTATTAATGGTTATTGTATGTCACCACTAGAGATAAATACATGATTTTGTGATTTTCATAATTATTTCTATAAAGTTATATAAATAAGAATATTGATATGTTTTAAAATTTAGTTTTATAAAATACAGTTTTCAATATTATACATACAAATATATGCAATATGTATTGGTTTTTAATTGTCCGGTTAAAATGGATAGCCTGTTTTAAAAATATTTTAGTTTCCACAATTATTACAGTTTTAGTTACAAATTTACAATTTTCGATAACCCAATATTTATGTTATAATAATTATTATTATTACAGAACAATTATTGAGTATCATTAATTATAACAAATCATAGATCTGTATCTATTTAGTATTTACCCTAGAAAAGGATAAAACTCATTAATACTCCCCGTCATATTAACCCGTCCGAAAGTCCAAAAGGGTTCTAAAGATATGTATGTTTTTTGTTATCCATCAATCTATCGTAATACTGTTTTATTATAAATATTGATATTAATCTTTATATAATAACCAATTAGGATTGTCTTACGATAATATCTAAAAACATAACCATCGTGTGTAGGTAGTTTTACTTTGATTTTTGGAATTTTCGATAAAATAATGAATTAATGAACCTCTGTATGAAAAGTAGTAATTTTAGTTTAAAATATTAAAATGCCTACATCGAAACTAAACTTATAAGTTATTATTTGTATAATATTTAAATTACTTAAATTAAGCATTAAAATACGCGCATTTATTAAATTCACTAATTTATACGCATGTATATTTGAAGTAAATTAATATAAAATGTCAAATATTTTATCCGTAACATAACCTTCAGATACGGAGAGTTGATTAAAAATATGGAAATTATACAAAGATATTCTTTGCAGATATAATATACATAAATTAGGGATTCAATCTTACTGAAATTAAGGGGATTTTATACCTTATATAATATTATGAAACCTATACAATTTGAATAACTTTATTTACATGATAAATATGACATAAATATAGTTATGTTAAATAGAACGTATACATTTTAAATTCTAAGCGAAGCGAAGAATGTATTGGTTATACAGTGTTGTTTTTTTTATGTCTGAAGACACTTTTTTTGTGTAGAAATAATGGTTCGATTTCCACAAAAAGGGTATGTTTTCGGTAACAAATTGCATCTATTTGGTACTTTATTTAGCTCATTGTTCTTTCTTGGGAGAAGAAAAATTACGAAAAAATGACAGAAAATCGGAAAAATTCACAGAAATCGTAATTTTGACAAAATTTGTTTTAGATTTTCATGATAACTAATGCAATTTTAAACGTAGAGACTTGTACATTTTTTTGAGTATTATCATAAATAGTTTACATACGTGGTAAAACTTTGGAATGGATTATCAGTTTAACATATTATATTATATTGAGTTTAGCTCAGAATTGTATTTTTGAATGTAATATCATTGCATTTAAATCTTAAGTATAATACTAATTTCTCCGAGGACGGAAAAGATGAAGTAGGAAAATCAAAAATCGACCTTATCGCTTTTTTATTTTGATTTAATAATAGTATCTAATGAAAAACAGTATTTTTGTTTCAATTATAATTATGTATGATGTATAGAATTAAAATATTGAAATTACGTGGTATAATATTCAAACAATGAATATTATTATTAAAATATTAAATTGTATTCATTCGTTTATTTATAAATAGCATGTTTGTACTACAAATTAAAATTAATTTAATAAAAAATATTCTATCATAATGTATATAATCACCATATTTTATTTCTCAACGACCTTAAATATTATGCGTGTAATAATAATAAATTCATAATACAATCGTTTTCTAGTCTGTCTATACATTTGGAAGTGTTTAACAAAAAACAAACCAATTATTTCATATTTGTATTTGTCGGATCGGAGATGAAACATTATAGGATTGGACAATGCCCCGAGTTATTTTTATATAATTAATCCTCCAATCAAATTAAAATATTTGCATATTACTATAATTCGGATTATCGTAAGGATTAATAAAAAAATACCAATATACACCTATAATAATATTATGTACATCGTTTATAAATCGTACAATAATAATAATATCATAACAAATAAAAATATAATGATACGGTATTGTACGTACGTTTAACATATTATTATATTATTCAGACTTCTGTAATCATAATAAAATTAGGATTAATAAAAATATTAAAATCGATTTTACTAAGCCGGACTAAAATATTATCATACAATGTTGGTCAGATGTATTAGACCTTGAACAGCTTCAAGCAATATAAATACAAATAACTAATTGCAATACTAACTAGTCTAACGGAAACTGTTGTTAAATAATCACCTAATAGCTACCTAATATAATGGAATACCGATGTGTATCTATAATACTAAATCACTTTTACACTTCCACGTTTTGCTACCTTGGTTTCGGTTCGTTTAAAATTAAATCATCTTGTTACAATATTAATTTATATAAATATTGATAAAATGGTATATCGATATGTCATATTTTTGTACCGTCGATGGAAATAAAAAATATCACTGGAAATATTTTATAAAAACATGTGTATGTTCGAAAGTCTTTAAGTAAAAATTATAAACCTAACTGGATATATCAAAAATAAAAATGGACTTGAAAAATGTATTGTCTATGTAAAGTAAATACTACGAGTATTACAGTATTTACATTATTACAGTATTACATTAAATAATTTTGTATTGATAAACTCGATTGAACAGTCATTTGTTAATTCTTCTTATGAAAATTGAACAATAAAAATAAGGGATGGATTAAAAATTTTGTACATTTAAATGTTCGTAAAACAAATAATATTTGATAGATTTAAATATTTCGTGTAGTATACAGGCACCTAACCATTTATTAGTTATTAGTAATAATTATTTATTAATTTATCGAGTAAACAAAATATGATTGTATTATTATTAAGAGAAAATAGTAATATTATGATGCCACAAAAAAAAAAAAAAAATTAGACCATTTCGCTGTGACTATGCGTTATTGTAACAATCGATCAATGATAGATATTGTAACATGGAACTAAAATGCTTCTACGATAATAATTAAAGGACTAAGTAATATTGACGGGATAACAAGATCCTGTAACGGTTAAAAATTGGACGGGACGTGATGATTTATGAAATAAATACCCTTGTTAGTTTTTATTTTTAATTAAAAAAGGTGCTAAAAGTGACGAGTCATCTAATCATTGCTATTATTTACCACCCTTTAAATCAGCGCCCGTTGAACGCATATTAGTAAATGTGTGCGCGGGGTACGATAAAAAATTACACCTAGACCGTTATAAAAAATATATAATATAATGTATAGCCGAAGGGAATTTAAAAAATAATAATAATCATATTTTTTTAGAGGATTATCTGTTTTTTACGTCCTCTTAAACACATTGTACTATAGAATGCACAATAGAATTGTAAATACCAGAGATTGTATTATATATATTATATATAGTACTCAACGGCTTTTTTAGAAATATTTTTAGAAACTAAAAAAATGTAGTGATGCATGCTGCAATTAATACGTTTACAGTTTACAATTTTTTACGTAGGTAACATTGAATATTATAATACGTGAATAGATGACTAAACTTTAAAAAATATATCGTATATACGAAAATTCAAAATTATGTAACTCGAAGTAACGTCTTAAAATAATTGTGTTAGCATATATATTATGCGTGTATAATATAATATTTTAATGTTTATAACTACTATTAGAAAAAATCAATAAACTCGGATTTAAAAAATTTGGTAGGTTTTATTATTATTATTATTATTATTTTGTTATTGATTATTATATCTTTTGTCGAGATGTCCATAGAAGTATTATTTTCAATATTTATTTCAATATATTATTATTCTTATTATTATTGTTGTATACACGCTAATCTTGTATTAACATTTTCGGCCAACGAAGGGAATTCAATGTATATACTGATCCTGTCAAACTGGCTACTACGAAAACCAGTCGACGGTAGCGCATTATTCACTCTTGTTTCTTTGTGACAACGTCAGATACAAATCAGACACGTCACGGGATAAACTGTTGGATACAATCGCCGTTGACAATCGCAGGGATTTACCGTAGTCTCACAATGACAATCGCGCGATTTTTTTTTCTATTTTATGTCATAAAGCCCGATCAATTTCAATTCTACGTGCATAATATTAAACATTATATATTATATATCGATCGGAATTTGATGTCACTGGAAAATATTTATCAAATTTATCGTACGCTTTATACGTTTAAACATAGACGTTCTCTGTATATTATATACTAACAACTTTATCTTGTACACCTATATATAAAAACTTAAATAAATACAGTGGGGACTTTAGCCCCTCATGACATATTTTACTATTTGATCCATTATAGACTCGTCTACAGGTACTGTATAATAAAATGGACGCGGTTTTTTTTCTTTTTTTAGGGAAGAGAGATAGCAATAATATAATCAACAAAAGAGAGTGAGAAAGAGAGAGAAATGATATGGGGTATTTTTATATATTATAATGTTTTTACCCTATAACCTCAAATAAGATCATACATCATTTGTCTCATACTGGATCACTTCAGAAAAAATGATTCTTCTATTATCTACGCCTTATTGTGACAAAACAGGGTGTTCTTAAAAGTTATTCGTAGATATCTTTTTTTATAATTTAATAATGAATTTTATTTTTGGTATCTACCAACCTATCTAACAAATTGTAAATCATAAATCCTGTGATACTTATACGAAAGTGTAGTAATATTTTTTTTTTTTTTTTTTTGTATGCGAAACGAAAAAAAATAAAATATTGATAACATTTAGATTTATTGATTATTTTCCATCGAATACCAGTTTGATTAATTTATTGTCTATGAAAATTGTCCCGTTCTTCGCGCAGCAGCAGCAGCTGAGTTGATTGACTCCGCGCGATCCGTTTACCGGATAAACGTAATCAATACAATCACAATATACGCGAGCAGTTTCCGTTCGGGCTGTACATAATAATATCGTTATGGTTTAAAATTTATCGATGTCTTGCCTCCGCCACCGATCTATCGATAAATTAATTTAATCCTATTTCTTTACGTGGGCATAATAATATATACTTGAGCGTTGAGCCAACGTCAGCGCCGTTCATCCGTGATGATGACAAAATTTTCGTTTATTATTATTTTTTTTTTTCCCGTTCGAAATCGATTGCGGTATACTCGATACACGTGGTACACGCGACGCGGTCGGCAATTATACAGTATTATAATATTATATTATGGTACGTTTTATTTCTTCTTTTTCTTCTTCTTCTTCTTCTTCGAGCTCACGTCAAATAATTTACAACGATGCACCTGTCCGCCGCGGCAGCCGATCGAGGAGATATTATTACTCCGAAGATGACGATATTCACGCCGTCTAAATTCGTAACCCGGGAAAACTTCACGGTCCGTTCCGACAAACGTCTATCGGACGGAACCGCGGTTAACGTTTTTATTCGTTTTTCATATTATTTCAAATCATATCTAAGTAATAATATCTGAATTATCCTATATAACGTATCGCCCCTATATATTCATGGTATATAATATATTAATATTATCTAAAATCGCGTTTTGCCCTACGGGATGTTTCCAAAATATCTGAAATACTATATAACTAGGGTCCGGGATTTGATGGCCTGAGCGCATGTTACGAATTATAATAATAATAATATTTATTGGTTAGGGGTACCTACGTTATATCCGCATGTTTCGTATTAATTCTGTTTTCGTCTATCCAACGAGGAATATAGGAAAATCACAGCAACGCAGAACTCAAATCGTCACGTTTAGATTGTTTTAGAAGTCTAACTTATTAGAGTATAAACATCTATTGTAAAATATAAAGAAAAACATAATTTGGAGAGCATATATCATATCCGATTGGTAAAATATTGTCTGCCAAAGAAGTTATTTATTTGAATTTCAACACCCAAAGGGTAAAGAGTACAAGAAAACTAAATTAAATATAAATATAGTAAAAATAATACGACAATATTAAAAACAGAACATAAATTAACCCCAACATTATAATTTACTTAAAACATAAAATAAAGGATCATAAAAAATATTAATGTTAGACAAATTATTTAGTATGCGAAAAGCACGAGATAATTTTTCTAACAGATCAAGAGAATCGATTTTACCATTCAATAATTTAAAAATAAATGAAACATCAAAATTACGTCGTCTCATAGATAAAATTTTTAAATAAGCACCAACACTACATCGAAATTTAGAAAAACTTATTTTATACTGCAGAGTGTCCCAAATCTACTTACTAATTGTAATAATTTAAAATTTAAAATTGATTAGTAAAATGATTAGTTAGGCAACTGCCTATATTGAATATATATAATAATATACTTATATTGCCTTTATTATTATTTTTTTTAAAAAAAAGACTTCATAAAAAAATGTATTAAGTTATGTGAAATTTGAAGAAAGTCATTTTAAAGGGTTAATTGTATCGAAATTTGGCATAGTAAATGTTTATACTCTAAGTTTAACTTTAACGTTACAATTATTTGAGTTCTCCATTGATGTGATTTTGCTATATTCTCCGTTAGATAGATGAAGACGACGTATTATTGCAAAACAAATGGATGTAACGTCTCCTTAAATTAATATGAGCCGAAGCATGATTGTATACAATTAATAATTAGTTATATTTTGAGAAATTGAATATGTTAAACAAAACTAATAAACAAATATTGAATTGGATATTTATGAAAATAATTAAATAAATAGAGAAAAATATATACAAATAAACTTATTATAATAATGACAGTAAATAAAAATAACAATAACAATTTAGAGAACGATACGGAGTAAAATATATAAACTATTATATAATTTAAAAACAATTGGTAATTTTAATTAACGAGTTCTAGAATTTTAATATAGTTAATTTATTTACATATAAATGTAGAATTAGGCTAAATGAAATACTATAATGTTACTTTTTCCGAATATTCAGTTTTAACAAGATGATGTGTAACAATAAAAAGGCCGACAAAGAATTAAAATAATGAATTCAAACTATAGACGACGTAATAGAAATAAAAGAAATAAAATAAAAATACAACGTTATTATCTTCAAATGTTTTTATTTGTTTTAATTTAATATTGACAATAAACGAATAAACAATTAAGGAAAAATCTTGAAAATTTTGTCTCAGATTTAAAGTTTCTCAATACTTGTCGTAGCATTTTATCAAACGTTTATTGTAAACAAAACCTTAAAAAGTGTTTAAAATATAAGTTTAGATACATTTTTCTTATTTTTATTTAGAATAATATTAAATATGTATGCAAACTTTAAATGGTAAGGTAGGTAGCTTATAAATAATATAATCTGTATCTAGTAGAAAAAAAATTACCGAAATTTCTATACATTATTTAATAAGTATATATATATTAATAAGTAATAATATTACAACTTTTATTTTCGACGACTTCATATCCATAAAATATATTGGACAGGACATTAATACCAAAGTTATGACGCGTTCAAGTAAAAGTAACCAAACGTATTTATATAAAGTATCGTAGGTACGAATAATTTTATCATTTAAAATGAATACGTTTGCTCAAACGCTTTACAAGATAGCGTCGAGATAAAACGCGGGATACAACTACAAGTCGGAGAGAGATTTATGGCATTTTGTTATGCCTATACTACAATTGACCGCGAACGAATTTTTCCGAAATCTGAAAAAAATGTAAATTATTGCCAAAACGTATAAGGCAGTCCGCGCGAGAATATTTCTATCGAAACGCCCTGCGGCGTTCGGAATAATATAATAATGCATAAATCATTTTTCTTCCACGCTCATCGCCGACAATGCAGGCGGGTGCAATGTCGCGAAATTGACAATGGGAACGATCTTTCTGAAAAAAACCCCTATTTTACAATAATATTATATATATTATTCCAAATTCAAAATATCACCGTTTGATCGGGTCACAATCGATTCACATCGATGGAGTCGCGTCGGAGGATTCTGAAAGGATTTTCGATTAACGTTAATTTGAGTTCTCACACGGCAAACCCTTTCTTTTCGTGGCCATTCTATACATAAAATCGATTCGAGCCGAAAAGTCGAACACTATCGTTGGGGGATTGCTTCAATCGTACAGATTTGACGTCTTTATATGAATGACGATCATCATAGCTACACTAACCATTTTTTTATTTTCATAAATAATACAACTAAAGGGGTAAAATCTATAGAGGACATTACGGACATTACTAATCTAACCTAACCTAAATTAAATAAAATTGCCATAAATAAATTAGCAAAACATAAAGAGTAATAAATAGGCAACTCCAAAATGCCTTACAAAATATACTTATTCTCTACGAGAAGTCAATATACGATTATGTGGGGTAATACAAAAAGACGATTCAAGCTTCGACATTATATTATTTGCTATATTTACTTCATTAAAATTTAAATATGAAAACTATATTTTAATGATTAATAGTACCAATAAAGATTACATTTAAACCAGTTCGTTGTAAGTCTATTATCCATGAGTGCAGTATATCTTTTCTGAAAATCAGGTAAATAGTCAAGGATGAGCAAGTTAATGAAATTTTTTAACCTACTTAAGTTAATTAACGTATTTTGAAAAAAATTAAAGTTCATAGTTAATAAAATACTTTATTATTTCAGTTGAGTTAATAGTTAAGTCTAAATAATAAATTAACTTTTTGCACTTAAACTTTTTAACTCGTTAATGCCCAGCCTTTCAAATAGGTTTAATAGATAGCTCTATAGATTTACAGATATTACAATTTTAAATCATTTTTAATAAAGTATAGTCTAAACGACTTCCATCTCGAATGTTTGTTACATATTATGTACCTACGTACAGGGTGTAATTTATTCAAATTCAAACTATTGAAATTGAAATTTGAAAAAAAAAGTTGACGTTTTCGATGCACTTATGATAGTCTTGTGTAATATTGTAGTACTTGTATAGATGTATTTTAGCACGAGAGGTGTACAAGAATTTATTTATAACAATAATGTATAAAAACGTTAAACTGGAAACCATTATGTTGGTATGGAATACAAGTAGTGTCACGTAAGCTGCAGGTGGGCTGCACAATTTTTAGAAAAATGAATGGTCCATACGCCTACCGTAACAATAAAAGATTCTTAAAAAGTATTTTTATTATGTACACGTTAACTATACAATTTTATTTTGGTCCGAAGACACTTCGAATATATTATAAATTTATAACCCACCTATATATTATTATTTTTATACAAAATCAATGTTAACATTCTGTAATTCCATTCGCGTTGTCGATAACTCTTATTGTATAATATTATGTTTTCAGGTGAATATTTATTCAGGTGCGTAATCAATATTATTATTGTTCAACCATCATTGCGGTTTTTTTTACGGATGTACCTGATTATAAAATATTATAATATACTAAAACTTCGTCGTTGGAGTTAATGATACGGTTAGGCCAGTGATCTTATAATAATACCGTGTTAGCTGCGATTGATTATGTTATTTAAATCGATAATATTATTAAAGTGTAAAACATAGAAATTACATTTGTCTCAATAGTTCAATAACTTTTATAGTATTATTATTATTTAATATAAATACTTTGGGCGAATCAATTGAAAATATTTATCAAAGATAATAGATAATTAAATTTTAACCCATTTGACATTGTAACAAATATTTTAATATTTTTATATGGGTCATCAGAATAAAATATAAACATAATATATTAAGTAAGTACAAAGAAAATTAAATTTTTTTTATTTTTTTGCGTTATAATTATTTTTAGTTTAAAATATGTATAATTTGATTTATTTAAATATATACTTGATATAAATTACTTTAATTGAAGTTTAACTTGAATTAATGGTTACACGTTATTTACCCAGTTGATTTACGTCAAGTTAAAAAGTTTTATCTCGTATTATGCTTTGCTTAATATTACATTAGCAAATGATTTTTAAAAACTACAACTGTTGTGTTGATCTTTATTTGTACCTATGTATATGAATATTAATGACAAAATTAAATATTTTAATATTGTTATTTTATTAAAATATTATTATAATTATAAATTTAAAATTGACACAGAAAATACAAGAGTGATTAAAAATTAAATGAGGAAGTCAGCAGACCAGAATCAAACTATAAGGATGGAAGATAATATAATAAGACGTGCAAAAAAGGAATAAAGAGAGAATGATATGAGGACTGCCGAACTATAGAGGAAAGAGAAGAAGCTGTTCTTAAAATCAAGGCCGGAAAATATTGTTTTAAATGTATCGATTGATTTTTGACTATACTTTAATAATTATTATAACCGGTTGTAATACCTGTTAGTATGGTAATATTAGCGTTTATCAATTATGCTGCGATATCTATCTATTATATTTTAGAATCTAAAACTCAAACAGATGCAGTTATAATGAAATACGACGAGAGTAGAAAAAATTGTATTCGCACCAAAAATATCGCACATTTTAAAACGAATGAATAAATAATAAGAACGACGGATGAATTGCGGAATGTTCTTATATTTTCCCTCGTTACTTACACGGTCTCGAGTTATCAGTATAGTATGTATTACCTGAAAACACGATCATAATGAAAAAACACCGGAAGTCTGGCACACAATTTTTTGTAAAACTTTTTACTCATATTATTACCCGGCTGAAGACAAATATAAAACGTGATTTTACATAACGTTATGTCGTTCGGAATTTGTACGTATACCCATTATAAAAACAACAATAAGCGAACTAGGAAAAAATATGCACGACGAAAACGGCTATAGCTATAGGGGCTGCAAACATAAATAGTATAATATATAATAAAACTTATGAGTAAGTTTTGGAACTTATAACATTTTGATAGATAGGTTTTATACATTAGGGATTTTGATTTCTATTTAACTGTAATAACATATGATGTAAATTTCATTTGATGTAAAAACATTAATACGCTGAAACAATCAAATAAATACTTAATTAAAAAATTCTGCGTTACAAATATAAAGAGATGAGAAAAAGTAAACAGCCTCAATAATAATAATTAATATTATTTAAACAATTACCACAGGGATAAATACACAGATTTTGAATAAAATAATAGTTAATCATAACTATTAACTGGTAAGTGACAATAACAACTAATAATATATCCACACGTCTAACACCGACAAAAATACGCATAGCTTTGAAACGATCTATTTATGAAATGTATTCCCATAAGCTGCGTATAAAAATTAAAACTGAAAACCGGAAATAATCAACAACGTTATTAAATCCGATAATCGAAACCCGAAAATAATCAAAAACGTTTGAAAATCCGAAAACCAAGAACCGAAATTTTAAAACCCGTTTTGACTCCCTGCATTTTTGTAATTAAATTTTCAAGAATTTATTATTCTACATATTCCAATAAAATAATTTCGCCCAGTATATGTACAATTTTGTATGCCGCTCCATGCTATATATATAAACAACAACTATGTCATAAAAAGAAGACTTTTTTAATAATAATAAATAATTATAATTTTTTAATAATTTTGTTACCACTCTAGACTATCGCAAATAGTAATAAGTTCTACTGAGTTTTGCGGATAGTAGAATCTACTGCGGATGATGACTGTAAAAGTAATAAAGCAGCGTTATGCGCTCGGCCAATGCAATGTAAATATTGTTGGAAAAAAATACTACTGATAAGAAACTACGTCGTATGGAATGTTAAGACTCGTGAAGGTCGAATCAACTAACGCTTAAAGTCTGGAAGTATTTTACGAGTCCACGCAGGGTTGATCCCACGATTCCATTTAATTTGACACCGGTTAATTATGATGTCGCACTCAGACTTATGGATTTCTTGTATTAAATCTGGGTTGTCAGGTTCATCCTGTCTTGTGCGGATTTTGGCCCTTTTGGGAGCAAATATTTCTCCAGATGGGGTTGGGGGTAAGCTGCTATAAATAGAACTACATCCTGAGAGACTGTTCAATAAACTCTTATCCGACTATAAGAATTATCATGTCTTAATTTGTTTAACCTCTGTCCTCTGATAATATATATAGTCAGACGGATAGATTCAACTTTATGCCTAGAACTTAAAAATGTTACTAAAATTCAATATAACTACCATCAGTCCATCATGTTCCAGTCGGTGAACCAATTGTTGATTGCTCGAAGATTCAATTGAACACAAATTTAGAAATATTACCTACTATGATTCATATTTTTAATTTCAATATATATATATTTATTATTAATTATTTATAATATAATATACTAAAATAATGGCTGAATACAGTTGTGGCATATGCGTAATTGAGTAAACATTTTGGGGGTGTTAGATTTCTTTTGTTAAATTTTTAATGATGAACTATATAATATACCAATTATAATTTATATTTTAATAATTAAAAGCATATGAATATAATTAAAGAATTTTTGGGGTGTTATGCAACCCCAAGCATCCACTAAATTTCGCCTATGAGTTATAGAAATAAATGTATCGTAAGAAATATACAAAATAATGTAACTATTTACTTATTATCTTTCTTTATTATTTAAAAGTATTCCAAATATAAAATTAAATGTTTTTTATTTATATTACTTTAGAATTATTTCAAACAATTGACGATTTTTAATACGGTCATTGAATTTTAAATCTAGTTTTCTTCTCGGAGAATAAAATTATTTTCACAAGCATATTATAATGGATTAGGAAATACTTAATAATATTACAAAATTATTCGGTGGAAACGCATAAGTAGACTCTTGAAGCCCACTATGGAATTCACATTGTACGCGATCTACATTCGTTGTATCCCCTCCTCAAAAAAAAGAAAAACTTAGGGAGGTTAGGTTAGATTATACAGGGTAATTAGAATTCGGCATAACAATAACGATGGAAATTACATTCGGCATATCATTTTTGTAACACAATAAACTGATCGACCTATAAATACACATTGTGTGCGACTATACAAAGGGTACATTTCGTCGTCCAGCATGGAACAACTGTGAAAAGCATAAAGATAAAGTAAATCGGTATCGACGAAAGAAATAGTAGGTATCTAAGTGTCTGCAATATAATCGGCTACCCGATAATAACATAACCTAACGCATATTTTAAAAAAAAAATAATCGCTAAATCGCGATAATAAATTCTAATGATAATCTACGGACACGGTATATATGTATATACAGACGAGAAATAGGTACAATCACCCTGTATACCCTAAATAATATTACTTGTTGTATATATTTAATATATATATATATATAGAGAGAAAGAGGGATGTGTATTAATGCGACAAATGAAAATAAACCGGTTTCGCGTCGCGCAAACTCCGCCGACGGTGTGACGAGTGGTTAGCGAGACGAGGGTCGCACCCCCACCGAATAACCCGCAAATCGGCAGGGACATTCTTCCGCCGCGCGCGTATAAATAATATATATATGAAATCGCGCGCGAAGGGCGCAAAAAGGTTTTTGTATTATTTGATTATTTATTTTTCTCCGCGCGCACTTCTCTCTATATATTATTATTATTATTATTATTATTATTTTATTCTTACCGCACCGTCAAAATGAATGCGTATAATGTATACCCCCGCGACGACGACGGAACACACCCTCCGGTCCCTCTATATCTATCGTCTCGTTCTCGGTGTTTTTTTTTTTTTTTCCTTTTTTTCAATGGCAGTTTCGGCGCGAGGGAGTGCACACGCGAAATATCTCATTGTCCGCCGCCGCCGCCCGCGGACCCCAACAACTTTTCGGCCGCGAACACGTCCATTGTTATACACCGTGCGACGGCGAATATATACATAACATAATAATATTTCATATACGAAGGGGGCGAATAATAAATATAATTTCATATATACGCGTATTTTTGGTATTATATTATTATTTTATATTTCGTTCTCTTGCAGTCCGCACAATAACGTATTTTAATACGTTACAGGATGTGTGTTTTCCTAGTGAATATTTTTTTAAAAAATTTTTTTCGTACCTATACATCGCCTTTGATTCATGTACGTTTTTTGTACTTTATTTTTGTCCGATGGTCTTTAATTTTTTTCTAAAACTGTCGCCTCTTGGCGAAACTAATATTTTTCAACTAGGTAAAAATTCTGTACAATTTTTAAGTCCTTATAAAAACAAACTTTTTTCTCAAATGTGTGATATAATGTGAAAAAATATATTTGTTTCGTTTGTCGAGATAACTTTTTTGCAGATTCAAACGAGATGATCACAAAAAAAAATAATTTTAGCTACCCTTAAAAACTTTCCACCACCCCCCGGAGAGGTGTTATTACCTCCTTTGAGAACCATTATTCCAAGTGGTCTATACATGCCCAGCGCACGAGTTACATGGTTCGATTCCCGGGTAGCCGAAAATTTTTTGCGCTTTACGACGTCTGAACTCTGAACAATCCATAATTACTCGAAAAAGCCTAAACGTTTGGTTAACTAAAACGTTATGTTTTAATAAGCAAAAACCGTATTATATCTCTTGATAACTCATAAGTGCCAAGTTTTAAAAACTACAAGAAGGGCTATATTAACGGGGCTCAGGCTTAATCATTTTATAGCAGGCTTTAGCCCCGTAGACTCCGTGTACTTGGCGTCTATGTTTGACACGTGATTGGTACCACTCAGGTAGCGCAAAATACATTTTGTCCCCTTCCTATTCATGATATTAGATAATTAAAATGATCCTACATAATTTTGTCACATACTACGTTTTATTTTATTTATAATTGCTCCCGAATTACAAATGTTATTTATTTGAAAAACTCATAATAGTTATGAGTACCTAAATGTCTTGTAAATTTTTTTATATTGGTGTTTTAACACCGGAATATTATCAACAACCGAAACCCATAGCCCGAATAAATAATCCGGGTGCATAGCCCTGATTTATAGTAGTAAAAAGAGGATGCGATTTTGGAATTTTTTTTAACAATATGAATTCGTGTCATAAATTTTTTTATCTGTTTTATGTTAAACTCTAAAAATTTTCAGGATTTGTATATACAATTTGTATAAAACTTTATTAAATATATGAAACAGGCCAAAATTTGTTGATAATAAGGACAGACGCGACAGGACACTCTGTATACATTATATATAGTATTACGTTTTATAACCATATATATTTGTGTATATGGTTCGTCTTTAAATCTCCCAAAAAATTATGTTTTGGTCGTCGGCATTATAGAAAAAAAAAAAACTAATAAAATAAATAAATAATGACTGTAGCGCATAGATTATATTATTATATTTTACACACGTTAAATTCTGTGGTCATAAAAAAGGACCGGTTTCACGCGCCGAAAAGTCAACGACGAATACTGTCAGTCGATATAATATTATAATAATAATGTTGCGTACGCACATTATACTCGTAATAATATTATATGTGCTTATAAAATATAAATATGGATGTTAAATTATATTTTGTAAAGCCGACGAACGAAATTTTCAACGCGTTTTACGTATTATTTTATATCCTGCACATCTGCATGGTGACCATATCGTTCGTGACATTGTGTAAATTATCGTATTTATTTTTACGTATATAAAAAAAATGTTTAACGACAATTTTATTATAAATCGCAACAAAAAAATTCACGTTACCAAAGGTAATATAATAATAATAATAGTAATTTATTACTTTCTATTGCTTTAGACCGTAACCTCGCAAGCAAAATCTAAAATACACCAAATACGAAAAAAATTTAAAATTAACAAATTTTGTCACATTATTACCTATAATATTGATTTTGTTTTTAAATTCATATTAGTTATAATATATTATTTTCCAGTAATTGTATAAAATATAATAATCTTTAAGATCAGTTTAATTATTAATACACCCTATATGTCACATGTTCTATTTTATATGCATGATAAGAAGTTATATTATAATATTCACTCGTTGAAAACACTAAAGTTGTTTTCTTACTTCAGTCAAACTTAAAAATATTAATAATATGTACCTACATTATTTCTTTTTTTTTATGTAATTTTTTCGACGTTAGTCATGAAATATGAGAATCGTATTTTATGTCATAAATTAAGACATCAAAACTTGTTGGGATATCATTATTATTTGTATTTCACTCATTCATTATTCATACATTTATTTTAGAACTAAACTAATCCCTTGGAGGCTTATAATACAACTCAGACATCATGACGTATCGGGTATAAATTTTCGATTCCTTATGATTCGTTTAAATAATATAGTACGCTCTCGAAACTATATATTTTTGTTTTTTTTGTTTAACTAGATATAATAATAGGTATAATAATGCATAAAAAATAATAATAGATCGCAAATTTCTTTACGAATATATTTATCATTTTTGTTATTTTACCATTAAGCGATTATAGCGCCCAAGGTGTTATCCATTCATAAATCATCAGGTTCTATATGAAATTATAATTATGACTTATGATCATTATATTAAAATATACTCGCGAAGGGCATTTTATCGTTCCAATCGATTATATAATAGACAATGAAAAAATTAATATTTTTGAGTTTGCAATATAATATGATACAATATATAGTAATAACATAATATTAAAAAGCTATCATAATATTACGTTATGGGAAAAAAAATAATCGTAGTCTAAAGAGTATTCTCATCATTTTTTTAACGTGAAATTCTGATCACTGTGTATAATATAGATATTACATTCGATATACTTCAACAATCGTCATCACTCATTCAACAGTTCTTTCGAACTGTAAAATATCGTCTTAGTCTAACCTCTCCGTGGGCAGAATGAAAAAAATAAAATAAAAAAGGGTTGCGGCACGATTACGATTGATGGTCATCGAATGAATTTGATGATCTCGTCTCGTCGTTTGTAAATATCGAGTATCGTTGGCGGCGAATGACGATTAACGTTTGAATGGACGAATCGACCGAGAAAATTAGAGATAAAATAATAATAATAATAATGAAAATAGTATATAATATGAAACGAGGAGACAGGTGAACGAAACATCCCTGGCGGGACCCCAGACGTAATTGCTATACGTATATAAAGTATATAAAAATTGATGATGTCTTGTCCGCGCGTACAGGTTCAATAACGTGTAATTTAAGAAAAATTAACCCATATTCGAATCGGTCGATCTATTTTCGTCCAAGTGAATTTTTTATTATTCTTTTTTACAACATATATTGTGCACGGGCGGAAACGAGGGCGAGATGTCGAGATAGATATGTTGTTATGGCGAAACCATGTAAATCCTACATCCGGCCACCACCCGCGGTCAGCAAGCAGCAGCACAAATAACTCCTTACAGTAGGTATACTTATATATATATAGTGTAAGGTTTCGGTTCTCATCGGATCGAAGAATAACATTGATTTTCGCGAGAGAATAAACAAATCGGAATATTGACGTGGATTTAATGTTTAACGATAACAAGCGGGAGGCCTTACGATCAGCTCTTGTCAGACATCCTCTGTCCGCGAATGTTATCGTAGGCACTCGGCTGAACACCACAAGCGAATATTATAACAAATTATATTGTTATCTTTGAGATGCGATACGGTAACGAGATCGCTATTCTACAAATCTGAGATCGAAATTCTTCCGTATACATCGCCTCCATTATTTGTCAGTTTACGATATTATTATTATTATTGCTCGTTTTGATATATGAATATCAATTATTTTTACAATTTAAATAGCTTAATATTAAATTAAATATTATATTATCGATTTTTTTTTTTTTTATTATTCGCCATATTTACTTAATTCTACAATAGCATGGGTTATGACATATTATTTAAATATAGGTATATTTTTCGAAACGATATTCGATTATTTATTATATGTGAGGTATACATAAGAATTTAAAACTTAAATTTTCAATTATCAAAACGTAAAACTATTCATTTAAAAGATTTACAAGATTAAATATTTAAATGGGAAAATGTCAAATATTAAAATATCGATAAATAGCTTAAAATGTGTTACAATGTTATTTTTAATTTTTAGTTTCTATCCACTTTGATCATAGATATTTTCATTTTAATTATCATTATTATAACCAAATGCTCCAAGTTGAGAACATAATATTATAGTCACAGTAATAATCGAATAACTCTAACCCCATTAGACTCTCTAATAGATTGAATTTTATACTTTTTAAAGTTCTGGTGGTTGTGTTAGGATCAACACGGTTAGTCTAGGTTAGAATCGTTAAAATTAATATCCCGCGGGGAACAAGAAGAATATGTCTTTATTTTGTCCAGATGTGAGAAACGAGTAGGTGTAAGAAACCGAGAGAATTTTTCATCACAATATATAAGTGCACAGTTCGCACAGTTCATAATTTATTTATACGCTTTTATGTATACAGGGTAATCGCCGTGGTCGGAAATTCGTAACACAAAAACCGTTCGGTGGAGAGTGGAAAGGTTATGCGATCCCTGCAGTTGTCGTGTCGTGATTTTGTTTTAATCATTCTGTATACTATACGGACCTGGTGACGGCGGGGTGGTATACACGGGTACGAAAGCGAAAACGCAATCTCCGACACCTTCGAAAACGCCCCCCTACGTGCATGTATACGTGTACCTACTCTAACCTATTCGGTCTTATTGCGAGACAGCTGTCTCGTTAAGGGTGTTATTTATGGGCACACGTAGGTAGTTATTACCGAGCTATTGTAATAGGACGTTATTATCATCGCCGCCGCCGCCGCCGCCGTCGTACACAATATATTATAATATACGATTTTTGATTTTCCTATAATAGGTGAAAATATACAGGGCGATCGAAAACGCGTGTTCGGAAAACTGTGAGATTCGAAGTTATCGCCATCGACATCATTCTTGTAACGACAATCGCGCTGTAAATTTATTTGTTTTATAATCAATTACATCCATCTCATAGCCCGAGCGCACGTAAACTTTTTTTTGTGTGTATATACATAGATAAACACGGAATATTATTATCTGATTGTTTCTTGCATAATATTATAAACTATACGGTTTCGCCGACCGTTCGGCGAGCGCGGTTGACAACGACGTAGTCGTGATAATAATAATATTATACTCGGTCGCAGCAGCCGGCACAGAGTGAAATTATTTATATAATATTACAATACAATTTAATAACGATAAATAAAAAAAAACAATCGCATACGTTCTCGCCGGGACAAATATAAATAATATAAATTTATAATATTGGATATTTCGGTTTTATGTTTTCGCTCGGTCGGGTACAGATTTAAAGCAACGGATTTTTCATCGGACAATAAAATATTGAGCGCAAACAGCGAAGGAAATGGATGCGAAAAAAAATAAATTCGATCCATTAACCGAATAAACAGCGCCTTTTAAAATGAAATCCTATACTTTTCTCGTTATTTGAACAAGAAACCGGGCTTCCTGGGCGACTTCCGCGACCAGTTTTTTGATGGAAAGAGAGTATAATCCAATATTATGTACCTATGGGTACCTACCCTTAATGCGTTCGAAGGAGATGAACGGAACGAAAAGAGAGAGAAAAAAAAACAACTAGATCTCAATACCCTGGGAACGGGACGCACAACACAAAGAATCCGATACAATAATCCACGTTTGGGTGGCGTGAGCGCAGTTCTACAGGTAGATGGGAACAAACGCGTACACACATTATATGCGATATACAATATAATGATAATATATAGGTGGGCCAGACGAAAAAGAAACATGGTATTGTGTTTAAAAGTATAACGTGACGAAGAAAACATTTTGTGTCCGTGAGACGTACCTATCATAATGGAATATTTGCGAGATATCGGCACTGCCAATAACGATTGTACGAGTGTTGTTCGCAACGGGTTATACGTATAGTTAAATTATTATTCAAAATGTCTAGTGAAAAGAGAAAAAAAAAGGATTGAAAAGAACGTTTGCAGATAAGATGCGAAGATGTCATATTGTAATAATATGCCCTAGAATCGATTATAATATGAGAACGGGTAAAATCTCAAAAATCGTTTTGAAAAACATTTGGGTACAAAAACCAATCCAGAAAATATTGAATCGTGTGCTATACCCAAGTAAAAATGCATTACCTGTAGGGTTTTATATGCGTTAGACATCAACTGCAATTCGCATGACAATATTATCGTACGGATAAAATAAAACGGAGAAAAATATTAAAGAATAGTTAATAATATAATGACTACGAGTAAAATAGCAGCGGGAAAATGTAAATGCATATTTTTTTATATTATATGGTTACATAATAGTATTCCTATGTGTAATAACTAACTACTCATCAAAATTTAACTTAACATATAGTTAATACAACGATAAAAGTTTTTTTTCTAAAATATTTAATATTAGCCTATTTTTGAATATTTTGACTATTCGTCAGTACCTTTATGTAACAAGTAAACGTTTAGGGAATATTTTATCGAAATAAACATAAAAAATTATGAACTTAGACTTGTAGAACATTATTTCCTCCTATAGTTTCTCGTATAGGCATGACTAAATCATTTAATCCCGTTTTTCTAAATTACAGTATTCCTAAAAATCCAAATCTTGATTAAAGTCTTTAAATTCACATCTTTAAATTTCATAAAACTTAAGAAATAAAAAATTATTTTTTAATTTTTTATAACGTTTCTTTTTAAAAAATTAATAAAAATAATATTATGGTTAGACTGCTGTATTAAACTATTAAAAAAACCTCATTCACTTATATAAATCTCGGAAAAACAGTTAAGTATCAACAATTTACTCGAATTTTCTAATAATATTAAAATATAATAAAAATGTGATATAACTTTTAATATTACCATTTATTTAAATAATATAATAATGACAATTTATGTGATGTAACGGTTACATCCAATAATTTAGTACCAAATAATATTGTTGTTATTTTCAGGACCAATAATAATATTATCGTTAGAGTCGCTAGTTCTCAGCCGTATTCTTACCAAAATAAAAATAATTGACATTTAGGGACGTTTTTTTTAAGAAACTCAAAATTTTTTGTCAAGAAATTATTATTAACATTTTAAATTATTATGCACAATAATAATAATAAATAAAAATAAATGATACAAGTTAATGAAAATTTAAAATAAGAGATTACGTAGAATTTTTTTTTTTTTAATTTTAAAACAACTCTAGCAGAAATCAGATAAGTAAGTACTCGTAGTTTCTTCAGAAATAGCTTTTTCCTAATATATTTTTTGTTTACAATTCTGAGGATTAGACAAACCCTCTCTTTTTAATGATAAGTTATTAAAATACTATTCAACTATTGAACTGAAACATTGTATAAAATGATTGTATACCTGTTTATCATTTCCTTTTATGTTATTAAACTAATTGCACATTCACAAGAATTCCTCTTTTTTAATAAAATAGTTGTTAAACTAGCTTGAAAAAAAATTATTATGTAGAAATGAAATCCTAATTATGGAAACTGCGTTCGCCTGATTACATAATTGAAGTGGTTGTTATTAGTTTACTCACTTAGATAGTTCAGATATCGAAATGTTTTTATAAAATACATTATTTTCGCTATAATTCATGGACGATGATTAATATAGTATTTGGAAAAAACGGCTTATTTTAAAATTGTTATAAACAAAATGTAAATTAGAAAACATGTCATATGAATATAATATTATTTCGTAATCGAATAATTAAAATTTTAGTAAACTACTTTAAGTCATTTAAAACAGGCACAGGTTATAATAGAGATACTAACGACAGATACTTACTTAAAATAACGACGACGGAAATTAAAATATCAATTCCGTACTGATTATGTTTTATAAAATTCATAACAAACACAATATTATGAAATAGATACATAATATACTGAATTTTTACTTTTAACGTATCGATAGTTGTTTTGGTTGATATAATATTATACTTAACAATTTGAATTTTATTACAGCGATTACTAACTATAGAATAACATGACGCGCGGTAGGTATAGGTACCTAATTATATTCGAAAATCATCATATATTTATGGGTGATTTATCGTTATAAAAATACGATTTTTTAATAAAATATATATTATATACCTATATATTATTATAATATTATACCGTCAGTGTATTGTGATCATAATATGACGTATTCACTTAAGAGTTTCAAACACGAATGTTATATTTTTTTTCCAAATATTTCTTGTTCAACCCTAATCGAACGAAAATCGTCGGCGGGTGAGATTAATAATAATATAATACAATATGATATACGAACCGTCTAATCGAGGGGAGTGTGAATAATGTCTGGGGAAACATGTCGTATACTAATAAGTATATACGTTAACACCTCCTGTGTGCGCAGGACCTTATGAACTCATAATTTTAAATTAATTTAAATTGATCCATAACCGCGGGCTTAATCGGGGGGGGGGGGGGCCCCCCCCACTCGAGTGTCATGTTTTCAATAAAAAAAATAAAAATAAAAAAATGCACCTAATAAATAGTAATTTTTTGTGGAAAAAAAAATAAAGGCTATAAATCTAATAGGTGCTTATTTCCAGCATAATTCAATATTTTCCGTAAGGGAAAAAAAATTAATAATAATAATAAAACAATACGGGTACGTCGTCGTATGTTTAAACGGACACCTATATAGATACGTATAATATGAGAGTGGCGCTCTGTGCTCGTAATATAATAACAATACCGTCGTATTATTCAATTAATTTGTGGTTTTCGTACCTAATAATAATAATATGATGACATACGGTCGAAAAACCTAAGGGGTATATACCCGTTATCCGGTATAAACCAAATCATCTTTGGTTTTAGTTTTTCCTAAAAAATGCACTTAACTGTTGTATAGGTATGTTACGAGCTTACCGCCCATTGCGGTTAAATAACGCGGTGTATCTGCAGATTATTTATAATAGGTATACACCTCCAATGACGGATCCCGGGAGGGGCACAGGGGCACATGCCCCCCACTGCCGAGAGACTGAACAAATTTTGGGATAGTATTATATTTTTATAATTATATAATATTTAGAAATTAAGATAATACATAGGTATTATAATTTATACTATAATATTTTAAAAACATTTTATCATAGAAGAAAAGAAGTTACTATATAAATTGTATAAATATATTAAATAATTAATAATAATGTGCTTCCTCTGTCAAAATTTTTGGGATCCGCCACTTCAATCTGTTGAATTTGTATTGAATTATCATTTGAATTTGTAACACCCCTTACGTTCCTCTCCTCGTGACCAATTATTTATTACAAAATTTACGAATAACGATTGTTAGGATTTTTGTACGGTATATAAATTTTTGCGTCAATATGACCGTATTCGCTGTCAAAAAGATCATAAATTCACCATTGCAGTTTTGAGTACTACCAACTTTTTTTAGTATCGAATACTGTTTCAAAGACATTTGATTTGAAAAAATCAATTGATTAAATACGATTTTTCGATAAATAATTTAATAATACAACATTTTTGTTTGTTATAATATTATGCCGTGGCAGCTGTGTCATTAGCTTTTGTTTACAAAAGGATTTGGTAACATAAATATTTAGGTATAGGTATATATATGAATCATTAAACTACTTTGTTAGTCTTCAGATTTGGTTTGTGAGATTGGGTCTTCCAGAAATTGGAGGAACAATGGAAATTATATTAAATACTTTAATTAGATTTCTAATATAATATTATAATATCTGAAATAGTTTTTTCAGAAGTATTTGAATTACGTTAAAAAATAATACAATTACATGGCAAGATAATAAATAATAATATTATAATGTATTCCGCCAGATGTCGTAATAATGTAACATATTATTTAAAATATAAATATTGACCTCTGTGAAAAAAAATAATTTTCGTACGTTAAGATTTTCAGAATAAGAATTTAATTTATGTTATATTAAATTTTTTAACTCAATAATTAAATTATAAAATCTATCAAAAATTTAGCGAATAATTTATGATGTAAAAATATATTTCCTATTCTATATATTATATATATCTATTTTTTTAACTGTTGATTTAGGTAAGCGATCGTAAAATAATTGTTTGTTTTAAGTTGAATTAATTATTATACAATCGGACAGTTTCGAACTTGTTTATTTACCATCTTATTTTCTAGGAAACGTTTATCGCTTACATGACCTTATATTGTTATTTTTTCATTAGGACAAAATTAAAATTAAACTACGGGTGCTACAAATGTGCACCAAAACCATTAGAGATACTGCATTCATTAAAAATATTGAAGAAATATTACATAATACGTGCAAGTAATTAATCGAATGAAATATTTTATTGCGATTAAACAATATAAAATATATGAATTCGAGTTAAAATAATATATAAAATAATAATTTAAAACAATTTTATTCGAGCATGATTGTTTATCCTGAAGTTGGGATTTTTCCTTCCGATATTATTTTTTAATTCCATTGTTATAACATCACATTGAATTTTTAATGTTTTTTCTTGTACGCGGATTAGTTTATAATTTGTATACAAGAAAAAATATAATTTTGATCGGCTCAAAACTTAGTACTTTTAGGCCCAGGGGTTGAAACCGTTAAATTTTTTTCCGATTTCGATTTTGATTTTGTGACGGTTTTAATATGTTTCAAGACCTGATTTTATCTACATTTCCTGAATAATAATCATAGATGCTTAATCATAATTTTGTACTTACAAAATTTGCGTACTCTTTATATGAGACAATAATACGACTGATAGGTTGTACAAAGTGTAAATATTCGACTATATAACATCGAATATAATCCAATCGTATTTGACAAACATTTAATTATACTATTTTGAATCCGTAACATATATGAACAATATTTGAGTTATACAAATATACAAACTAACTAAATTAAATATAATACTTAATGATATTTTATTTTTTGTATGAATATCGGTGGAAGTGCAAAACGATAAAATAAACATCATAATATGTCATTAACCGCGTATTATACAACACGTCTTCTATACCAACTATCAGTTTTATAGTTAGGACATATCTTTGGGAATGATCCAAATATCTTAACGCCCCCGTCAACAGATATTTTATTTCGCTGGCACTGTTTTGGCTTCTATTTTAAAACATATATATTACGCCGGTTGCTCAATTAATAAAATTGCTTATTGCTAACCAAATAAAGTAAACGTACAATAAAACAGGGATGAGAGTTTGTTTTACGCACAATTATATCCGATGACTCAGCAAAACCAATTGAATGTTTTCGTTCACTTAATTGTCGGTACCGTTTATTATAATATTATATGCGTATCTAAACATTATATTATGTTACTGTTGTAATGTAGTATGCACATTTCACACACATACATAACGAGTTTACACTATTCGTAAAGTAATTTTGGGGTAAAAATCGAATATGAATCATCAAATTGTGGCGGTAATTTTTCATCAACATTATTTTACCAACATCATATTTTTTAAGTTATAACACAAATTAATATTAATAATTGTTTTCGAACGGTTTAAAATCGTTATTATATTATTACTAACCTACTTATATTTTCTAAAAATTGTATCAATACTTTTCATATTCACTATCGAAAACTATTAGGTATAGGTATATACACATTGATTTATTTATTTATAGGGCATATATTGTTTATTAACGTTAAACATATTACATATACCAGGTGATTTACTGTGATGGTCATCATATCATATTGATACTCTTTTTTTATATGTACTATCTATAACACAATGTTGAATATCATATTATGTTTTACTAAAGACAACAATGGACTTTGTATTAGAAATGAATTATCTTTTAGAAATTCGATATTTGCTGATATACATCAGCAATCTCGTTTATTTGTCAAATACAACAATGTAAATTTTTTAATAATGTATTTATAATAATTGATGTATTCAATTACAAAATATATCATAAACGTAATTAGTTAGGTAACGCAACGTTTGGTTATGTTTGGTAGGATAATTACAAATTTATAAAATAATGAATTGTATGGAATTCTATTATACAGTAGAATGTATCGAAATAAATCGAAAAATACACTGGGAAAAAACCGATATAGTTACCCTGGCATCCTAATATTTGAATATTATACATTTTTTTTTATCATTAATTTTACCAAATTTGTACCAAAATATTTCCCGAAGAAAAATAAAAAATGACATTGAATTTTTAGATTATTTAATTTAATACCTAACTATCTTTAAATAAAAAAATGACATAGGTTATCTTTTAAAATAATAATATCAGAAAATTAAATTCCATTACTATTTCAAAATCCATATGCGCACAATACTAATGTTGGTAAGATTTCCTTGACATCACATAGGACAGTGCTGCTGGTAAAATAATAGTATATATTACATTTACATATTAACTGTTTGTTTTTCATTATGTACAAATGCACAGTTCCTACAACGACGATATATATTTAAACATTCAATTATAACTATTGATTAAATTACACAATATTATGTTTTGCAATATTATTTATTTATTGTTTATTAATTATTGATATAAAAAAATTGTGTCAATAAAAAATATATAAGGTAAGTGAAACTATAAAAGAAATATGAAAACAAATTATGTTCACTATTTTTTTATTACCTACTAATATAAATGACATTTTAATGAATACCTGCTTATTTATTAAAATATAACATTCTGTTCATTTTTTTGTATTGATATGTAAATAATATCATAACACTCTACACCACACAGCATACAAAAAGTTTAAATAAATAATATAAAAATAAATCCATAAGATTATATTTCATTAAGTTTTATAATAATATTAGAGTAGTGCAGGAGAAACGTTTCTTCAGCAATATAGAGGAAAAATCAATTTTTCCTAAGTACAAATTCTATAATTCACGTTACAAATTAGTATAAATTGGGCACAATTTATGGTAAAAAATCGAGATGTCAATTCTGATTGTTCCGGAAATTAATGGTATATTATAATTAATATTTAAATACAGTACATAATTCATTCCAAAATGTTATCACCTACGTTGACTATCTCTGGTATTAGGTACTCAAAAAAAAAGTTTAAGTCTCTACGTTCAAAATTGCATTAGTTATCATAAAATATTTAAAATCAAATTTGTCAAAATCACAGTTTCCGGGAATTTCGCACCATTTTTTGGTACTTTTTTTTATCCCAAGAAAAAATTATTAAGAAATTCGAAAAGCTAAATAAAGTATCAAGTAGATGCAACTTTCTACCGAAAGCATACCCTATACTCGTGATAATCGGACCATTATTTGTAACCAAAAAAATATTTCAGGCCTGAAAAAAAAATTTTAATAATAAAAATAATTTTTTTTTTTTGTAAAACTAATACATTTCTAGTTTTTCCTTGCTTTGCTCAGAATCTAAAAAAAATTATAAAATTAAAATATCTAGGTGCTAGGGTAACACATCTGGAGAAAACGTAGTTTAACCGTCAGGAAACCGTAGTTCTGCGACTAAACGAGTGGACTGAAAAATGCAATTTTTGAAAACTATATAGGGTTGTCAGAAGAAACCTATTAGTGATATAATTATTATACAAGATGCGAAAACACGTTTTTCAAATGCGACGAAAAATAGTAGTAATATTATAAACCCGGGTGCACGCAACAAATGAGAACTGACAGAATTACTATAAATCATTTTTTCACACGCGGCTGACTAATACAAAGTATACATGGCGATCATAATTTATCACTTATATTTATCATTTATGCATATAATATATCACACAAATAAAGAAGATAACATTGCAAATATATATAATTCCCACCATTATTGTAACGTTAGAAATATGAAATCACGGATTTGGGTGAAATTCATACTATTTTTTATAGTGTTTGGAATTAATAATTAAATACTTACAAATAATAATATTCTAAATACTTTAAAAATACGCTGTACAGAAAAAAACTCTCATTCCTCGTAGAAAGGTCTGATTTTAATATATATATATATTTTTTTTTTTTTTATTAAAAAGAGGAAAACTTTCTACAGAGTACGTTGGAGTTCAATTTTAGATTACGTTACTCAAAATTAGGTAACTATAATTGATTAAAAAAAAAACCTATAAATATTCATCATATTCAAACTTTTATTATTAGTATTCAGAATATGATTTTTTAAAATCCAAATCCAATACGCCCTGTAAAAAGTTTTCCATTTTCTAAAAATGAATTATTAAAATCTGATCTTTCTACAAGACATGAGAGTTTTTCCTGTAATGCATGTTTTTGAGCAAAATCCAGCTGGCGCGCAGACCACTTAAAATGCATTATTTTCTCAACGAACAAAATGCTTTACACATGTTCTACGTATTCGAAAGCATAGCATTTTTAAATATATACTAAATAATATTATACTATTATTAAGAATATTATTCAAAAAGTTTTAATTCTGCCAATCTTATTATATTATACTATTTACATCTTCCATCTACTATTCAGACTATAAAGTAATGCATATTTTAATGATGTGTTCAGATTTTCAGAATACTCTATACTTTAATTTCGTTCAAACATAAAACGAGTTAATTTTTTACTCTGTTGTTTTTGTGATTGTATAAAACATGAAAATATGCAATGTGCGACCATTGGAGGCAATTGCTTCCACTAAAAAAAATAAACTTGTAATTTTAATAAATTAAAACTTATGTTCGTATAAGTATAAAATTTGAAATCCTATAAGTATATAATATATATTATGGGTTTTTTTGCCCCTTCCTTAAATTTCTCCTATATCAGTGTCGGACTGGCTAAAAAGGCCTACCATGCAATTTTTTGTGCCCATCAAATATAATTCTGTTGTGTATAGCTTTCATTTAGATTAACATTCTCCCTTATTATCAATTTGAATGTATTATCAATAAATATAAATGATATTTGTATAAAATATATATCTTTTTCGAATTTATAATTTCATTTTAAAAATATCAGTAATAAAAGGGCTCACACGGTTAGGGTCTACCAGTAGCGTAGCCAGGGAAAGGTGTTTTGGGTGTTAAAACCCAAACCCTCGACCGTATTTAGGCTAAAAAATATTATAAACTAGTTTCAACAAAACATTTTGTTTAATATTATTATTATGAATTATACGAATTGACAAACGATAATATAATGTAATATTTTCACCAAGACAGATTACACCACGACAAATATTCTAACGTGATGTAAATGTTAATATTAAACGTTTTAAAATGAAAATTATAATAAATCCTCTCAGGGCCTACCATCGCACGTCTACACCGTGGGCCAGTCCTACCATATACAAGTATGATACCATCTATATACCATATACCATAGTTGTTATTATTATTATTATTAACCCTTTTCAAAAACGAAAACGTTCGCGATCGTCACGGAATATAATATATATATATATATAATATTGGCCTAGGCCCCCCGACCGACGTGTTATTATATATTATATTATAGTGTTTTGCGACGGAAAGGGCTGACGGCGTGTATCGGCGAAAACAACAATAGAATCACAAAATATATTTTATTATTATTATTATTAACACAATCGTTTGAGCGCGCGCGCGCGTCGTAGTGGGTGGCGACGACGAGATCGGTGGCGCGCGCCAGTCGCGCGAGTTCTCTCCGCGTACATATCTGTATACCATCGTGACGATATACCCCGCGGGCCCAGACCGCCGCCGATGTCCCAAGAGCAGGTGCAAAGTTTTAAACGCACACTCTCCCGTCTGCGGCGCGCGCGCGTGTGCGCAACACAGAAAGACCCGATCGCATCTCTCGTCACTCGTCGGGGCTCCCGAAAACCGATATATTTCCACTATTATTTTTATAAAACTACGGCACAGGGTGATCGGAATAATATTATTTCGTAATATATTATTAAGTACTATCGGTGATTGGAAAAAAAAGAAAGGGATTCGAAAAGAATAACATCTTCGTAGAAACAATACGTTCCTCGCTCCGCTCAGAATCTAAAAAAAAAAAAAAAAAATTGAATCTTTTGCTATGACCATGAATTCAAACCGCGGACGCTTCGAAAAATTAAAAGGGGTGCGGTACTCCTCCCCTTCCACAATTCTTAGTACTGAATATTATTCTATATATTGTTATAATTAAAACGCTTTTTCATTTTTAACATCGTTCAATTTAGGTGCCTATACATTACAGTTTAATCACAATGATAAATATCCGTATATTAAAATATAATTATACATTCTACAGAAAGATGATTTTTACTTTGCAAATTATTTTATTATTTTTTCACGGTCCAAATTTGAAGCAACTTTTTTTTTTTTAAATTAAATTATAATTCTCATTCTCATATCGTCTATGAACATATTACTATATATATATATATGTTTACGTCATTTGTTGGGCATTTCAGAAACACCCTGTATATAATATGTAAATGTGTTTGAATATATTTTTTCGAGACTGCAGACTATATCTATAACCTAACCAGCTGATTCGGCGGTCCGACTCCTGCAGACTCTGTCTGCCGTCGCCGCGTCCGTACACAATCATTATCACCTATATCTTTCTTTCTCGTCTATAGTCGTCTCGATTCACTATTTTAACCCTTTACTTTTATTATACCGTGGTTATAGTGACAATCGTTTGGTATACCTACATAATGTACTTATTATTATTGTTATTTAGTTAGAAGGGTGTTATACCCGTATGTTTTTCAAATAACTCAGTTCCTGTCTATCTAACGGTGAATATAATAAAACTACAGCAACGAATTCATATTGTAACGTTTAGGTTGAACGTAGAGGACGAAAATCTATACTACTAAATTAAAGATAGCACATACTTTAGAGATAGTGTCATGTCCGCTTTGTGAAATAACTTCTCACAATGAACTTATATTAAAAGTAAAGTTTTTTTATTTTCTTAACATATTCAGTAACTATTATTAGTATATTCTTCGTCAGACAATATTTTTCAAAACTATATTTTCTCTTTAAATTTTTTAACAAATATTTGTACTTAAACTTTCAAGTTCAACTTAAATGTCACAATTTAACTTCTAAGTAACTATGATTTTGCTATATTTCCTGTTGGACAGATGGAGACAACAAACGTGGATCCTCTTAAAATAACACTACGATCGTATATTATACTATACGTATAGCTGTCTCTGTCTATCCAACGGAAAATATAGAAAAATCAAAGTCACGAATTTCTTAAATCTTATCATTTGAGTTAAACTTACAGGTTAAACACTTATAATCAAATTTAATGATGAGTTCGAGGCATTTTCTACGTAAAATGTCATCTATCGATGATGTGTTTTAACTGTTTTTATATTGTTAATAAATATATTTATCTATTTCGTATTCTAGACGTAGATAGTACAGCAAAATATACGGGTAGCGTCTTCTTAATATAAACTCGAAGTTGTAGTGTGCCTAATACCCCGCACGGCGTGTCTATTGCTCGCGGGCATAAGTCTCGTAGATATTCTGATATATAGTATTATTTAATATTTATACAGTCTAGCTGTAGTTTGTCTGCAGAGTGACGTAATTGATCATTTTTATGACGAAGAATATATAATTATGAAAATTGTTATTTTTAAATTACAAAAACTTAATACGTCTGCGTATCTAATAGAAAATATTATAATCAGCGTATTTATTATTTTTTTAATGATTAGATAACGATCGAATTTAGAAACAAAATATTACTTACTTAGGTATATAACCTACATTTTAAACCAGATTCATTTGATTATTTTGTGAATTTTTAGAATGATCGATTAGTATAACAATACGGTAATAGTTATATGAAAAGGTTAGGTTAATTACTATTTGTAAAGGATGTTCAATGTTTCTCGAATAATATACCCATCATAATATTATTTATTTAGCAATACTTAAATAACTTTACCTACGACCTGCATCGAGAAAACGCATTTATTTTTAGAAATACAAATTCGTAGATAATGACGTTATTGTAATATTTAAGTATTTAGTTAATCAAAGAATACTCGTAATTTTAAATTATAATAATACATATAGGTATGTGCATGACTTGACAAGTTAATGCAATTTTTTAATCGAGTTAAGTTAAGTTAATTGACATACATATATTGGATAAAGCTTACAGTAACAGTTAATGAAATATTTTATAATCTCAGTCAAGTTAATAGTTAAGTCTAAAAAATAAATTAACTTATTAACTTTAGTTAAGTTAGTTTTTGTTTTTAGATATTATTAAACACAAATATATTTAGGTATATACGTTTAACCATTAAACACACACGACAAATTTGCAAAGAACTAAGGGACTATATGTTTAAAAAAAGTAACACTCAATAAATTAACATTAAGAACAAAAAAAAAAAATTTTTAGTATTAAAAATGATACTTGATATTGAATTTATTAAAATGTAAATAGAAATATATTATTGCTTAACTTGGATTTTAAGAAAGTGAACTTGTTGTTTATTAAGTTAAAAGTTTAATACATATAAGTAATAAAAAAAATTAAATTTACAAATATTATAATATTAAAAGTTAAGTTAAAATGTTAATATTAACTTAACTCTTTGACTAAAACTTTATAACTCGTAAATGCCCAGCATTGAGTATGCGTATAGGATTTGAATAAATTCGTTCCTTCGATACCGCAGCAATAACCGATGTATTGCAAGATGGAAAAGAAATAAAAATTATACTTACCATATAAATGACGTTTCTACGTTATTTTAGTTATAAATGGGCGTATTGTAACTATTTATTAGCCAATGAATATCATCCCCTCTGTTTTGAATAACTAGTTCTGAAATTATTAATTAATCTAGTTTCAACGCACCTGCCGAGTCCAATAATGTGTTACTATAACTATTTTCAATGATAATTATTATTAAATTCTCTAATATGCATTCACATGTTTTGAATTTATAATACCTATATACGTATACGTATGTATACTTATTACTTAGATCCGAGTGTCAATGCTATATTTCATGATTCTTGAAACATTTATTAAAATTTCGGTACGAGTTTGTGTCTATAAGTATGTTTTTTTAGTAATTCACTTAAAATACGGTAAGAGAAAACATATTAATATTTATTGTATTAATATATATTATCGAATTTAATAACATATATCAAAATACACGAATAATAATTTTCGTTTCGAATATTATAGGAATCCTTATATTATTTTAAAATAGAATGGGTGGATACTAAATGCTGTAGGTCAAAACATAATTAAATATAAGATTATTATATATATATAAAAAAATACACGACTTTTGAAGTGGCAGAGGGAAATTGAGAGGTTTCTTAAAGGGTTTTCAATGATGAAGCGACAAGCTGAAGAAGAAAACTTTTATTTCTGAGATAACCATTACTGTTAGTTACGGGTAGTTTTTTATTTATTCCAAAAATCATGACTATGAGGTTTAGAAAAATGAAAAATTTACTAATATTATGGATGAATTAGTTAAACAAATGTCTTTGGATATTATAATATTACAGTATTAGAAATTTGTTTTATGATGAATGACAAATAAGGCAATAATTCGATCTCTAATGCAGTTTTTATATACCTATATATATATATAATTGAACATTTCTATTGTTTTTATACTGTCACTCGTCAGACGTCAATTTAATATTTGTTTCACATCATTTTAATAAATAATAACTATGTTAACTTGTGCAATATATAACATTATATATGTTTATTTCAAATGATAAATTATGATTCAAATTTTTTACGAGAAACAAAAAAAATTAAAAAAGTATACGGAAAAGAGTCAATTTTATTTGTTTTAAAATATTTTTGGTTTCGGTTTTTTAAATATACGTTAATAAATATATGCGAAATTTTAACATTTAAGTATTCCTACCTAAACGAAATTCTTTTAATAATAATAACAATACATATAAGTACCTATACGGCTATACTACAATATTATATACTTTCCAGTGAATTTTATAACAGGATAAAATTTGTAAAAAAAAAAATTTTAAGAGGGCAATCACGTCGGGACATTTTGTATAATATAATAAGTACATATATTATAATATATATATGTGTACACAATATATTATATATGTTTAATTAATCGTGATAATCTATATGCAAGATTCGTGTGGTGGAGACAGCTGTTTCAACTTTTTGCGTTTTCGGTGCAGCTGCGGCCTTATAGGACATAGGTATAATATATTGTAGGTATATCTATACATACGCATACGCGTGGCGTTATGTCGAAATATGCGTACAAACGTAAAAAAAAAAAAAAATCGGTCAAATCAATTTAAGAAGAAAAAAATGGCTTTTTTTCACTCCGATAGATTTACTTTTAGATAATATAATACTGCGTGTTCATCTCATATTGCTGGCAGATTCCATCGCAGATAATAAGGGACGTGTTATAATAATAATCATATACATGATCGAGAATTCGCGCGAGCGTTGCTTTGTTTTGCGCATACACATTTTTTAACATGTTCAATTTTAAACCAACGAGTGAATCCACTTAACATATTATTAATATGTATATGAGTTATTAAAAACTTTAAAAGTATTAATATATTAATTAATAAACTATATATATACGGTTTGAAAATCGATTTTAAACTCCGAAAATAAAATACAGTTTATAACGTATGGAAATTTATTTTTAATATTAGACTGTATTGCTATAATTATAATTTAAACAAAAATGTTAACTATGGTTAAATATTCGTTAATCGTGTCGAAGAGAAATAGTGGAAGAGCCCTCTTATACGTATATATTATTATATAGTTCAATCAAGAAACCGTATTATATTATAATACTATGGGTTTATATTAGATTAAAATGTAATTGTGATAGCCTATAATATTATTATCTTTTTAACAGGTTACAAGTGACATATTATACGGTTGTCATTTATAAAAAATCATGTATAATATTATATTTATAGATGTTGATATTATTATTATGTAATTCTATCCAATCGGGTAAACTAAAGATTTATAATATTTAAAGTCACTTTATGTCAGATACATGACGCATTTTAAAATTTTATTGATAGGATTTAAAAAATATTAACATAATTATTTTAAAAATAATTACTATATCAAGCAAGCGTTAAAGTCTCTTTACACGACTTCGTTTCCTCATTATTTTTCTCCAATTTCTACTACTCATATGATAATTTAAAGACATATCTATAATAATAAGAGTATAGTTAAACATTTTATGATGTGGTTGTTTACATATTAATATATGCAAAATAATTTTCTTAAATAATAAAATATAACAAAAATACACAATTATGATAATTTTCATAGTATAAATTAACTAAAAAACTGCAATATTATATATAGGCACGAAATTTAATAGTGTATTTTTTCAGTATATAAATATATTACAACCATGACGTATATAAAGTAATAAATGAATCATTTATTATTTCTAAGACAATAAAAAATATTTAAAAAAAAAGAACCACATAATATAGCTGCAGCAAACAAATAAAAACGACTCGATCAATATCAACACGAGGAACGAAAATCTGTTTTTTATGATAATGATAATATTATTATAAAAGTTTGCCATCGGGACGATGCGAAATATAAACGACCTGCGTGGCTTCTCATTAAATATACAAACAATTGAACGATCCGACGGTTAGGTTAGATAAATGATTATATTTTATAGACGCGCGTACGGATGATGATAATTCTATTATTATAATAACGTAATATATCGACAAAGACATACAAAAAAAAGGTGCAGGAAGGGTTATAACGAAAAATAATAATATATATGAAAATAAAAACGTGCGCTCGCGGATTTCGCCGGAGAAAATGAATACGGATTAAAAGTAAATATAAATAACATGGATTTAATTCGTATTATAATATTATATTATATATATTTTAATAGAAGATAAAAGTAATGGCAACAACGATGACGACAATTTGAGGCACGCGCTCGACGGACAGTTTCGGCTGGCACGGACCAAACCAGTTTGTGGGAAATATCTTCGTGTGTGCATATATATTATACACATTATTAATCTCGTTCAATTTATTCGGCAGTGTGTATATATAAATTTATGCTTAACGGAATCCGATTGAGAGACGTGCGGTTTTTATTTATAAGATATATATAATATTATAATAATATTTTGTAATAATAATTATTATTCCTGTTTTTTGTTTTTTTTGTTTTTTTTTATCATTTGCCGAAAGAAAAAAAAATTCTCGTTGTCGTCATCGTCAATGGAACGGAGGGAAAACGTGAAATGAAAAAAAAACTGGATTTCGACGGTGGCGTTTGTTTCACGCGAGTTAATGGACGTGCCCTGTAAATATATAGATCCGAAATGATATACCAACTCGTCGCTTATTATTATACCTCTTACAAAAGACGCGTGTATGTATTTATTTCCCTTTGCTATTGGCATACAGAGTGATCAAGATATCGATCGGGCGGTAGGGTAAAATGCTAAAAAACTCGTATATTAACCTATCCATAGATTCGTGTTAATATTAATGATTATTTCATCCGCTTCGAGACGCTGACATTTACACGTCATACATTAAAAATCGATTAATACTATCAAATATTGAGAAATCAATTTATTGAATGTTATTTTAGAATCGTTACCACACGTCAAATCTGCATGCATGTGTACAAACTTTTGCGGTGTGTATTCCGTTTTGCCGTATTAATTTTTAACCGTCATATAAGGTGGTTAGATTATATATCATACATCAAAACTTTAAAAATAATAAATTTCATGAAATTTTAAAACCTCCATTATGTCGTTGGCGACTTCGGGTTCGCCTGTTTGTTGATCAATCGATGACGCACGTAGAAATGCAAGTTTTTTATAACTAAAAAACGTATCTTTGTTTTAATATGACAAAAAGTATACTGACTTTTTGAAAATATAGGTATTTTTTGGGTTATGTATCGAAATAATTTATAATTTTTTTTTAACTCCGATCGTCCTGTATATAAATATATTATATAGGTGTTCGTTTATTCGTAATGTGTTTAAATATATACTATAATAATTATTATCTTCGTGTGTTTTTTTTTTCGTTTCGTTTTTGTCACTCTTCGCATTCGGTGGCTGTTGGAATATTTTATTCAAACCGATAAAATCCGCCGACAGCGGTGACGGCTCAGCGTGTGGTATCTATAAAATATGAGCACGTACGTATAGCTAATCGGCTAAACGTTTACTCGCGTGTCACAACCATCGGGTAAAGCTGCTGTACGTGTAGGTAAATACCAATATATATCTATACGATGTGAATAATGGTATAATAATATATATATATATATATATATAGGTATTATGAATAATACAACAAAAAATACATCGGGGCCACACTTACCGCGGTAGTGGTAGAAGACAAAACGGTAACTGTATATGTTATATAAATTGTAACAACACAATGCTAAAGCTGTATTTGGCTGTATTGGCTTTTTGTTTTTACACTCGATCACGAATTACACTATTATAGAACATAATATAATCATTATTTTATTATATTACATACACCTGCTTATAAAATATACAAACTTATACATACGTAGGTACCCCCCTTATAATTATATATATATAATGACTAAACGGACATAGTTGATTTTTTAAATTAAATAATATATAATAATTATTATTAAAATATCGAAAACTTAATTTAATACGAACGATAAAAATATATAAAAAAACACGATTTTTTTTTATGAATATCAAAGATCAAACACACATTACGGGGATCCTTAAGTGTCCTCACTTCTACCATGGGAGGTATTCGATTATTATACAATTATTTTATTAAGTTATAAACTATATTTAATATTTATTTTACGTTCAAACATATTTTTGTGATGAAATTAATTATTTTCATAACATTTGATATTGACGTACGTAATATTATTCTATATTTTATTTTTTCATTATGGAAATCAAAATTTTACTATCTTCTCTCGAGAATCGTATATTATTTTATACACCTGTTTCTCCAAGTCTTTGTGCACACAATACTTAGAGACTCAATGCGCATGTGCTTCGGACCGGGCAATAATACTTTCATTAACACCCATAGTTTGTATATTTTCGATAAAAACACATGCGTCTTTTTAGATTGAAGGCAAACTATTTAATATTATTAATCCAAAATAATATTTCTCTTATAATAATATTATACCTAGGTACAATTAGGACGATGAATGAAATATTTTAACGAAACATTAATATATAAATATAATTTTTGTAATTTAATGTTTTATAACAATTATTGTTAGGCATCGCATAAATTGGTATACCACAATGTAGATAGTAATAATTATATTATATACTTGATACTTTCAAAACACTATATTTATTATTTTTATTTAAAAAAAAGGTTGATAATAACAAAATTGATCATACTGCTATCTCAACACCCTAAAATAAATTATCTACAATAGTTCTGACTAGATGGATTAAATTTTAATAGTATTATTTATAACACATTTAGAACATTTTTACAAAATGTGGTGAAATTTTCTTTATAATTACAAACCCGATATAATCAAATTTTATAATTATAAACGTTATTATTTATCGATAAATTCTTTAAGTAGGTACTTAATATTATATTATTAACTTATAAATTATAGTATTAAGTGAAATTTATTTAATCTTGCTCCATTATCAAAAATATGCTTTTTTAAATTAATTGTATCCCATGTCGCTATTTGCCATTGTTCGCTCATTGATTTATGGTTTAGAAAATAAGTCTAAACCTATAGTTATAAATATTATTTTCATACAGACCATTAAAAATTTGCATGCCCTAACCGAAAAATATTTAGTTTAAATACCAGAGGCAGTATGAAAATTATATAAAAAAAAATCTTCAAATTTATTAACTGTTGTATATAATAAAGTAAAATATGTAGTATAGAAAATAAATTAGTATACTTCCAAAACCAAACCAGTAGGATAGGGAATAGTATAATTATATAAGAAAGGTAAAATATTTAATAGAACTTAATTAGGCTACACTTATACATATTATCATAGTCATAGGAGTAGCATATTGAAAAACGTAAAATATAATTAAAAATTTATTTAAAATTGACTATTAATTTATGTATCATTTTTATATTGTCGGTAGTTAATGAAATTTAGAAAATTAAAAATTGCAATACTACATTCGTTTATAATATTAAACTAAAAAAACACAATTATAATATAATAGATAAATAAACGTGTTAAATATCATACTTTACCATCGTATAATCGAACATCCAAAACTTGTTGATTCAATATAGGTTTTCGATACTCATATTTGAAATAAAAGTGGTAACTATATAATTATAACCGCAGGTGAGAAACGAAATTGTATTTTTTTCATTATTTTACTGGAAACTTAGAGACGTTTATGACGCGCTAAAAATCATACGAAATCATACGCGATAACGATAATAATATAATATATAGAGTCATAATATTTAAGTATCGATCGTGATTTACCATAAACCAGATGAATTTTTTTTCTCCAATATTTCTCTTCCCTGATCATGCGCTTATATCGAAATAGGTATAATAACGTTGTTGTATGCGTGATTTAATGTTAATGGTGTGATGTGTGAAGTACATAAAATAATATAATAGTATTATTATAATTATATAAGACAATCGATTTATAATAATAATATCTACATAATAATGTTGTATATCATATATAATATGTCACGGAAAGGCTAATTTTGTTTTTTAAGCACATCATCTAACTATATACGCGTGTATCCCGGGGCAGAAATTTGGTGGAAAATATTAAAAAAAAAAAACTCGACGTCGGCGGTGCTAAAAAACGAATCTCGCGCGGGGGTGAGTGGGGGTAGTTGGCGGACCGATCTGAAAGACAATGACCCGCGTAGCTCATCATCGTTTCCCACCTGGCCCACGCAACAAGTATTATAGTGCGTGTATCTTTAGATTTTTTCACCGTTTTTTACCCACGACCCGAAAAATAACGATGTTATCATTTGAGACGGGTTTTTTTTTATTTATTTTTTTTTTTAACTTTACTTTTTTCAATCTATTCCCCGACTGTATACATACAATATAATATATTGTTAAAAAACACGTATATAATATGTCGTATAATACGTGTATAGTATTTGTTTTGCAGGCGTATAGGTCGTTAACTCTGCGACGGGCATTTGTATTTCCCCTCAAATAGTTATTAGGTATAATATATTATATAGTTTTACTTTATTTCTTTGCCCCCCCGCGACGGAAATTTCGGCACACGCGCGCCAATTAACAGTGACACGAAATCCGCAAACGGACCGCGTGTTACCTACGTATTTTTATGTCCGTATATATATATATATATATATATATATATTATAGTGCGGTCCACTCGTGTAGAGCTATATAGTTTATCTCCACGCTGTTATTATATATAATATAAATAGTTCAACACATAATATTATTATAGCATATATACAGGGCGATCGGAACATTGTGTTTTAAACGTACGCAATCCACCACCTTATTTGCAACAAGAAATTATTCCGATCACTCTGTACATTTACTCTGGCTTCGGCAGAATGAGCAGAAATTCGCGTACACCTAATGAAAAAATAGAATAGTTACATTTTGTTTCTAACGATTCTGATTTTTTATTTTCAAGAGATTTTAATGAAAAATTATTATTATTTCTTGGAAAATCAAACAAAAAGGACATTAAATAAGATACACAAAACATATGGGAGATGTGTGACTTTATTGCAACATTAAAAACTTTTTTTTTCAAACAGAATAATTAATTTACGTACCATAGAAAACGATACGGAATAAACGATTGTTTGTAAATGTTAACACCGCCGAAAGTGGCATCTAAAAATAACAAATTTCTAGATAATTTTCGATCGTAGAGTTTTCTATATTTTGCGTACTGAAACGAGGACCATTTTTTAACATAAAAAATGTAATTATTTAATGATTGTGACCTGTCCAGGGAGTGTTGGACGAATTGATTGGACATATAACACGTGCAAATTCATTTTTCTTTTTTTTTTAATAAAACCAAACACAATATAAACTGCTGTATCGGATAACTTAACGAATGGCACGCGTGACCGTTTAACAACGAGCTATAATAAATTATATTATGCGAATGAAATAACGCAAAGTTTCATTCTCTAGTAAATATATTTAATGTAGATAATATTATATGATAGTGATTTATATTTCAAAAAAACCGTTTGGTGTACAATATGTCTTTTAAATTTTACGAAACGCAAAATGTATGATAAAATATGATTATCGAAAAAAATACAATAGATAAACAATATAATATACGCACAGCATGTTATAATAAACTAATGAGTTAATTATTTTCTTTGATAATAAATAGACTTTTGTACAATGGAAAAACAGTGAGAATTATACGTCATATTCATAATTCACCGTATATAGAACAAGGGATAAGTTCGGTCACACAATAATAATAAATACTGACGTAAAAAACATGACAGAAATAAGCCACGTGACTATAAGAATGACTGTGCGAAATCCATTTAGTTTGGCCGTTGGATTTATTAAAAGGACATCGTGCAATTTTATATTATAATAACGATGTAGTGTTTGACAGTGACGTATTTACAGGGGTGACATGGGGATAGATCCCCTCCCTTGACCTATTTTTTTTAGTGATATTTTTTGAAAATTGATATAAAATAAATTATTTCGTTTAACTGCCTATAAGGATAAGAAATCGAGGAAAAAAAGAATATCGAAATTGCTGACCTAACACGCGATGTTTACGATGATGAGAAAATAGGGGGGCTTCATTTTGGTCAATAAAATATTGCCTTTATAAATCCCCCCACCCCTTGACAAAATCCTAAATACGCTACTGGTGTTTAAATGAATTTCACGAACGCATTTGATTTGTATTGCATAATATTTAGGAACAAAAAAATTAATATTTTACACGTATAAGCAGACTATCACATTGTTCTATTATAATTTATAATATCATTATTAGTATTATTAAAACGAGTTATTTAAACATAATAATAAAATATATGTAATAATACATTTGAAAAACGGCAGCTGCATTGTGTTTATATACCTATGTATAATGATTGCATATACCTACATATAGTGTAATGTAAACTTTCATTATTTAAATTTTAATATAGAAACAACATTTTGTTTTAGAAATTAATTCATATTTTAATCTAGAGAGCTACAATTATAGGTAGGTAATAAATAATAATAATTACACCAAAAGTAAATGTCAAAAGTACATCGACAAATCGATCGGCAATTATTTTATTGTAACATTATGTTTCATTCATAAGAACAATTTATGCAACAAAATATATGTCATTTACATATTTGTTAAAAATTAATATAATGTAATATTGTCAAAATGCACCATACATAGTACAATATTATGCTAATAAGCGCAATAAACATTATTTAAAGTACTTATTTGATATTTTAATTTATGTAGTAAAATATTGTAATGCGTTTTAAATGTTAACATAATTTTTTTTTTTTTTTTTATCAAAGAAATTCAGTAAGAAACGAGTAATTTTTATTTACAACGCACCATTAGCCGCGAAGATATTAATTTTTTATTAGACCGTTACTACATATTATTATCTGTAATTTGATCTAAATGCACAAAATTATTGCAAACCAAATAATATCGGGTCATGACAAATGTTGCACATAAATACATAATAATTATTTATATATACTAGTGTAGGTATACTACAACTTAAAGACAACATGATTATTAGGTATACACTACACGTCTGACCTCTCAAATATAAATTATGGACACCTCAGTCTGTGTCTGAAAGTCTGAATATATTATTATGATTTGCATTAAGCATACTAATTTATATTATTGAACAAACGAAGTTTTGAAAACGAAAGTTGAGTATTTTCAAATCGATAGACATTCTATACACAAAACTGTATAAAAAATAGTAATAATAATTGAAAAAAACTATTAAAAAATGTTTATTCGTTTAAAATTGACTAAAAAGTCAATCACTCGTGCATGACGAATAGGGTGTTTCATAACAATAACAAAACAATAATAATACAGCCTTACAGGCGTCGCGGCCGGTGTGTGTATGTGGATATGCGCAACGAGACAGAGACTATTAAACACAATTCATCACCTGTTAATTAATTAAATGTGATTCGTTTTTAAATAAAATGTCAAACTAATGTTCAAATTAACCCAATCCCGTAAAAAAAATGTTGATAATCCATCTTCTATAGTAAAAATAATACTGTTGACTGTAATTTTTTATAATAAACAAATTTGAAGTGAAAATTATAAGAAAAAATTAGGAATCAATAAGTAATAACACATATCGTCCATAACGTATTTTTAATTATTGTTATATTATAAACGTAATCTAACTATTTTCATTCCATTTGCACTGAATATAAATTTGGTATCAGTAGCATAATTTTAAGTGACGGGTCCAAATATCCAAAGGCAATTACTTTAATAATTTATGTGTTTACTAAGCATCCGTTTTATTATTATTTGCAAACAATAATCCAACAATTCAAATTCCAAATAATAACGGTTATGAGTATCCAAATGTCTTGTAGAAACATTGTAAAATATTGTAAAACACATGTAAAATGTATACAAATTTTTTATATTTGTGTTTTAACACCCGAAAAAATAATTTGGGCGCAAAGCTGCCTGATAACATATCAAAATAACCTTATAACGACGGGAATATCGAATATCATTTAATATAAATATAATATAATAGTATAATAAGTAGTTGCCCAAAAATCTACTCCAAAAATACCATAAATTGACATAAAAAGAGTTTAAACTTTTTTTTAATGATAGTCAAAAGATCTGAAAAAGGTCATTAACGATAATAATTTAAATAAGTATATTCTAATAAAAAAAACTGTTTAAATTTATATCAATATGTTAACTATACCTAGATATTTATTTTACTTTACTATTCACATTTTTATATCATTATTATACTTTTTATAATAAATTAGTTTTAAAATTTAGTAAAACATATTATAACCTTTCGAATAATAATAAAATATGAGACTGTGCTCATATTTTAGTCTCATTTAATAGAAATGTTTTAAATGTGTAGTTATATTAATATTAGATGTTTTAGAGTTTTAGACAAAGGCAGTTCAGTAATAAAAATATACTCTCTTTTATCGCGCATGGCTATAATCATATACGTACAATTACACAATGAAAATCTTAAAAATCAAATTGCACGACTATGGAGTGTATTGATGATAATAAGTCTATAATCAGCTCCAAAATTACTATACATTACTTTAAGACAATATAATACTCTGCGCGATGCTGTAATTGACGATTTTTTCGTGGTTTTTAAACGGCAATAAAAATTGCAAAACATGTCATTATCTATAGTAAATAATAAGTATGTTTAGTTATAAATGAAAGTGTAACCGACAAATAACCGATATTTGAAAACTATTAATACCAATATAACTCTTCGGATATTTCAAATATAATACATAAGTTATACTTAAAAACGTATTATTATATTTTATATCCATAAAAATATTACTATTATCTTCAAACATAAATTAAAATATACATAAGTAATACCACGAGGATTTTCTCCTAATAATAATAACAATAATAATATTTCCTAGCAAATAAATATTTTTTAATATGCTCTTCTTTAAAATAATGATTTAGTCTAAAAACTAGTAAAAAAAAAAAAAAAATATTATAGGTTATATTATAAGCACTTATATTAAAAAATAAATATAATGAAAATATTTTCAGTAAATCAACTCTTTAATAACTATTAATAATAATATAAATAAAAAGTAGGTAGGTATACGTTTTACTTTATTAATTTGGATATTTAAATAATATAATACTTATAATGTTATAAAGTTGTATATTAAATACTTGCACACAAGTAAAAGTTTGTTAATTTAAAATTTTTTTATACCTATGGACACACATTTATAGCACGCAATTAGCATGATTTTGCTATTTAATTCATAATTTTCATGTTATTTATTCCCTCGCAAAACCTTTTTTTCGATTTCGCGCGTCTCGAGATTGGTTGTAGTCTTTATTTTTAGCGAGAACGTGTTATTTTACAGAAATAAATTACGAGTACAGATACATAAATTTATTTATATACCTACTTATGTTAACTGTTATAAACATATACAACAATATATAATGTTAAATATTGAATACGATACCTATATAATTTTATATTATATGGTATAGTGGTATAAAAACAAAAACAAATTTAAATAGAATAATTAATGATAAAGTAGATACTTATATATAAAATACTAATACATATAATATATAATGTATTATGTATTGTAAGCATAAAAAAATGTAATACAAACGAACTTTTTTACTTGTAAGAAATGTCACTCCAGCAACTTTTAAAATAACATCATGTAAATTTTAAAAATATAGTATTGCAAATTCATGCGTATTGCATGCTAATTATTGGTACATCACAATAGTCTTATTGTAGGTACAGTGGTGTACCAGATCCCAGGAGAGAGATTAGGGGTTATATACCCCCTTGTGTTTTTTTTCTATCATCATTGGATAGTCCCCCTCAAAAACACTCATAGGTCACCTTTTTCTTCTATACCAGCCCAAAATTTTGTAGCCCTTCGAGATTTTCTTGATTTCTTCTCAAATCCATCAATCCACCTCTCATTCGGTTTTCCTCTCCCCTAACTCTCCTAGAACATGTCAAAACCAACACTATCTCCGCTACACTCGTCCTCTGTTTGATTTTTTTCTGTGCACTGCACAACACTCCGATTCATACGAAAATTGCTGGCCTCATTACTGCTTTATAATATCTACCATTCATCCTTACTTACATCCACATAAAACACCCAACGTCTCCTTCCACTTTATCAATTCAATCGTTATCCTATTTTTTTTATTACGGTAGTCTGTGTACAATATATTGAATATATTATTTCAAAAATGTTTTTCGATCAATATTGATAAAAAATAAAAAATAAATTAATTTGTGGTTATTTACATTTAAAACAGCACCTTGTGGCTTGTATACACTATACAATATATGTTTTATATTACGACTCGACATTTGTAAAACAATGTGGGTGTACCTTAACAATTTACTAAGCATAAAAATACAAAATACGTTTTAACGTCGTAAAAAAAATTTGTATTACACTGACAGCGGTATATAATTCATGGATATTTCTCTGCGTCTATCAAGCGTTTGATTGTTATCTCGAGCAACACGCCGTAAACAATAGAATATTACACACATTTTATGTCGATAGCAATGACAGTCGAACCAGAAGCATCTTCCTGTCAATCAGATAATTTTACGGACGGTAAATGATAATGCATGAGGATTTTTATTTCAAAAGAAATATCGATTTTAAAACCAAAGTATATAACGTTATAATACGATTATCCGATTCGACAACGTCAATTCGTTACTTACAATTTTCTATTTGTTTTTTAACAACATTCCATTCATCGCATAAGCCTGGGAATTTTCGTTACTAAATAGATGTAGATAGTAATCTATTTGTTGTCGAACAACTGCATGATAAAATAAATATGTTCAAACTTATTGTGTATGAAAAATTGTATTTATAATCGTTTTTTTTTTTTTCATCATAATATCGTCTGAAAATATTGTTTAATTCTAAACCAAAATATTTTATTCCTAGTTAAATAATTTTTCTTTAATATAATACAGAGTGGTTAAAATTATACAAAAAAAAAAACTTTACTTTATAATTTATCTAAGCACAATTTAGTAATAACCTCAAAATAGGTTATCCGTATAATGATATATTTATACTTACCAGTTAAAGAAATAAATTCAGATCATTAGCAGAGTTGCAAGGGAAGTTAGGGGAGATTGTGACTGGTGGTTTAGAAATAAATGCTAGAAATAGTAAATCGTAAATTTGCATATGATAGTGAGATTGGTGTATGAAAAGTTGAAGAGATTAGAAGGAAACAGAAACAGAGGCGAGAATGGAAAGATATTTCTAAACTTATTATTTTAAAATTATAAATACCAAAGTAAAATAAAAAAGCGACGAGTTAGGATTATGTAAATTTTATTTAGTTATTAATTTTATTTAACTTGAAAAATAAAAAAATATTAATTTTTTATTTTGTTAGTAGACGTTTAAACTAAAAAAATATAAAGGTAATATTATAGCCCTAAATAATAAATTAAAAAAAAATAAAAAAACACATTTAAATATTGAAATTTTTCGTGGAGTTATTGTACTTAGTAAATAGATCGTAGTGGCAGATACTAGATACCTATAGTATTTATTTTACATAATGTCAGTATATAAAATTATAACCTAACCTCGAAAGCATATTAAAATTGAAATTTAACGATTTTATTAAATCAAATATAACATATTTAAATATTATAATAATATATAAAGCAAGGTAATTTTATAAGACTTTTTATTCCTAGCTAGACGAATTTGTGTAACATAAATGCATAAAAATTAATAGGTATTATAAAATAATTTAAATTTTAGTTCTTTATTGATATCTACAGTACGCATATAAATGATTTACTTAGAAAATTTACAACATTTTATTTTTTATTTATCTACTAATGTCATTTGTAAAGATTTATGATATTATAATATTATATAACCTATATACAACTTAATTTTTTTTTATAAATGCCTATTTTAGTATTACCCGTACTATTGTATCAGACTATCTGAGTTTAACTATTAAACCATATATTATTTTATATTTTAATATTTTATGATATTTGTTTATTGCAGATATAGAAAATCCTAATTATTCATAATAATATACTCTATAATATAATATCAGTAACAAGTGTAGACTATATTTTTAAATGTCCAAATAAAATATACCTATCTTTGTTTATAATAATTATTGTATAAACGTAAGTACCTATAGAATCATAATCGGAAATATATTTAAATTTCAAAAACTCTAAAATTTTTAAGATTAATATATGCCAATAGATCAGTATTGTTATATCAATATAATATTTGTATATAAATTAAATTCAAACAATTTTTAGGGAGCTAATTGAAAATTTGTAGAGAGGTTTAGACTCCCCTCCCCATTTCCACCTAAATTTAGAATATATTACACGAATAAAACAAATTTTTAAAAGGGCGTTTTATTTAAAAAATAATAATATACTACTCTAATAGCTATAATTGCATGATCAGTATTAACCGATTTTAATATACAATATAATATATATATTATACAAATTTTATAATACGATGATTCTAAAATGTAAATTTTACTAGAATATTATTTAAATCCCGTGTAAAATGTATAATTTTTATTTTTACCTAAAGCAGATGGTTGATAACAAACAATTTTCATCAGTCCAACAGTAACAATATTATATCAGATATAATACCAGATATACCAGATTCTGGTTCCAGATGTATTATTCGAAAAGACTTGAAATATGAAAGGTACGTATTGTACGTGAACATAAAAGGCAACCACGACCATCATAACCCTTTCGTTCGGTAGCATAAAAATGTTTGGAAAAAATAATCATGTATACGTTATTATCCATGTACGGTAGTCAGTACTATATGTATAGTATATTATTCTTTTGTAAAATAACCCACAGAGTCGTGTTACTGGGTCCCTGCGGTTTTCCATGGGCGCCCCCGTTGCTCTCATATTTATGGAAATAATAATTTCACCCGAATCTTTTCACATTCATTCGTACATATAATACGAGTATAATAATAGGAACAATATTAATGTAGGGTGGATCGGATCCGATACCGATTTAATTTTGTATAATATAATATCGAGGAAAATGCTAAATCTGACAATTTCAACATATTTTTACCCCTTTTCGTTTCGTAAATAAAAACCCAACACAACAAAATAACAAATAATAACTGCATCGTTTATGATGATTTTTCATAAAAGAACACACATCGGGAAAGAAATTACTAGTTTCCTATATAATATATATTGTTATAATTTTCAACTTTGACAACCTATTTTTTTTTCCTCAAATGTGTGCGAAAACATTCTATTTTTAATTGATAGATACAAGCTGTATCACGAGGTTTTGACAATTTTCATTATAATAACATTATATAAATGTCAAATTTTCGTCCTACACCCTGTATGTATATGTAAGTAATTACTGGGCAGTTAACTAGTATAGTTATAAAACAAAAATAAATTTGCATTATAATGATTCATTAATTATTATATTATAAAGTTTGTAGACTTTTTCTATAATATAAAATACATTTTTTTTAACGGAATTACATTATATTTACCTACCGATTGGCTTTAAATGGAGTAAACAAATTATGATTTTGATGGTAGAAGAATATAACATAAAATAGAGAATTTGATCGTAAGTAGATGGAAGGGATATTGAACAGAATAATATAATAATACGCATTATAAAAATAATAAAGAAACAAATAGGCCATAATAGGTGTATTCTGAAACATGCATAAATAATATTATCAAAGATTAAACGCTTCATTAAATACACACAAAATACTGGTAGGAATTGTTTTTTTTTTTTAAACTATTATGAAATAACCGATTATCGATAAATAAAAACTATTGATTAGATATTGATTAAATTTGTCAGGATGATGTTTCGAATCGTTATTAAAGTTATTAAATATAATATATTTTTATAAGTAACCTATACCTAATAATCCTAGTAATCGATTATTTTTAAACTATATATTATGTGCAATATTATACAATTTCTCAATGGAATAAAATATTCATAAAAATTAAAAAACCATTCATTTTTTAAAGTACCTATATATTTAAAATCGTAAAAATATAGATACTATTGACCAGTGATCATAATATTTATATGCTATAACAATTTTCACGTTATAATAAGCGAAACAGATAATAATGGATACGAGCAAAATATAATCATAAATATAATCTAAATTACCATTTTTGATTAGGTTACGTTTCTCAGCGTAGATATAGGTACCTATAATACGATATCGATATTATAAAAAAAATCACCGGTAGGAGGGAATATTCACTTTAATTGCGATAAAAATAAAATTGTTGTAACTATTAAAATGCCGATCGCCCTTTACAGAATAATGTGTAAACTCAATACGTTTGAATTTATAATAATGGACATTGTCCGTCTAAATGAATAAATACAATAATATTCGTATGCATAAGTGCATAATGTACAACGTTTTCGGTTTTCATATCGAACGGACAACAATCGATTATAATAAACCAAGTCAAGTGAAACTGACTGGTTGTCGTTGCAGTAGACCGCGGACTCTTAAAAACGCATAACCCGCTGCGTTCGTTCGTTGTATGAGCGTACCAATATACAATAATAATACGCATTATACGTCGATATTCGATATACGGTGCAGTTAAAAAAACACACTCAGACGACGTTAAGAAATACGTTCGAGTTGGTCGATTCGGATTGATTTTTTTTCTTTTTATTCATAAGTTTTTTTAACATTATTACCTATATTATTATAGGTTATTAGATTCCGTTGTAATATACTTTATATGAACTATATGAGCATAATGTTATAGTAATATATTTCCTATAATCGCCATAGTCGCTATACTATATATATATATATCAGTGGAATGTACATATTTTTCACGTTTGGAGGAATATAAATCTCAACATTCCTCTGAATCTTTAGAGGGAAAATTGAGGTCGAATGGAAATTTTTCTATGATATTCCTATTTTTTTATTATTACTTATATGTAAAATAAATTAACAGGTGGTGAATAATTTGAAATCAACACTATATTATTTAAATAGAATCATAAAATAAATTTAAGTTTAAAAAATGTAATTACTAAGTAAGTAGTTGTAATTTTATTATTTTTCAAATGTAATACGCTATAAAAATTAAATAAATGCTGTCACAAACCAAATTCCATAATAATAAAATTGAAATATTATATATTTATATATTTCGTCTCGTCATGACATGTGGTAGTGTGTCACTTTCATAAATTATAAATATAATTTAATTGTAAGTATAGTCGTATAATAATCGTAGATAAATATATACACGTCGCCTGTACCTGTTACTTATAGGCTATATAAGTATATAATATGACATTTTATAAAATAGTGTAAATAAACGTGTAATGTGTTTAATGAATTTGAAATATAATTGAATTTAGTATAAATGGGTTGCTATATAGGTATACTTTCAACCAATAAAACAAATTATATATACCGTAAACATGGTTAGTATTTTAAATATGTAACCTATAACTATAGGTATATTACAAGTACCTATATGCGACAACCGTGTAACATTTTTTTTTTGTTTTTTCAAACAAAAATATAAATAAAAAAATCGTTCACATACGCGAATTAAGAGTTTAGACTTTTGCCACACGCACCAAACGACTTGGACGTGCGTATGTTCTGCCAGTGGCACGTTCCGTGTACATTATTACGGTTGTTATTACGGCCAAGTGCGGAAAACGCAAATAATAATAATAATAATAATATATTATGGAAAATTAAAAATTGATCGTAGGTCAGGTCTGCTGCAAAACGTGCTTCGGACTATAGATTTACACTCATAAAATATATGTTATATCGTTCAAAACGAATGTAAAACAAGAAACAGGATATTATATTATGCTCGCGACATGTTGCGCTAGTAAAAAATAAAAAATAAATTTACGAGAATAATTATATCAGTGTTGATTGCATTTTTTTTGTTTGGTTTGTGTATGTATAATTTTCTCTTATCTTAATTTACGCTAATATATGAAAACAATACATTCGACGACAATGCCGTTTTGTTGACAATAATTGTTCTACGTTACGTCGTATGCCAATATTATAAAAATATAATATGACAAAAATATATATAATAAAAACAAACAAAATATATGTCCATAACAACAATCAGTGGCGCACAGGAACTATATTGTTCACTTGGCTCATAGGTAAATCCTTAACGAAGGATATTTGTTACATATTCTGTAGTAGTTATAAATATATGATATAAATTATTTCGGTGAGAGGAAAATTATATTTTTTCCCCTTCTTTATCCGAAATAATATAATATGGAACCTCTTATCTAACGCTACTGATAACAAAATAATATTAATTATGTTAACATCATTATTATTTGTTTATTATAACAATTAAATCGTCGAAATTATTATATTTTATAATTTATGGCTATCATAAGACCGAATGGCCTAAACACATGTTTACAACTTTTTGGTAGTTACGAGTTTTTTTTTTTTTGCTCGTGGTGGCGTTTGGACTCTGGAGCAAGCCACGATTTTCCGAAAATGCCAAATCGTTTGGTTAACTTAAAACGTGACCGGTTTAGTTAACTAACTTCGACCTTTTTTGACACAACAGTGATGATTATTATACGAGCCACTAGCCAGGTAGCATAACAACATATTGTAATAACTTTAGAAGGGAATAAAGGAGGATGCAAAACTGTTGATTTTTTAATAAACATATTAATTCAAACTTTGTAAAGACATGATAATGTAGAGTAATTTTTTAAATATATAGGTATCTGTTATCCGTTCAATCACGATTTCTTCAAACATAAATTTGGTTTTAAAACTAAATCAAAATAACCTATCGTGAGGAACGGATAATGGAAGAGTTTTATTTTGTTTGTGGAACATATTAAATTATTATTCGGTAGGTACAGTATAGGTGTTATTTTCTGAATAATTTAAAAAAGATTTTTTTTTATCTAGATAGGGTGGAATGTATGAAACTTTCAAATCATTATATCAATAAAGATAAGATACAATAAGATAAGTTAAAAACGTCGAAACTATAACATGATAATACGATTAAAACTAAGAAGTGAAATGAGCATGCCTCAGTTATTCGTTTTATAGTTGTTACAGTGGCGCCTAGTACGGGGTTCCGATATTGTCATAACAAGACCATAATTTGTGGGGGGGGGGGGAATGGTGGTAGAATATTTAAATTTTATTGATTTGGTAAAGAATTATTTATATATTTTACAAAATTGTTAAAATTATCATGTACTTAATAATATGATATAGTCGGTTAAAAGTTTGCATTTTATTACATTGACCAAACTATTTAAAAACAAATTCGGCGCCACTGGTTGTGCAGGTACCTTAAAATTTATAATAATATTTATAATATTTTTTTAAATGTTATACATAGGTAGGTATTATAATATTATATTACATCGGATAAACTGGCTAATGTTATAACTTAAAATGTATAATGTTTACAATACAAATTAAGTTATTTTTATACATCATTTACTGTATAATAATTATCCACAGTTATCACTACATATGTATAGTTGCCTAAAAATGTCAAACATAAATGGATGTATTTATATGAACACGTTTTAATTTATAGCGAAATAGTATTAGATATATACGCTGTATTTATATTATATATAAAATTATGATCATAAACATTTACCTCAGAGTACTCGAATTTTATAACGTAGTTATAGTATACTCGTATATACGTAATATAAGATTTGATAAGATAAAATATTATTCTCCGTCTTGCTTCGTGATTTCTAATCAAATTTCAAATCTATAGTAATTAATTTTATTGAATTTAAACCTATCTAATCGCTATCTTTTTCAAAATTGTTGATGGTTTAATTTCGAACTCTAACTCGATAAACATATATAAATATATAAATTTAATAGTTATAATATTTTATATTTTATTAAACAGTTTATAAATTCGTGTAGGTATATAATATTTGTAAATATTTCTGTTTATAGACCATCCAAGGACTTTCGTCATTTAACAGGACATCGGAGGTTAAGTCATGATATATTGTTATGGTTAAGACGTTAAGAATTATAAACTGTTTTGTAATATATATAAATATAAATATAATTCACGTTAAATTTAAATATAGTATTAAATATCTGGTATATCTATTCACATATTATAAAATGCGTTTAATTTATTTGTTTACTAAATACTATAAATAAAATAATTAAGACCAGAGAAAGTTTTTTAATTGTTTTTTTACGTAAAAAAACTGATTGTAACAAACGGTGGTAAACAATTTCAAAATATTCATAATTTATTATTATAAAGTATTGGGAGAATAATAATTATTAAAATTAAAAAAATATATATAAATTAAAGAACGACAAAGATATTTTTAAATGATCAAGAAATACCACATATTTCTTGTGTTTTTAAATACTTAACGAAACAAAATAATCGATCGTTCCGGATCGTTTTTTTATTATTTAACTGTCAAACGTGTTGATTCATTTGACTCCATTCCGCAATCATACGGAACTATGAACGGATAACAATAATGTATACGTCAAATTACAACTATTTATTCTGGGATGTAGGTAATCTGCATTAAATTATAATATTGCTATCTTATAAATACAATTTTTGCGTAAGTATACAACATTTCAATTAAAAAAAAAAAAAATGTTTTAAAAAAATCTCCAGGTATATAAAATAGTAATAAAAAAAATAATCATTATTAAGTTATATAATTATAATGTGTTAATGTCTGGCCTGTGACCAAGAGACACTTCCCTCCCACCATCGATTTGGGAATCAAACTCCCCAACGAATTTTTTTAAAAAAATATTTTGGAAAGATAATAAATACATTTTAAAAATTCGTAATGAAAAAATATCGATTTGAGGCTAATAAACTCTATCTGCGTTACAAACAAACGTATATAGGAAAGAAAAAGTTATAAAAGTAGAAATTGTGACATGTCAGGGATGAACGCAGGAAAAAATTTCGGGAGGGGTTTTTGAAAAAAATGTAAAATATTCACAATTATCATAAATTAATCATTATAACAATTAATTTATTATATATTATTTAGATATCGTTTTATAGTGCAAATTGTAATTACAACTTAGTAATACACTTGTAGGTCAGGTAATTTACTTTTTGTTCCTGATATTTCTGGGGGTGTTTAAACCTCCAAACCCCCCCTGCGTTCGCCCTTGTGACTTATACAAATATTTATGAATTAATTACATGTATCTTATAGAACTGAATTATTATAATTATGAATTAGTATCGGGAAAATTATTTTTTTACTAATATCTTGTTACGTTCCTCGTCCAATTCCTAAAATAAGAACTCATTTTCAAATTTAGTTCCTCTAAAAAAAGATCTCGTTCTAATTTTAGTTCCTTTATTTTTTACTGAGCCAAAAAACAGTTAATAATGTTCCTTTTGAAATAATACCTCTTATCATTTGTTTTAATTACTTAACCTTGAAAACACTATGTTAAGTAAGTGTAATAACCAGATAAAAATACGAAAAAGTCAAAAGTCGGAAAATACACTTCTCTAAGGAGGGATTATGAACTTTCAGAATAAAGTGAGCCGAACAAAATTTAAAAAGTACCTCTATCGGTTTAAAAATGTTTCCATTTCACCAACATTTCGGGGAGGGGGTTTTCCACCACTATTAGTACAGCGCTGATAATGAAATTTTTATCTGTAGTTACAACTTACAAAACTGAATCACAATAACATGAATCACCTCTATGCAGTGCCGTATTTAGACTTTTGCCGCTCCTGGGCATCACGATTTTGCCGCCTTACCCCTCACTCAAAAAAACGAACACGATAGCTGCCTTAGTTGTACATAAAAAAAAATTATTAGATGAAATTTGCTAGTCAATAAAAATTTACCGCACTTTCAAAAATTGCCACTAGAGGCAATACGGGACCGTTGCAACCACCCTAAATACGACTCTGCCTTAATGATCGTAATTTTGGTAATATTAACAATTTAAATTTTATAATTATTATAATCTAATTTTTACAGTTGGATATTTACACTGAATAAAATTATTCTCGATTTGCCTCTGATTCCCCTGCACCCCTGCAACATAAACAAAAAGTTGTAATATTATTTTAAATTTTTGATATTTTTATCTGTCACGCTTATACAACCATGATTGATTTCTGGTTTTAGAATCAATAGAAAGGATTGTGGAAAGGGGTGTGATCTATCTCACCTTCTTTTCCATTACCAATCGTCATCCTCTCAAAGGCTTTTGTTCCTCAATTATATTTTATCCCTTGGTTATTCTCCTGATCTTCACCTTCTCCTTAAGTCCCGTTCTCCTTTTATCATTGATGCCATCATATATTTTGTCTTCAAGTCTGGCAATTAATTATAAAAATTATTTTTGTATTATCAATAAAAAATTAATTATTATCTATTGTATATATTTTTTTTATAATCATAATATTGTAATGCTATAATGTCTTTAAAGAATAAAAGCACTATGAAAAAAAGAAGGGAAGGAAAAAATAATTTAATATTAAAAAAATAGAAAAAAAAAATTAGATACTATGTTTAAAATAAAATGTATCAATGATTTTTTTAAAATATACATTATAATATTTAATGTGAATATTTCTTTACTTGTGCTGCAATCATGAATCGTTTTCCTATAAAATGATAACTGTCAGATTTTTACCGGTAGATAGCATTAGTTTTCATATTATTCGATATCAGAACACAAAACATGTGTTTTTGTTTTTTTAACATTTTCTTAAGTATTCGCTGATAACAGTAGCTGATAAGTTTAAATTTTTTTGGTCATTTATAATATTTCGATAATTAATTGTTATTAAAGTTCTTACTTTATTAGAAATATGAAGAGATCCAAAGTCTGTGTAAAATGTAATCATACCTTATTGTCAATCTTATGAGTTAGGTGAGTTATAGCTTGTGTCTTTGTAAGTCAATAATTAATTTATTAAAATTTATCATTATGGACTAATATTATTATGTTAGCTGATTTCAATCGGGTTCTCAGCAAATTTCCCAATAAATACTTTGTATATTGTTTTGCATATGGTTCCGGAGTATTCCAGCAAGCCGGTCGTACTGATCGTGCCATGGTGGATTTGATATTTGTCGTGAATGACACACTCGGTTTCCACAGAGATAATTTAACAGCCAACCCGGACCACTATTCTTCGATTCGCAAGTTAGGAGCATCGGTCGTGTCCGCTATGCAAACATCGTACGGAGCCAACGTGTATTTTAACACCAACGTGTATTTTAACACCAACGTGACGGCCGGTAATTTGATGTTCAAGTATGGCGTTATAGACGCAATAGATTTCTGTCGAGATTTACAATCGTGGCAAACACTCTACATAGCCGGAAGACTTCATAAGCCCGTGTTGTTGTTGCGTGATGAAGGATTAAGCGGTCTTGTTGTGCAAAACTTAAAAAGTGCTGTGCACGCTGCTTTGCTTCAGTTGCCCAGAAAATTTACAGAGAAAGACCTGTACACCACCATTGCGGGTCTATCGTACCGAGGTGATTTCCGTATGATCATTGGTGAAGACAAGAACAAAGTAGCAAACATTGTAGAACCGCAAATGGACAAATTTAGGTTACTATATGCGCCTGTAATAAAATCAATGAGTGATAGATTATCCGTAGGTTCATTTGTAGAACAAGACAACAGTTTACAAAGCAGATTGTATCATTTACAAAAGTTACCAAAAAATTTGAAGGATATTTTACTCTTCAAGTACAATAAAAATAAATGTGACGATGACAACGTATTACAAGAGTTAGCGAATCGAGATGACATAGGTAAAATTATACGTAACGGCATATGTAGAATAGTGTTCTATTCCAGTCTCATGCAAAGTATAAAAGGAATACCGACTGCTGGTCTACTAAAGTCTGTTGTTTATAGTTATAGCAAGTTAAATAAAATGGTTAAATCTATGTTTTTATAATGTAAAGTGTTAATTTATTCATATAATAATTATTGTATTTGTATTATTTGAAATTATATGTTATATTGTTGATATTACACAAATATTTCTTACTTTAACTGATATAATTTAATTTAAGGATATCTTTTACTCTTGTACATTTTACAAATGCGTAATTATTTCAAAAATTTTGGTCAGATAATATTAAAAATATACTTATAAATTTATTTTAATTTTGATTAATTATTTTTCAATTGTATGCCTATAGGTATCTTAACTTTGATTATAAAAATGTATTATGCAGTGGCGGATAGGCCTATAGACAAATTAGGATTTTCTCGGTGGGCTGAGCAATAATTTTATAATTATTTTTTGTAAATTTGTGTCTTCACAGATCAGTTTTCAAAAAAAAAAATTATCCCTTTTCATTAGAAATTCCTGAGAACGCCACTGATGAGCAGTAATAAATGTAATATACTTAGTGTACAATTGTTTTTTTTTAATAATTTTATTTAACATTTGTGTTTCGTATCTACATGAAAAAAATGTACAGTAGCAAATTACAAAAATTTTAGGTACTACGATATACTGATTAATTGTAAATGATTAAATATATACCTATTATGAAATAATATGTTGAATACTAAAATCAATTACACCCTTCTGTTCACTTGGTATTCATCAATGACACTGACAGCAAGTGGCAAAATGTTAGGGGCCCCTTGGATTTAGTTTCTGGAAACATAAAAACAGCCTCTGATATTTTGTATATCAATAAAAGCAAAATATAATATTTTTATAATACTATTTTTATATCGATACAACATAAAGCTAATTTTGATAAATTGATTTGTCACTAGTCAGTCAAATAGATTCCTATGTCATAATTTATTATTAAAAATATACCAGTAAAAATAAATTCTGAATTTTTTTAAATTATAATGTTAGTTAATGAAGATATCAATAACTAAATATTGATTAGAAGGTACAATAATGTTTTAATATATTATACAATTATTATTTAAAAAATTTAATATCTCACTACATATTATTTAGCGCACACTTAAAAATGCATACTAATGTTTGATAAATTTAAATTTTCAACCATTTACCAAAGATGTAACCAAATTGCATACATTTAACGCCGTCTTGTCTAACCTACATTTTTTGTTATTTTATCAGAAATGTAAATATTAGAACCATCAACTTAGTGATAAAAATACATTTGTTTTAAAATAAACAAGTACAAAGTAACAAATATTAAAAATCTTGCCAGCTATACGTCTACACGTGAACTTTTGTGAAACTAAAAATAAACTAGTTTTGTAAAAATGTTTTTCTTTAACTTGCAAATATACTGTATATTGTTCGACTGTTCGTCAACTTAAAATGTTGTAGTCTTAAAATTACTTCATATCTATGTTGAACATCACATTATTATTGGTCTGGAAATTTTTTTGGATTCAATAAATACAAATCTTTAAGTAATTGTGATGTGTATAGATCTTTAGTCTTTACTCTTTTTGATTGTTTTGAACTGACACGCACTAAAATTGTCTGCGTTAAAATAATATATTTTATTAAAATGATTTGCAAGGGTTCTAAACAATCGTGGTCGATTGAAAATTAGTTCTAATAATATTTTATAGCTAATAAATATGCGAGTTTGGATATTTATTTATTTTTATATAAATTAAACCATATATGTAAATAAATTTATGTACCAAAAGAAAAAGTGTTTGTGGCTCAATTATTTTGTTCCTTGTCTGTGATAATTGTTAAAAACGATATTATAATAGATACAATATAAAGTGAACATAAGAAAATGATATCGGATATTTTTAACGTATTAGAAGTAAAACCATGACAAATTTTCAGCTATTTATAGTTTCCGATTTCAATTCTGTAAAAAAACACAATTTTATTTTGCTATTTAATCTGTATTTTAAACAGGATAATAGGCTCAATTGAATGGGTGTTACAGAATGCTTACTGCTTAGCACCCCAAAACTATTTTTTAGCACTCTCAAATATTTTTTTAACATAGGTATCAAGTGTATAGAGTTATATGAAGCTCTACATAATAAGACGGTGAAATGGGTATGCAATTTGCGATATTTATTATATCTTATAAAAGTACTATATTATATAAACGAATAGAAAATAAATTTCCAAATATTTTTGTATATCTCGTTTTAAGAATTTAAAAATCAAATTTGTCTCACGCAAGAGTAATAGTATTAAACTATTTATCGTATCTCACAAAATCCATATATTATAATTATTAAACGAGTAAAAATGTCCAAGTCAAGTTTAATAAGTTGATTTTAATTTTTAGAACTAAAATTGATATTAACTTAAATTATTTATTTTATTTTAAATTACTTAGTAAATAACGAGTTATACTTTTAATTACGATTTTAGTTCATTTATAGTCAAACAACTAACAATGATATTTTCTCTCCTTCAAAATTCATGCAAATAAAAAACATTAAAACGTTAATTAGGTACAACGTGATATTATATACAAATTAATAAATTTAAAGTTTTCTGTAAATCGTAAAATATCCCCAAAATCACTGTATTAATTTTAAAGAATTTTACCTACCAAAAAGTGTAGTTAAATATCAACTCTTAAAATTGACTATAGATATCGTCAATCTTGAATTTCTGATATTATTTTAAAAACTAAAAAAATGTGATTTTAACCGAAGATTTTGTCGTAATTTGGAGTTTAATTTTAAGAGTTGTATTCCATTTATGTTTTAGTCATTTTTTGATATTAAAATTTAATTAATACGTATTTAAAACTAAAAATTACTTATATGAAAATTAAAAACATGTACTTATTATAATTTTATGTTTATTGTTTAAATTTTGTATTGCCACTACAGGAATAAACTGTCACACAATTAATTATTGTATGTACATGGTAAATTTTTTGAACTTAACAAAGTTTTATCTACAAATTTTAATCCACTATTATTTTTCATTTTATAATATTTTTCGATAATAAATTAAAATAGTGCTTTTAATATGTAAAAAAAAAGCCGAGCAGTCACAGATTACGGACGTTCCAAACGAATGAAATTATTTAAAACGGTAAACTCGTCAATTTTATTTTTCTATATAAATAAAAAATTTAACAATTAAATTAAAACTGGCAGTCGATTTCCTCGGAGAAATTAGTGATGGAATGACATTGTGTTACATTATAATTAAGATTTGAATGCAATGATATTCCAATCGTAAAAACAATTCTGAGAAAAGTCATAAACTCATAAATATAATAAACTGATAAAATATTTTTTTTTTTTTTTATAAATTTTCTTTATTTATCAAATAATGTAGAACAGTAAAATTAGTGAAATAATGAAATTCAAGTTCGTCAAAAATGTATATAGGTTCCGCGAATTTTACAGTTTTCTGCTGCTTATTGTAGTTTTTATTGTTTTTTATTTTATTGTTATTTTTATTATTAAAACGGCTGCATCCGAATTGCGTGCCAAAAAAAAAAAAAAAAAAAATGAGCACTTTTGGTCAACAACCGAATCGCGTGCGCATTTTTTTTTTTTTTTTTTTTGTTGTGACAGAGTGGAGTTGCGTGTGAATATTTTTCGGGACTGGACCGAATCGCGTACGTAAAAGTTTGAGCAGACGATCAGTTTTCGTCGACCTGCACATAAACCGTAAAAGCAACCAGTAAATTAAATACACTTTATCTTGGGTAATTCTCGCGATTAAATATGACTGATATGAGTATATGACTATTATATTATGATGAGTATGATATTACAATCTATAGAACATTAAATTATTTGTAATTTTCGGCAGTCAGTTCGGCATCCAGAAACGACAAACGACAAAAATGGAAGTTAGTGTACTGTGCAGTGAAAAAAATAAAAAATAATATATAATTAATGGCTATAAATTTCATTTTAACAAGTTTTTAAATAACAATATTCAGAGACGGGCATGCACAAAACGAATGTGTAAATTTAATTTAATGTTAAATTAAATGAAGATAGTGAAATTTTTTTTAGTATTTTAAATCACGACCATGAAAAAGATGATGAAAATATTTTAATTCGACAAAAAGTAAGCAATAAATTAAAACTAAAAGCTCTGGATGAGCCATGTAAGATTTTACATCGAGAATTACGTGAAGATATTGATAGCTCAACTACTACAGACACCATGCATATAAGAAAAATATTCATTATGCACGTTCACGTGTAATTCCAAAGTTGCCTACAAATTTAGATGAACTTTATTCAGCTCTAACAAATTTAGGTGCGACATTAATACAAATCGAGATGAAATATTTTTGCTTATTAATAATTCGGAAAAAAATATTGTAGCGTTTTCTACACAAACTAACCCGAAATATTTAACTGAATGTGATGTTATATATGTTGATGGTACGTTTAAAAGTTGTCCCAACCATTTTATTAATTATTCATAATTCATGTAGCTAAAAATGCAAATTATACACCGCTAGTATTTTTTTTACTAACAAGCAAAATTATCAACAGAATCTCTAGATTTCAACAGAAATCTACAAAAAAATGCATTTTCCGATTTATTGGATAAAATTAATGAATTTGAATTTGACTTTTAAGCCACGTATAATTTACGCTTATTATGAATAAGCTATATATTCGGAAATTTCAAAAGTTTTTCCGGAAGTAGTACGTAAAGGCTGTCGTTTTCACTTAGGTCAGACAATATGGAGAAAAATTCAATTAATTGGGCTAAGTAAATATTTTAAAAAGAAATCAGAAATAGGAAAATGTTTAAAATTATTCTTCGGATTATCTTTTTTAAAATCTAAGGAAGTTCAAAAATGTTTTTCTGAAGATCTTATGAATATGATACCAAAATCAACAATTATTTAATTTTTATAATATTTTTTAAAAAAATTACATTTTACAAAGCAGTAAATTTCCACCGTCAATATGGGCCGAGTTTTCAAACAGTTTAATGCGTACTACTAATGCTTGTGAATCGTTTCATTCAAAACTTAACAATATGTTTTACTCTTCATATCCAAATATTTTCCAATTTTTAGAAGTTTTAAAAAATGTACAAACTGACATTTATGTCAAAATGCATAGCTCAAATCTGAAATAAAAACGATGTGAGAATGTGGAAAAGGAAGATTATATCAGTGAAATTATGCACCAGTATGACAATAAAATTATAACCCGTTTGGAGTTCATAGAAAAATTAGTATACAAAAACTTGCCAGTTTAATTTGACTTTTTTGAAAAAACCACGCACGCGATTCAGAAACGCCGATGAAAACAATAGAAAGAACAAACTTTAATGTTTTCACTTTCATTTGAACCTACTAAGATATAGTGTGTTTTTTCTAAATAATTATTTTATCTATATTAAAATAAAATTTACAAAAAAAAATCCATGGACAGGTTGAAGTTAAAAAACGATCCAATTAATTCAGAGAGATGAGCTACACGTCCGAAAAAAATTGGTGAATGGTATTTTTATTGATACGGTTTGGTACCTATTATTTGGTGGTGTTATAAAGAGTTATGAAAATCAGGGTTATCGAAACTTTTCTAAAAAGATTTATTTTATTTTAAAATAGCTAATAGAGAATAACTAGATAATATAATTTAAATAATTGTGTTTTACTAATGTCAAATGATTAATTATCAGTTGTTAAATTAAATTATAATATTTTTATTAGTTATTTTACAAATAATGAAATAAGTAGCTAATCACTAAAATTATTAAAATGTACACAAATTTACTAAACGTACAAAATTATTAAATATTAAAACGGATTATTCATATAAATGTGTAACATATTGGTATTAGCATTGATTAATTATACAATCAAATATAATAATGTATAATTATAATCAATGGTATTAACAGCGGCGGATAGATTAAAAATTTTGGCTCCTGAATTTACGGTAAAATCGGCCTATGTGTATTTTTTTTATTTGACCTAATATAATGTATATTAATAAATTATTATAATTACTATAAATTAATTAACAATAATTATGATACTAAATTTAACTTTTAAGTTAATATTAATACTTACTTATTATTTACTCATTTTTTTATAACATATTTTTTTGTTTGATTATAGGATATAATGATTTAAATAAATGGTAATAAAGGCTTGTAAAAAACAATGTGTATTAAACGTTAATAATAATAGTATGAACAGTTTTAAAATATAAGCATTATATTAATATTATATTAGATTAAAAACCATTAGTTGTGGCGATTTGGGGGTTCCTATGAAGTATCTTCGTCATGATAAAAAGGGGTAGATGATGGTTAGGTTTAGTCATTATTTGACAAAACTACGACTCAAAATTAATTACATTTTTTATTTGTAATTAGTATTTAATATCATAAAGGTAGCTAATCTCTTGAATTGATGATGAAAATAACATTATTCATTAAGTTAATATATCGAAAAATTTTGGTGGAAATTTGTTTTTAGAATAGTAAGGGCAACAATATTACTGCTATTCAGTGGCAGCACCAGAACTTTTTGTCCAGGAGGGACAGGCTGGGACCACTGATTTGGAGGGATTGCCAGTGGCGTAACCCAAACCGCTGCTGGGTATTAGTATAATGTATAATTCACATTATTATTTGGAGATATTGTTTTTTTAGGTATGCACTCCCAAAGTGGCATAATTCAATCCACCACTGGTTGAAGTTCAAGTGTATAATTGTAGGTTCCGGGTCTGACTAGTTGGCTGGCACTGTGCGATAGATTTCATGTCTGTAACAATAATAATTATATAATATTATTATGTATTTTACGACTGTGTAGAGTTTGTTCTTGGAAGCCGGCCAGTATATTTGTTAAGAAGTTATGTCCCCTCTCCCTCTTACCAGTTACCACACACATGTAACACGACGTCCCTAAATTAAAATGACCTATTCTTATACAACGGTTACCAAACAAATAGCACAATATGGATTTTTCTATTCTAATAATATTCTAATTGGTCTTACCAATACGTCACACTGTTTTAATTGGAACACTCAAGGTTGCTATATAATTATATGATCGTAATACACTGTCATTACAGTTTGTCGTCATCGTTTAGGAACAGTAACGTTAAATAATAGAAATGTAGTAGGTACTAACAAGAGTAAAAAAAAAAACTCAATAGTTTTCTTTTAAAAAAAAATATATATATATTTTTTATTTTTTATATATATATATATAAATTATATACAACAAAAGTAGCTTAATTTTATTTTGTAATCGATTGTACGCAACAAATACGTCAAGTCTTCGATTCTAAATATTTTGTTACTATGAACTAAAAAATATATTATATTATTATATACTATAGAATAACTATTAAACATTAATTTTAATATTTCGGTTTTAATAATTTTACATTTTTTTTCTTTTTTTTTTTAGAGATCATAGGTAATCATTTTAAACCTCTACAAAAAAACATACAATCAATGAAAATAGTTTCCAAAAAGAAAAAAAACAAATTCTTAAAGATTTTTACCCGTGAGTTTACAACAAGTGAGCTTAATGTACGTAAACTCTAAAATAAAATATGACATATAAATGTATTTTCTTTAAACCCTGGATGAGACAACAACTTATAATAATACTACCACAAAATACAACAAGAAAAAAAAATTAATAATCAAAGTTACCATTACACAATTCAACTATTGGCGGTTAGTATGTTGACCATACATCGTGTTACAATTTATAAATAATATTAACATACATTCCACATTACATATTTAAGAAAATAATAATTATTATTAATTAGATATTGACATGTTCAAGTGGTTTTTAATATGTAATATTTGGGTGGGCATGGCTTAAATTTTATAAATATTAATACAAACAATATTTAATTAAGGATTAAGAGGAATGTTAGATTAAGACTAAAAATATATTAAAGAGAATAACTATTTATTAAATTATAAATTTATAATTATATTAAATGAATATAAAAAACAAGTAGTTTTAATTCATTAGAAAAAAAAATACACTCATACATTTGTTTAGATAACCCATCACAGTTAAATATTATATTAAACTGTTTAATTGAACAAAATAGGGTATCATACTTTTTATGTATAAATAATTTTATTATATAAATATGTACGTGTTGGGCCGTACGAGATTGAAAGACATAACGGCGTAAACAATTCGGGCAATTGAGTAAAATTATTTAACTTTTAACAAATTAATCTTTAATTTAATAATAAACTTATGAGGTATTTCATTAAATGATACATACAAAAAAAAAAAAAAAAATTTAATAATTAAAATTATGTTTGTCATATAATAATAATAATAATAATAATAATAAATTTATTTAAATAAACATATTTACACAAATCAACAAATTATAACAACATATTTTTATAAAATTATCATTACTTTTTATTAATTTTTAATTTTCTAAACTGAGGAAGACATTTTTGTTTTTATCAATCACCTATTTGCTTATACATAGTAAAAAAAATCTTATAATATTGGGCAATATGTAATTGTATAAAAATATAATCCAAAGTTTGTATTGTTTTTTTTCCATTTATATCATATACTACTTTTTAACTTTGTTTGTAATAATGTCAGTCGTTTTTTTTATTATAAATAAACAAAAAAAAAACATAATATACTATTGGTAACGTAACATTCTTCGGATGCAAGCATCATAGTCGTTGCACTGTGTATATTTCGTTGTTGGACAGTCTTAAGTAATGTTCCATCAGCGCAGTCATAGACTGGTTAATAATTAACTCAATAGTACTACAAAATTTTGTTTTTGGGATTTATACGAATACCCTGTATGGATTGCACCCAGAATATACAATTAGGAATTATGCAAGGAAATAGTTCATGGTTAATGTACAAATTAAATATTCGACTTGGTAACATAATTAGAAAAAACAAATATATATCTATACTATAAACACATTTTCCTTGAGAAAAACTTGCATGCGCTGGATTCAATGAGGGAGCACGGTGGGCAATGGATTCAGGCGGGAGACCACATTAAGATGCTTGTTCAAGTTTAACAGCAGTTTTGGCTACTCCTGAATACACATGTTTGGTCATTGATGTGGACATGTTGAGTTGTAGTTGCATTGGTGAACTGGTTGAAGCTGTTGACAAGTCTTGAGGGCCATCCTGCCATAAGGTAGGTGGACATGACATGCTCAGGTCTGTTGGTTTATATTCCTCGTCAGACACATCTCCTACTGTTGATTCAAGTTTGTTGGTGGCATTGGTTGTAGGGGTTTGAGGCGAAGATGCCATTTGTTGACGCAACAGCGAAATATTTTTTATGCACTTTAATTCACTTGGGTTACGAAGAAACCTGCACACAGAGAAAAACAATGTTAACTAAGAAACATTTCATCAATTTAATTTCAAATCACTTACTGGTAACAATGCCTTTCACCCTGCACCTTCCTGAGAATGTTTACTCTGTAATAGTAACGTAACGCCCTGGACATTTTATCATAGTTCATTGATAAATGATTTTTTTGTATACCCCATAGTTTGGCCAGACCGGGTGGGTCAACAATTTTGAACACTCCCATTTCTTGATCTTTCCATGCGATGAAACTGGTAAAACGTTGATGTGTATCGTTCAGCAATTGCTGTAGGAAATCCCACAATAAACGACCGTCTGTATATAAAAAAATTACAATCATTAAAAATTGTTTAACACATTTAGAACAATGAAAATTAAGAACATACTCGTGTTGGGTTCTATGGTGTTAGAGTCACCACCAGAGGGAAAGAATATATTTCCATTTGACATTTTGGGTGTAGAAGGAGAATATGGCGGTGGTGATGTGGACGATGATGGTGTAGTAGGCGTAGGCGGTGGTGGTAAGTTCAATGTACCACTGCTAGCTGAAGATTCTTCTGGGTCTGAATCGGATTGATTGCTTCCGCCGGAGCTTGTGCCACCGTTATTCAAGTATCCTGAAGAAACAGTATTGTCATATCAGAAAACCATTGTATTGTAACACAATATATATATCGAGATAAACTTACCAACTGTTGGAGTAGTTGGGAATATAGAAACACTAGGGGTGAGGTGATGACCGGTCGAAGTCGGCAGGTAGTGGTAGTTCATGTGTCGAGGACTTTCCGACTGGCTGTCTACAGACGGTGCCGGACTTAGGACGGCCGGTGATGACGGCGCCGGAAGGCACCAAGTGGGGCTGAACGGGAAGTGCGAGGCCACCGGACTACTGGGCAGAGGCCCGGAGAAACCGGCGGCGAACATGTCACCGCCACGGCGCAACAACTGCAGCACGTTGTAGAGCAGGTCACCGGCGCCCGGGCATCGTTCGCCCAGGTCTTTTTTGGTCAACAGACACAGCGCTTTGCCGTTCATCTGGAACAAGTCGGCATCGAGCCGCGGCAAGTCGAACTCTATTTCGGCCCATTGTACGAACGCGGTCACGTCTTCTTTGGTCCAAATCCTCGGATCGGTGACTGTTTATGGGGACAAAAAAAAAAAAAAAAAAACAATACGTTATAAATATTTTAAAATAAACGGCAAAAGTTCACACGAAAAGCGATTGAATGTCGAACGTTGAAACTCACTCAGGTTGGCCGGTAAGTGGTGTTTGAAGTCGAGCGGCGACGGGAACGGCGTGGGCGGGAACAGGGTGGGCGACGGTGGAAAGTTGAACGCGTTGCCGGGCTGCGGATGATGATGGTGGTACCGCCAGAACAGGTCGGCCGCGGCCGCTGCACCGCTGTTGAACACGAACGCCGCGGCGGCCGCGTTGTTGTTCATCCCTGTGACCGCGGTGCCGTTGTTGGACGCAACACTGGAACTGACACCGCCACTTACCGAACCTCCGCCTCCACCTCCGCCGCCGACGCCGCCGCCGTTCCGAGTCATTGTCGATACCTGACCCGGAGTCAGGGGCATCAATTTCATGATGCCTCTAAAGTTTTAATCTGCAAAAAACATAACGGTACCATTAGCCAACTATAAATATGTAGAACTCGTAAACGGTTATTATAATTATTATTGATATATTTCACCGTTTTATGTTATCGTCATCAATTACAAATGGTTGAGGGGCAACACAACAAGTGACGTGATGGCGAAGTGGTTATTTTCAATTTCAAAATTAGTTGGTTGGGTTTATTAATAATTATTACGAGAAAGGCTATTCATTACGAAGAACGTATTGTTAAAAGGGTTGACACGTCGGTGGATGATCAGCGGCAATATGTTGAAAAAATAAATGTTGGCTCGTTATAGTGAAATTGTTCACGACGCCATTGGGTCGGGATAGCGATTGAGATCAAAATCAATACAAATAAAACTTGATATAATAACGGTTGCGCGGCAGTATATATATTTCGGGATGTTTTTCTACACTTTTACCTGCAACTCTATAGTACAACTCATCGCCATAAAAAGAGTGTAGGTAGTTTGGTTTTTATGACGTGTTAAAAGATACAAATCTGCAATAATATATTATTACTTAGTCGGTCCGTATCCCTCCGTTGAATGCGGAATAACAACAATGACACGTTCGAAATACATTTCAACAATGACCATAAAAATAGGATATTATCGGTTTTTTAAAATTTTTATTCTTTCTACGCATATCAAATCTCAGACGATAGATGAATAGTAATACTATACGATAATTTTTCTAGTGAAAATATCGAGAGAAAAAAAATCCGAACAATGCACTGCATCAATTACGTAAGATATTAGATTATAAGAGACAATGATAATCGATAGTACAAACAAAAACGCCAAATATTATGTTTGTATATTCGATACGCGACAGAATGCATACTGTACAAAAGTAGTATCCTATTCGTAAAACAAATATATATTTTTTAAAAAAACCGTCCTTGGTACAAACGACGACTGTACTGACGGCGATCTCGATGATGGAAATTGATCGATACATTATCAGCTATTATAATAATGAATATTATATTTTTTAAATACTAGGTGAAACTAACAGAATATATTTTTCTTTTTTACCCATATTTCTCTCGATTTAACAACTATAGCAGCCTCTATTTTTTAGTGAACCTCGACACGAATTGTGTAGTCCAATATAGTAAGTATGCATTACGCAATTAAGTAATGTGTACTTTCAAATAATTATAATAATATAAACAACAATTGTTCTAAATTAGTTACAATTTTAGATTAGGTTAAGTTTAGGTTATTCAACAAAATACACGATTGATTGATATTTTTAAAAATAAAATTATCTCATATGGTAACAAAAACATTTTATATTTTATATTTTACAAAAAATTCTAAATAATTCATTCCAATTATGCTCCAGAGAATAATTATAGGGGTTTCGATTTCGCGAACATTTTAGAACATTTATATATCCTATATAATTTTTTTATATACTGTAATAATATACTAAATTATGATAAAACTCTTCTGTAACAACTGTAGATAGGCACCTGATTCCAATTATAATAATTTGAATAAGTGTATACATCAGCCCCCCTCACGTTTTTGTATAAATTTAATGAAGTTAAAACAGGTTGTATGTTTATATATAGAAAAAAATAGGGTTGCAGTATAGGACTTAAGTACGAGTATATATAGGACCAGACCATACCCGCAACAAGTACAAAAGTAAGTTGATTTCCATCTTAAAATAATAGACTGTGCAAATAATAGACAACTTGTTTAGCGAATAATCATAATTTCTTGTATGATATGATACTTTAGATATTATTTAAGACAACTGAGTCTGAAAGTACTTGTTAGCAGTCGGTAAAAGCATAACGACCAGAAAAAATTATTTTAAATTTTTTCACGACCTAAAATCATTGTTTTTATATATTATAATATAATGTGTTATTTAACACTTGGTAGGCAACACTAAATTAATTTTCCGTTGAAAATCACTGAGCAAAAGCATATCCAACAGGTGGGTTGTTCATGTTCTAACTATTCAGCAATTAGTTTAAAAATGTTATAATTGCAGTGTTGATGGTTGACATACAATGTACGAATATAACTGCTAATAATTTGTATTAATTAAATATAATAGTTTATAATATTGTTTTCTGTCACGTATCATCATCATGTTATTATTATTGTAAAGTTTTGTCGTAGAAATAATATCGAAACGGAAATACGATTTATTTCATATTTTATGTCATATTTTTATAGACCAATAATAATATTAATATTTATAAATTTATAATATAAACAATTATTTGAGAACCTTACCGGTCAGTGCGGTCACTAACTTTGCATCGCGTTTCGTCGGCAAAATAAATCATAATTAAAATTTATGATATTATAATCGGAAACTGTGCCACGTATATTATGTTACATTAAACAACGTTGCAATTTATTCAGTATAAAACTTTTAAATCTTTATCCTAAGAATAATTAATATAATAATACTTATTATCTTTATTGCACAGACGAAACGATATAAACACTAATCGATAATATAAAGCCAACATAATATCGTATCGACAGTTCGCGAAATCGCGACTCGTATACTTGTATACAAATTAAGATTAAAAAAAAATTGTCAGAAATTAGAGGTCATACACAATATCAATATATTATTATTATCACATGGATTTTTTTCCCTCTATCGAAACTCTTTTCTCTCTCACTACTTCGCAGTCCTATTTGTCGTTAACACGTCCTATCATACAGAGACCCGGGCACCACCATAATTACATAATATCACCTTTATCAAACGCCCACAATGTACACGATACACGAACATCACGCTGTATGCACGCACTCGAGTCGCGCGTATCGAATTTCGCGAGCACGTGGTACGTTGTATGGTTAGCGCGTCTCCGAACGCGATAACTGCGACAATATTATAACAATATTGAGACAATAAAATAAACGCGCGATTTCTATATAATACTTACAATATATAAGATAATCCAAGAAAATTATTTCAATATTTCATTAGTACAATGTAAATCACGGAAATCGGACGGGCATTAAATTTTTATAATAAATAATTTTGTACAACAATCGCTAACTACTCTGAATGTGACGAGGAAGTTCTCATCCAGACAGGCGTATGTTTTAATCACTTTTATTTAACTATTGATGATTGAATACAATATTAATAAAATCACAAAAAACACCGATGATGAAGTACCTATCACTGAACATTAAATAACTATGTACAGATAACAGATATTTGTGCATATTTATTTACTTGTACTATATTGTAATAACAATGTTATTAATAATGTGTTTTATTTTATCTTTTATCAAACGACAATAATATTCATTTCACGTTACAGCAATGTTCTGGCTGCATAAAATGAATGACATTTCATTTGATCGGTAGTGTTGGCAAACAAATTCACATTGTCATTAATTATTAATATTATCGGCCGATTTGTAATATTTGTCACACGCGAGCGACTCGGAAAAATGATTATAATATCAATATAAGAATAATGTATTTAATAAATTTAATTTTATCGCGTTTTTGCGATGTGCAAATATAAAAAAAAAAAAATTGTTTTATAAAGGAGTTCACTAGAAGCCCCGTATTATTATAAATAATAAGTTACCACCGACGATAGATTGAATTTTCATTAATTTTTTGTTAATCAACCAAACCAGTCCGTTTAACCTTTATGGCGGAAGTATAATAATTAATAAACGATAATAATTACAATATTTTTTTCCTATACATGATATTATAGTCACACGCACTACGCACAATACTAGCAAACATAGACCCGGTTAATAATTATATCTTGAAAATATAATAAATTTAATATTTAGTTTTACGTATACTGCTGACTGATGAATATTTATTCAAACGTGATATTATACAAAACTATACCTACTAACAAAAAAAAAAAAAAAAACACATAAACAAAATATAGGATTTGTTTGTAAAAAATAGTTTTATACTATAATTAAAAAAATCAAATATCATAAAAAAAGAATCGCAACACGATTGATAAATATATTACAAATTACAATCGTGTAAAATAATGTTGTTCCGTTCACCTGGATCGCAATTATTATTAGTAAAGTACGATTAGTTGCGCTCAGCCGCCGCCGTGTTTATTATCGCCGCGCGCACACGAGCGCGTAAAGAGTGTAAAGGTCGAACGAAGTAATAATTGCGTGATAATGAAATTATTATTTTATAATATAATATACGTATAGAGTAGTTCATCGTATACACATATCATTACATTAGCGTGTGTTATTTATTATTAATAATAATATTATTATTACCACCACACCAATGGGTACCTCACCTAGGCATTGTTTAAAAGAGAGAGTGAGATCATTCCAATAATATGATTGAAATATAGATCGCAACAAATAATAAACTAAACGCTTTAATCGCCGTTAAAAGTCGATGATGTTTTTGATTCATTGTTTTGAAAAAAATTTCCGTGTTCTATGAACTTTTCACGTGGTCTCCTCGGGTGCGATTTTACACACTGAAAATTATTATACGTAACTTAAAATGTGCTTTTGTAACAGTAATAATACCTATAATATTAAGTTTAAACCGCGTCTGAATCCGGGTACACCCGGTAGAGGAAGGTCGAATGAATTATTTACCATAATATTAGTACCTACATATTATTATGGCAACGTGCGCGCGAGAAACGGGCGCAGCCGGAAACACGATTTTTTACGCGACGACGACGACGCCGATAATATCACATTATGTTCTTCCGACAAATTTTTTCCCCCTTAAAACCGTTTTCGTACAACATTATCAGTGGTTTTTTTTCATTCTTTACAGATAACGTCGACATTTCTAGTATTTCCAAATCAACGTGTGAGTTTACGAGGAAAAATAAAATACACGATTATTCATAATAATGATATTATAAAAAAAACGCACGTCTTACCGTACGAAGGGCAGCTGACTATTCAATAGCTAGCGAGCGCGCGCTTAGGAATTCAATGTTTTATCGGATACGTGAAACGCACCATTTTTGTTTATACAACGTCGAACGATGACCGATGGTAGTCACCGGAGACGATCGTAAGAAGTCTGTTTTACAAACACCGAAACACTGTAGCGAACACTGCGCCATTACACATTATAATAATATCATACTGTATAACAACATTTTCGTCATGACGTGCCACACACACACACACGCTCAAAAACTGGACGTAAAATAATAATAAAAATAATACAACGAAGCGGTCTAATAATAGTCGATCGTGTAACCGCGGGGAAAAAAAAATCATTTACCATCAATAAAACTGATAAAAAAAAAAATTAAAAAATATAAAATATTATATTACACTCGTCTATATGTGCGTTTCGTTTCGGATGTTATTCCACTCGTCGTCAACCGTCGCCTATTATTGTGTAATGACAACACAATAGTCAATAGCAGTATTGTAAGTTGTAAACGACGAATACGCATCACACATTCGAAACGACGCGGAATCACACGCGCAATAATAATATTACGAGACGACAAACGAAAACCGACTATAATAGTTATGTTATTATTATGTTATAACAGCAAACGAAACGCGTAACATGTAGCTAACATTAAAATATTGTATTTTACAATATACTTCCCGTTCGGTTATGCGGAAAACGAATAATAATAACACCATATTAAATAACGAGGAAAAATATACATTTTTATGTATGGATAAACGCTGCTCGCGACATTTTCACGTTCAACCACCCGTGGCAAAAGTGTTCGTCGTATTTTTTATTTCCTCCGGACGGAGACGATTTTTTTTTTTTATTCGTAAGGGTCACGGAAAACGCTCTTCTCGCGTGACGTAATTTCGGCGAACACGAACTATATTATAATAATATCACGCCGTCGCCGGTGGGGAAACGAAACCAACACAAGACGTGGGCGTGGCGTGCGTCTCGCAAGGTGATCTACGCGGAAATCGTCATAACGGAAACGCCGGTTAAACAAATTTAAATAACATATTGTTATTATCATACTGGTATGTTTAAATATTATAATATCATGATGATTTACGGTCGTCATTAGATAATCCCCAGAGTAATACGCGCGCACACGTCATCCGCGGTGGCCTGAAAAAATTAACTTTGTTCACCGGTCGACGAATATTTGGTGTACGGCAAAAACAGGTGCGTAAAACGATATCGTGCGATCGAAACACGCTGGCGAATGCGTTAAAATAGGTAAAAAAAAAAAAAAAAAAAAATACGACAATGCCTCGTCGTACATCGCACGCACAACAATCTGTACATGATTATATTATATTTTTACGACGCGAGAAAGTCGATCTTCGGGGACCAGAGGACACGGTCCTTCTCCGCGAGCCGGATGTGTCCGTTATGATTTTATTTTCATGAATAATAATAACAATAATAAACGAGCGCGAATACACCACAACGTACGTCGTTGTAATAATATTATACTGTATTTGCAATGATTTACACGACCAGTGTTTTCGCGGTTCGGAACCGAATATGATGGGATTGCTGATTTCTGCCGGCCCGGCGGCGATCAGCATCTCGCAGCGCCTACATTACCGGTTGCGAAACTACAACAGTTTTTAATGAGATTTCACGTGCGGCACGTCTTCCATTATAGTTTTATTATATATTGAAATATGTATATATATTATAATACGTGCTCGCTTTACTTTTACCAAGGAATTATTGTTATTAAACCCAGGTTATAACTTATTACAACCATAACCATTGTCGGTAACCATTGTGCACGGCGTTTCCGTTCCAGTACTTCCGGTATTTATTATACGCGTGTACGTAACAGAATATTATAATAATAATAATATTATCATGCATATTATTACTATTTTTCTTGTGTTTTCGTTCCCTTAATATTATTAGTTATATTCGACGTAGACCCGAGGCCGTCCTGTGCGGTGTACATCCTGTGACGACGCCGCCACCGCAACACGTTGTCGAATTTACCATTTCCGGAGCGAATTTTCTACGACCGCGCGAATATTGCCCTCGAACTTGTCGGTAGAGGAGAACGAGCGGCAAGGGGATGCGCACACGAAATAACGGGATATCCGGTGTTTGTCAAAAATAAAAAGAACCTTCAGAAGACGTTGAAAAAGACCTTGAACCGTCGACTCGAAGAGGAAATAAGAACAGTGAAAAAAATAAATAAATAGTGCATAATTTTTTGTCACCTGAATTCAAAAGTATTTTCGTATGGCGATACAAATAAACGAATACAATGAGTAAAAATTATCATTTTTTCTACATTATAATACAATAATAGTACACAATTCACAAGTCATTAATAATACACGTCTAATACAATAAAATTAACATTTCTCGTTCTAAAATGAGTAGGTGCTGTGTTCGTCTTCGCGTCAGACTTTTCGAAACATTATTATAATTTATTATACTTTTGGCAAGTGTAGAAAAAAGGAGCAATGTATCAAATCACATTGTTAATAGTTATTTGTATTCCAAAAATCGTAATGCTAAAAATAAGTCATCTTTGAAAACTAAAATGTACACATTTACTTAAAACTTTTAAAATTAAAATCATATTTATTTTTTTTTTCTCTTTGGTCTAGCTCATATGATAATTACAATAAAATCGATAGTACACGGGAATTGTCAAATACTACGAAGAACAATATTATTATGTATCTAACTATTGTTTTTTTCATTTGACGGAATGAACTCGATGAATTGTTATTCATTCAAAACCCGATTGTTGTGTCACACGTAATAGATCGAATTTTTAAGTACATTCTACCATTAATAACAGTAATATTTTATCGATAAATAAATAATAATATAATAATAATATGTAACTGTACAAATTAAAATGTAATATGTTTGGATGAAATTAACAAAGAATTCCTAGAACTAATAGGATTTATAAATATTACAATTAAACGCCGGGTGGATATGTACATTAGCTGATAAAATTAATATTTACAACATTGTAATTGGCCGACTTTGTTATTAGCACTTAGCACTTTAACAGTATTAAAACATAATATCAACAATCGTTATTACATTATAATAATACGCATTTCAATGGTTTGAATGTTTGATATCGTCTCATCGTTAGTAGGTTACTCGATGTATAATTGACCTCCGTAACGCGGAAGAATGCGTCTATGACGTTTCAGCGAGATTATCTATAATTTTCGATAATATTGTTTAGAAAATAAATAAATGTTATACGAAGAAAAAAATCCGTATCGGATTATTTTCAATCTTCTTTCGGTCATGCTGGTAAAATGTAGCGATTTAGCCGAAACAATGAGAACCGCCGTCGCAGGCCGACTACACGAGTCATCTACGGACATTGTTCCGTTTTTTGACACGTAATCACAAATCTTGTGCGGAGATGAGCAGAAAAAATATAATATTTCCAACCGTTTTGTGAAATAATATCGACAGCCGTAGTCTTTCTCTCAATATATACGTATTATTATTGTATTCGCGTTGTGCTACCAATCATAAATCATGAGTTATACAATCAGCTCCAGGGACTGAAATTCAAAGTCAATAAACTTTTAAATTTGACTCGTGAAACGTTGACAGTAGGTAGTTATCGACACAACGATAGATATTAATATGTAGATTTTAACAAAGACAACGCACTGTTCAGTGTAAAGTGTACAGTGCGAACAAATTGATATATTTAGCCTCTGAATTCAGCTCGTTGCATCAGTTGCGGTGTGGGACGAGATTAAAACACAATTTAATGTAATGTTCCTTTGTTTTCAGCACGGAGGAATGGAATATTCGTATCGAATTTTATCTTTATCGTTTGTTATTTGTTTTTATTTTTCATAACATTGGACACGACGAACACGCGCGTCGAGGACGACGAGACGATTTTAGATACGCGCGAGTCGTATAAATAGAACGGTAAAAAACCGGCGGCGGCGGCGGCGACGTACCACACAAACTTCTTGGCGTGCACTTCCCGTCATCGCAACCGTCATTGCATCGGCAGAGGCGAACGAAATAAAATTATATTATTTACAACCGTCGTAGAAACAAACTTCCGGTCGTACAGGAAACGCGCGTTCTGACCGCCGTCGATATATTAATATCCTTTCGACCGCACAATGCTTTTCCCTCCTTCACCATCCTGTGTGCTACGTTTTTTTTTTTTTCTACGAAATTCTTTTCCGTTTCGTCGTCGTAATAATTATTACGCGTTATTACAATTTATTCCTATGTATAGTTAATGACGAAAAATCCAATATTATTTGTGGCGATGTGAGACGAAATGTTTGAAA